>CM060838.1:37822500-38165000 GCA_030762175.1 Metallyticus violacea
AGAGTAAGCACATTATTATATTTATTATTATTATTATTGAAAGCAAACGACAAAATTAATGGTATACTATTAATTAAAAGAAATGTATGACCACTGATAGACAAAGCTATACTGTGTGGGTATTTTTAAACATTTTTAATTGTAACCATGTTTATAACTGAGCCCTTGATATCGTTTTTATATTCAATAAAACAGAGAAAAAAATAAGCAAAAATGTTATTTGCTTTACTCCTCTTTGATTAATTCATAATTATGATCGGAATATATGAATCAACATATATGAAAGATAATGCAGCAAGTATTTTTTTTTCAGCCAACAACAAATCTACGGCGAAAATATAAGAAAAAAATTGTTTCATTTATAGCATAAAATCACTTGATAAAATTACGACACTAGGTTCCCTTAAGTGCATACATTTGAGCACTGCTGCAGAAGAATAGAAAGGCAACTGAACTTTTTAATAATAAGGATACTTTTAAGAACAATCAACATGCAAATGATAAAATTGTTCTCTGCGATAGTGAAAATTAATTACGAATTCCTCTAACATATAATATGAGGAAAGTGGTCTATAAGAAATAAATATAACTAAAGTAATAAGATGGCTGTTAATCACATTTTTTTGACAAAATACTCATACTCATAATTTTTATAATGTTTCTCAAAGTTGTATCGTTGGATTCAGTGCATCTGTTTCAGCGTTTCTGCCAGTCTTCAAACACATGATGGAAACCATTTTTTTACAATCCTTCAGAATCACCTCCGCACGTGGGGTTAACTCTGGACAATATGAAAGGCGAGGGACATACTTCGTGAAATATTCAACAACATTTGAATGTGCTGCCCTGCTGGTGGTGCAGCTTGTTGCATGGAAATGTGGCTTTTTGCTTGTAATAATGGCATTGCAGAGTTTCCAGGATATCTCTGGATACAGTTATGTGCAGGTACTAGACGCTAGTAAGCAATTCCTTGAATATCGACAAATAAGACGATCATAACTTTTATAAACAAAAGCAACAACTTTTGCATTTTTTTAAACGTTGTTGATACAGGTTTCCACTCAGATATTTGTTTTTTGTTCTCAGGATCAAAATTATATTGTCAAGTTTCGACAGCAGTGATTAACTTTGAAAGAAACTTCCTAACATTATCTTCAACTGCGCGCAAAGCTGCAGACGAACGTACTTTTGTTCGAGAATCAGCAGTCTTGAAACGCACAGGGCACAAAACTTTTCAGTTACCAACTTGTGGATGACACCTAGTGAAGTTTTCAGATTTTCTGAGAGGGTTCTTAATGTTATTCCTCTCTCACAATGGTAGCATCAGTGTTAATGCTTTCTTCCGTTAGAGTACAAACTGGAGGACCTGGTTCACCTTCCTTTGAAAATTAATTCCCTCTCCTCTTCGAGCTGTGCTAGAGGAAAGAACAAATTCTTCATAGATCTCCTATAATATTGCATATACCTTACCTGAATATCTTTTCACACGAAAGCAGAATTTCAAAGCAGCATATTGTTCGTCGCTATCACTTTCATTTTGCTGTAGGCTTAACTGAACCAGTCTCAATTTGCACATCTCTACAGGAGGAAGCGGGAGTGACAGCAATGAAATTATTACCATATGTATATTATGCATTAAGCTAACAAAATACATGAAGTTATGCCTTTAAACAACTTATGAACATTCATTATGGAACAGCCCTTGTAGATAAATTTTATAAGTCCTTCTAGGACTGTCAAAATAGACTTTGATCATAAACTACAAGCTTTTAACTAAGAGATGTGTAGTTAAAAGAAGCTTATGCGAATGGCTGCAACTAGATTATATGGTAACGAAAATAATCAATTTAAATTGGAAGGATAAAATATAATTTAGGTTATAGGATGGCTTTTCTGACACCAGTGGAAAATGTAATATGGAATATAAAATGTGTGATGACACCGTTAGAAACTAGATAAACACAAAGAACTTCAAAGATAAAATTGTTTTGAATATACAAAATTAACCTCTAATTTCGAATTTTACTCTAGAAGAAGTAGCAACAAGGATCATCCTAAAGCGTGAAATAGTTGTTTAGCAGGATGATAGTGAATAAATACACACCGCCACGGGTGACCGAGACACGTATATATTCGTGAACGGAGGATCTGGGGTTCGATTCTCGCCAGGACCGTCTCCCTGACTGAAGTTTTTACAGGTTTTCCTAAGTCCTCAAAAACTATAAATGCCGCGAACGCGCCCTAATCTTCCTTCCTGTAAAAATTGCTTTCCCTATTTATCATTTATCTCATGCCTCATCAGTCCACTACCTGTGATCCCTCAGTAGTTAAAACGGGCGTTAAACACTATTAAAAAAAATATACACATAGCTCTTAAAGCAACTTTTCGCCCTAGGCGAGACACGCCTTAGAAGTCGTATGCGCGGTATAGGGACATTAATGTCCATCACTGTACGGCCCTTTGATCAATACTCAGGGTCATGAGACACGACTCGGCGCGCCTGGGCCGATCTGCAGTACGCCCAGAATGTAAACCAGCAGACAGGCTTATGCACCTCCGAGTTCTTCGCCCTCAATTTACCGGTTAATGTGGATATTTTACCCGCTGTTGCATCCTGAAGGTTAAGAACCCATACCTATGCTCACGAAATTTCAGTTACCACGAATTTCTTTAGAGTTATCTTGGTAGGGATCTGTGATTACTGTCACTTACTTCCGGTGCAGCTTACACGGATATTCACACGCCATCTTTTGCGCAACTATACGCAACAAAAGATGCAATATGACCCACAAAACCGCTGAAAGAGACGGTGATAATTGTTCGACATTGAAAATTAATTTTATTCTCTCTCTCTCGATAATTCTAAATTATGT
Source organism: Metallyticus violacea (assembly GCA_030762175.1). Lineage (NCBI taxonomy): Eukaryota > Metazoa > Arthropoda > Insecta > Mantodea > Metallyticidae > Metallyticus > Metallyticus violacea. Next base: position 37,825,375 of record CM060838.1, read on the forward strand.
TCTAAATCGATAAATAAAACATTACTCATAAATAAAATATTTCATTTAATGTATATTTTAAGAGAAAGTATATACGAGTAATATAAACCACCTTCTTCAAATATAGTTTCTTCACAAATTTTGCTTGTTGTAAGAGTTTAAGTTTGTTTAAACACCTTCGTAGAATCCCTTTTTACCTAAAAATTTGTGGAATAAATGTCGTTGAAAAGAAGCCATTCACTAATTGGAGACATCACTGAATATTAGCAAACTACCAAAACTGAACCTTTCTAAAAATAGCGTAAGCATATAAATTTATATAAAATACTAAGTTCATAAATGCAATCATTTTTCACTTCATACAAAGTGCTCCTTGCGAGAATGTAACATCGCACTTAAATCTTAAATTATGAAAAATGTATTTAGCAAGCCCATTTTACCTATATGGAAAATAAATAATTAAGATGTAATTTTAAAGTTTTTAAGGGAAAAGTTATAAGTTAAAATATATGCAGTCACATAACTACTAACTGCATTTTATTTATTCCCTTTAATAATCTTTAACGCCCGTTTTTACTATTGTTGCACTACAGACAATGGACACTAATGATAAATTGGGAAAGAACTTTTTTAAGGAACGAAGCATTCCAGGTCTAAATTCGTGGTACTTACCCGGCATTTGCCATTTATGTTAGGATTCAGGAGCTCCCTTTCGGACAGGTTTTTTTTTTTTTTTTTTTTTTTTTTTTTCCAGGTTTTCCTCGGTCCTTCAGTCCTAATAAATGGCAAATGCCTATCCAACAGGTTGGAACGCTTTCTTCCTTTAAGAAAATCATTTCCGAAAGTATTATCTCATCTCATGTATCATCAGCGTCCACTGCCTGTAATGGGCGTTAAAGATTATTAAAGAAATAATCCGGCAGGGAACTATAAAATTAACTGGGTGACCACCTCCATAAAGGATTGCTTACCGCTGCACGAGTCACCTGTTGGTTTCTCTCAATTACTCATGCTTCACCATACACGCGTTCATTTCGTCACAATGAACATCATGTGGCGAAACTTGGCAGACATTCTTCGCTTCTGATCGTTCCAGCATAACATGCAACTGTTTAGACACTCAGCAGATGATCATCTTGTTTTCTTGCACAAAAAAGATTACCTTGCATAAAATTCTTAACTATGGTGTCTAATATAATAATAATAATAATAATAATAATAATAATGATAACGATTTCATTTCTTGTTAGATATACCCCCACTCTGCAATACATTTTCACTCATCCAGAAACCAGTGCTGTTACTTAGTATATTTTATTTATTTACAAAGTTTTCGAAATGTTGAAAAATTATATTTAAAATAGCTGGCATTTGTCTCTAAAGCGTACAAAACAAACAACCCTCTTAAATTGTTCAGTAAAGATGGTTTATTGCTGTTAAAACCTGAAACTTTATTGCTACTTTTACACACATGTCAGTAATTCTTTTCTGATATGTAAATCAAGTTAACTATTTCACTTATGCAAAGTCATCATAAAATCTATCAATGAAATGAAACAAAATTTGAATTTTGATTAATCATAGCCCCATATCGCAGTGAAATTATCGCGCGAAGTGCATTTATCTTATGGCCAGTATAGTCAACCCTAAATCCCCACTTTAATTCCTGAACACGCAAATTGTGCATTTAATATTAATTATTAATAATTAATTAATAATTATTAATATTAACTTATTAATAATAAGTTTTATATATATACATAATATAAAAGAAAAAGAAAAATAAAGTAATACATTGATCTCAATGTAACAAATTAACAGTAATTATAATAGTAGAAAAGGATAAAACACTAAGAAAAAGTTACATTTGAGATCGCTATATTTCGAACTCGTGGAGTCCTTCTATGGTAAGAAGACAAGTGACTATTAATAGTAGGAGAAGTACAAGGGGTACATTTGCTATTGGGATGCTGGTATGAAATACCGGAGTAAAATTTAGATGGACGAGGTAAATTGAAAATAGAAGCCAAGTCAGGACCTGACGCTACGAGCGGCGGGGAAAAGTTTTGGAAGAAAGACGCGGTAAACTGAATAGGAATACCTGCTCTTAAATATTGTAAATATAACCGCGATAGTTTAAGAAGATATTTCTGATTGAGAGAATATAATAATTTATTTGCACTCATCAAGATACTATTAACAGTGGTAATATATTTAGGAGAACAAGCCAAAATAATTTTAATAAAACTAATTAATTTAGACAAATGAAATTTCTGCAAATATTGACAATTATTGAGGATCATCCGTAGAAAAGCTGCAAGTTACATGCAGTTTTCAACGTTGCAAGACAATTATTCAGGATAAATGCTAGATTCCTGACATCCAACTCCAAGACTCAAAATGCTAGGTATTGAAGTGCCTGAATTCAAACGTTTACATTCATGGGTTATCATTAAGTTCTTGTTAAATAAATTACAAACCAGGATTTGGTGCAAATGCATAAAAAAATGTTTAAAAAAGCAACGAATTTACCTTTAGGGTGCACAAAGTTTTCCCATATCTCCTTATATTTCACTTTAAACTGGTTCCAAAAATAACTTTTGAAAATGAACCCTTAATTTTGAACAAATTCACATTTTTATTCATCCCCTTTCTCTCTTCCAATATATTTACATATTTTTTTTGCACTTTCTTTCATGATAAGAGAAATAAGTAACAATTAGTGTGAGAAGTTGTTTTAAACGAAAATGCAATAGTTGGGAGATAACCTTGTATGTTATAAAACAAACGGCATTCTTAATGTATCACTGTGTGTGCAAGTAATAGGTAAGTATGTAGTTGTTCGTAGGGGAAAATAGTTATATGTAATTACGGTTGGCAAGGTTGATGAAGTAGTGTCTTTCTTCCCAGATATCACACACAATGTCATATAAAATAGTTTTGCAGCAATGTGAAGGAAAACAGCCCAAAGTTGTTTTAATATATTTGTTTTGATTTTCTCTATTGGTCTTTTTTTTAAGAAATTTGGAGTTATCTTGTATTTTAATAGTTCGCGCATTTCAAAAGGATTTTTTTTTAGTATTATGCATTTTATTGCTTGAAGGGAAGTGAAACATATTTTTTCAGAAGTGTTCACTTTCCCTGGAATTCCTTTTTCAGGCCACTCATAAGCTAATGTATTTATGCGAGCAAACTTTTACCTGGTTTACTAATTTGTGGTCAGCCATTAAGAAATAATCATCAAGAAGAAGGAATGTTTATAAAAGTGCCCCAGATATATCCTACCTCCACATCCAATTCTTTCACATTGAAATGTTTGAAAGTTCTGCATGAACTAACTTATGGGGCTATTACAATATGGTAAACAGAGCGATTTGATTGGATAATATGTCAAAACTGGCTAACTGATCCTTACTTACAGGAAAGTTTGGCATATATTAAGAGCAGCTTTTCAATTTTAACTACTGCAATAATGTGGTTGGAAATGAGTGGTGAGAACATGTACCCAGTTCTTCATTGTTCCAATGGGAACAATGGGCCAGAAAACCACCTGGGAATGTTAGAAAAAAACTGCAAAAAGTGCTGTAAACGAATATAGGCCACAAGACAATATCTAAAGTAAAGAACATTCTGTAATATTTTTGAATAAGGAACCCACTCCTATTGAGCCAACCACCCTTTTGTCGTGTTTTTGAGTCACGCTTCTTTTGAGCTGTTTGTATTTGAGGCAATATTTTTAAATTTGATTGTAATTCACAAATAACGCATTCATAGGCACCATAATAAAGTTCACGTGGTATAAAAGTCATATGGTTAAATATCGCAACCTTCGTATTGTATTCATATGCATTTCCTACTGTTAGTGGTGGTGGTAGTAGTAGTAGTAGTAGTAGTAGTAGTAGTAGTAGTAGTAGTAGTAGTAGTAGTAGTAGTAGTAGTAGTAGTAGGAGCAGTAGTAGTAGTAGTAGCAGCAGCAGTAGTAGTAGTAGTGGCAGCAGTAGTAGTAGTAGCAGTAATAGTAGTAGTAGTAGTAGCAGTAGTAGTAGCAGTAGCAGTAGCAGTAGCAGTAGTAGTAGTACTAGTAGTAATAGTAGTAGTAATAGTAGTAGTAGTAGTAGTAGTAGTAGTAGTAGTAGTAGTAGTAGTAGTAGTATTTATTATTCCAGTTAAACCAGGGGTGTATTATATATATTCCAACAAACCAAAACACAACACAACACAACAAACAATGTGATATACAATGTGATATACAATGTGATAAGAACGCAATCACACGCACGTACACACACACACACATACATATGAAACAGACAATATATAAAATAATTCTGATATTCATATAGCTTTTATTGTTATTTATGTACTACATTGTTTATTGAAATGCCTTTTTCCTAAAACTAAGTATTTCGTTTAAGAAAATGTCCAGGTTTAGTCAGTTTTGTCTATTTATAACTAAGTCCCAACAGCATCCCCCTACTGGAATCCGGAAGAAATTTTATTCTAGCATCTTCTGTCTAAGCACATCTAGCTAAAATATGCACCCACTCTTCCGGTTCCGAGCATAATGAGCAAATCCTTCTGCCTTCCTCGTCAACAACCTTACATACCTTCCAGCCTCTCAGTCTAAGTCATGCTACTCCCGACCTCTGTTTCAATCCTAGCTCTATGATATAGGTCTGTTTACCCCATATAAATTTATTTTTGCTCTGCAGGTCCAGAGGTGACGTCTGTATGCCTATTTCCTGCCGGTTTCTTTTGACTTTTTTCACTACACCATACCTGTTTTCAATATCCTTAATAATACTCACCTATGATAGAAATTAAAAAAAAATAGTACATAAAATATTTAATATATGTGCAAATTTTTTAAATCAATTTTATTGCTTATACTTCATGCTCACAAAAAATGTGCACTGTATTTCATAGTTTATGTATCCTGAAAAATTAAGGGACAAGAGGCTATTTCGTTTCTTTTAAATCTGTTAAATTTAAAATAAGCAGAAAAGAATATTACGATGTCTTCTAAAATAAGCATACTTTGAGTTAGCTCCACAAAAGCTTGAAGACATACATGTAGTAGGATTTGAATTTCATATTACCCAGGTATAGTTTCGTAACATTCATAAGAATTAGGTTTATCTACGCTTTAAAAATAAATAATTTGAAGGTGGAACCTAACAAAGAAATATTGAGTTGCTTGTTGATGAGAGAGGAGATTGTTTTGCTTTGGCTTTTTTGGTAGTTAAACCGTTAAAACTGTTCAGTGATTATTTTGTGAGCAATTCCATATGTGAAGATGTTTTCCTTCCATATTTGTAGGTTGACAAGTTCAATAGCTTACCAAGCATAGCGAACGTTTGCGCATCTTTCCACAGTGGATTTAACACAAGCTTCTATTCAGCTCATCCTAAAATTACGACCTTTATCGATGTGTTGCGTACTTTCAAAGTGACAACTACCTCAAAATCAATGGTACTAACGATTCTATGGAAAAAAAAAAATGTTTCTCCAAAGAGAAAGAACGTAATATCTCAGTGTGCATTGGAATACAGACATTAAGTATACGACACCAGTTCGTGAAGAGAGTGTCATCCTTAAAAAAAAAGCCTAAAGTTTTAACTGTGATTGATAGGCATTCATGTATGTTTGCTAATACAAATTATCTGTCACATACTGAGAGGTAATTTAACTATACCTACGATACAAAACGATGATATTTAATCCTCGTTAGTCCTGATCAAAATTTCGAAAGCCCGGTTAAAATGTCGTGAATGAAAAGACACTTTCAATCTTCAAGTGTAAGCCTCTGGTGCCATTTGACATTAAGAACGTTACTCGATGCATAAAAATGTCCTTCAAGAAGATTGCAAGTTCAAGTTTAAGATTCATTTTTTTGTATGTTGCAGTGAAATTAGTAGAAAAACGTACATTTAAACACTTTTAACAATAATTATAGGTACTAGAATCAAAGCAAACGTCATACTTTTAAACCTCGTTTAAATAATAATAAAACATAAGTTTTCTTTTCAATTTTATTGTCATATTTTTAGAAATGTAGAGCCGCTTATCACATTTTGAGCCCTAGGCTATAGATAAGAATATATTTATCAAAGTTTAATTTTCTTCTTTAAAAAATGGGCAACGTCCAGAAAACATGATCGATTCGGGATCATAACACATGTTTTGATATCACCTTCAGTTTATGCTCAAGTTATGTCTCAAAAAGGAAATGCGTTTGCTCTGACCTTGTGCTATGATGACAGCCCACAAAAGCAGGTGTCTAGTGATAAAAATTGTCTAGGTTCGAATCCTCATTAAGATTGCATTTTTTATCGGTTTGTTTTTATAAGCAAAAATTACTTTTAATATGCGGCAATAATGTACCTTTTAACAGGCAATATATTTTTTAATTTTAAGGCATTTATGATCAATATAAAAAGTAAATTAATAACTTTGATTTTCAAAATAAATAGCACATTAATAAATATTCTAAATGTAAAACTAAAACATAAAATGTATTTATTTTAATTAAAAGTAATTATTAATTTCCTATTTATTTTGAAAACAGATTTCTTAACGTTTCTTTTTTGTGTGAACCTTAAAATCAAATAAGCATTTGCAATCGAAGCTATATTATCATCACTGCTTTTTAGTTTAGAAAAAATAATATATTTTATGCATGGGTAGGCTTTGATACTCGGTAGCTCTCTTGCTAGACATTCGTTTGTAATCAGCCTAAATCTGTCATGGAGAACTATTTGACAGAATGATGCTAAAGACTTTAAGATCCACGCTCAGAGACATGCCGTGAATCGAGCGCTGAGCAAAAACAGAACTAAAAATTAATGCTTCGAGAGACTATTTTTTCTTTGTTTACTTTCTTAATAATTGTGTTTGTTGTTCAGTATGTGCTCTCGCAATATATTTTCCACAACACATAAAAACCAGCTCGCTTCGGGCAAAAGTCGCGATAGCTGATAATTGTCGTCTGTTTTTGTATTGCACGTGCAGAGCTAAGGCATATTCATTACAAATTTATTTGCTTAGTCATCTTGCTCGTCTGGAAGGTTAGCTTGCGCTAGTACTCTAATTGGACAAGCTGGCAACCCCTGTACTCGATTCCAATGTGACATAAGTAATGTATGGGCAGCTCATGGCATCTAAACCTTTAAACACTATGAGATAAATCAAGATTTTGGCTTGGATATCTTTAAAAGTTTAATGTTTTGCCTTTAATTAACTAATAACTATTTTAGTTCATTTCTGCATTATAAGACTTTAGAACTTTCTAAATGTAAAAGTGAGAAAAACAAATAAATGATGAACAAAATACAGTAGATCATGTTCATCTAAAACGATGTGATACCTAATATAGATATATTTTGTAAATTGGAAAATTGTACTTACACTAAATATTAAAAAAACTGCCAGTATTCACAATGATATAATAATAAGATTATTAGGTTTTAATTATTTTTGTTCCCGTTATTAAATGTGAAATATTCAACATATTTATATTTGTCGCAATGAATATATACAATTATATGAATCTTATGCAGAATAAAAATACTTAAAATTGGTGTTAGGATCTAAACATTCCTATTTATTTCATTTAATGCATTTAAAAAAAGTAGAGTTATTATGTACTGCTTATTTTCCCTTATTCAATTATTAACCTCGACTATGCTTAAAAAATTGACCGTTTGATGCATTTCATTAACTGCCAGTTTTTAATTTTATTTTTAGCTTTACCTCTGATTCTATGTACTCGTGCTATACTCTGTGTGCAAGACTTAACCGGTGTTACAATAATAAAATATAATGTAACAAATTGAGTTATGTATGCATTGTGTTAGCATAATTAAATACTTTTCGATTCATGGTAAAGTAATTTTTAGTCACGCTTATCTAAAAGTGAACATCATAAAATTGACCAATGAAATGAAACAAAATTTTTTAATTTTGACCAATACAGTTTGATATCGCAGTGAAATTATGAAATTTTATCAAATATCTTTACCGAGCGAAGTGCATTTGTCTTCTGGTCAGTATAGCCAACTCTATACCCCCACTATAATTCCTGAGCGCGCATCACTGATCGCTTTTGTTAGCAGGCTTTGGGAAAGTGTTAATAGTAACAAAAATATCGACAATTGTTTTTGCGCATTCAGCCAAACAATCTGAAATCATTTTATTAATTATGTAATTGCCTAAACAACCGTAAATTTTAATAAACACATTGTACAGAACGATATCTGTTTTGTTTTGCTCAGTTGGTATGTAAATGGAGCAGTAGTGATTATAATAATCGACATTCATCTATTTCAATCTCACGGCTTCTGAATAGAGGTATTCATAGTAAGTATAACTTTTTACATACTTGTCAATATTCTGTGCGCGAATTTCTAATATATATTATTTTTATTCTTATTATAAATATGAAATAGCCCTAAGCCCTTATTTGGCCCTTCTCTATTGGCATTACTAACAATCGACATTCGCCTGTTGCAAGATGGGTTGTAAAGGTTAACTATTCAAATGCAAGTTGCAGGTTTTCCTGTTTTGTAAAACAAATTTAGGAAAATTATATTTAAATTCGGAACTGATTAAATTCTTAATTTATATGTGAAATAGTCCTAATAAATATCACTCGAGGGTCTGATTTTTCTAGATAAATTCACTTACTACGTTCGTCAATTTAAAGGCCTTCTTGGGATATTACTTATGATAAATTTAACTGTCAATTTTTTTAAACGTTAAAGTTGTATATGCTATTTATCAATCAAATGTGCGTTTTTATTTGTCATGTTAGTTTTTATACACTGAAAGTTGCCAGTAATAAATGAGTAATAAATATTTCGGACTTTGAGACACGGAAATGTTTAACTGTTTATTTACAGTTTCTGGGTGTATTACTATTCAATTGTTTAAGCAGCACTCATTTGTCTGCATCTCGGCTTGCTACTTTCCTTTACATACCGGGTGTTAATGCAACTCACCCTAATAGTTTCAGATTTTGTATAGGTATCTTAGACAAGATTTCTGAGATAGAGAGTTTATTGCCCATGAAAAAAATAATAACGAAGTTATATGGTGGTAAAGAAGTGTAATTTAGATTCTGACAACTCAGTGTTAAAGCGAAATATGTAAAAATTTGCCTTAGAATGAGAAAAGGCCCATTTTCAATAGATGGTCAACAAATGTTTAAAGATTTAGTGCTATAAAATCTCTAAAATCTAAAACAGTATGGCATTGAACAAGGATTAACTTATAAGTGGATTATATATTTATTTATATTTTATAATGAACTATGGTTATACATAATATGCAAAAGAGAAAAAACAATAAACGAGAGTGTAATTCCATTACATTGATCCGCAATAGCATACAGACTGTGTCAAAGAAACTGCAACCTCCATCCCTTATTGTTGCTGTATAAAAACTTCAGCATCGGTACTTTAGAATCTTAGTGCCATAACTTTTGGAACGGTATTTTGTTTGTGTCCCACACAATTGGTCGACAATTTGGAACGGTTATTATTTTGTGTCCCCACAGTTGGTCGACAATTTGGAACGGTTATTATATAGGGTTCCACTATAGGGGGGATGATGGATGTGTTCTCAGGGTAAATTTGGACTGTTTTTAACGACTTGAAAGTCGTTAGGGCGGGAAGGAGATTGTTCACTCTATTAATAAGTCCGGCACTGTTTGAACATTTACTTTATTTAATAACTTAGCAGGTTACTTCCTGACGGCTCGTAGCTGACCTCACTACACACTTAGACTGACTTTAGAAAATGATTTATACTGCCCTCAACTGAACTTTAGAAATGATCTAGACTGATTACTTTCAGATGACTCGTATATTTCTGACTCCGTATATTTCTTTCGCGTCTCTCGTATGATGTCCCTGTTTCTCTTGAATGTCTGAATCTCAATCGGCGAAGGTCTGAATGTGCGAGAGAATGTCTCCGTGAATGTCTGAATGTATGACTATGTGTCTACTGAGTGTGAGTGTCCGATTGTCACCTGACTTCTGTACTCTAGTTTTTCTACTACATCGCCACGCCTTTCGCTAAATTAAATTCCCTCGTATTTTATCTATTTCTGTGTTATATGTTCGTGATTGGCTATCCTAAAATTATTTATTGGTATCTAAGTTCTCCTGATTCGTTAACTTTTATCCGAAGACCATTGGCTAGAATTATTCTTTCCTCCCTGATCTAAGGTCTTCCCACGAACTTGAATTTTCCCAGAACAAGCTGTCATAAATTTCGGCCCTTTCCTTACATTCTGATTTCTATTGATAATCTCTTGCCTTCCTTGGTCTGTAGATTTCCAAATGTTCTCTGAAATACGGCACGTGTTGATGGGCTGTTTTTCGGCTTTCCTGTAATAAAACATTTTCGTCTCCGTTCTGACATTTTCATTTTCTCTTAAATTATTGCTACCTCTGACTTTGTTAAACACTGTCCCGTTACGGCCACATGTTTCTCTTATTGTCAACTCCTAAGTATTTCCTGGGTAGAAGGTTCGTGACTTAACAAAAGATAGTTTACCCTTTCTTCAGCCTTGTCTAAGGAGCGGTCAGTCAGTGGAGAGTCGTCAGGTATACATTCTCTTTCTAACATATTTTACACAAAATGTATACAAAACCCTTTTGTAAGATACCATCACCTGTCAAATGACATACAAGTTACAAATTATTTCGATTCCTGTTATACCTATCTCAAAATGATTTTCTTATACATATACATAACAATTATCCTTATCAAATACAATGCCTTTATAAATATAGCTCTGCAGCCTTTAGATATTAAATTAATAAAGGCAGCATTATTTCCTGCTTCACTTTTTAATATAAACAGACAAGTCATATACCTATCTCTAATTGTACTATGCCCTAAACACCCATTGCTTTTTTCCCCCTTAATTTCCTGGCGCCGACAATACACACCAACGTACAAATAACTAAACTATCATTATAACATCATATCTATTATTAACTTTAATTGCAATTATTAAAATCATTTATATTCACAAAGGATTATTACGACAAACTTCTTATGAATAAACCCTTACGAAAAAATCATCCTTTAATTAAAATTTCAAACATTTAACTTTAACTACACTCATGTTAAGACTGGTATTTGATTTCTACATATCTTAAATGTGCTTGCTTATTTTAATTTCCTTATTTTCTGCGATAAGTACCAAAACCTATATTCGCCAATGCTTGCGTATAGGTATATCTTCCATTCTCCCACCAGGTCGGCACCTTCAGCGGTTTCTCCATGTATTTTTCAGGGTTGCAATCTATATATAACTTAACTGTATATATGTTGGTGTAACGTCATGGAATGTAAAAGTAAATAATTTCCTAATATCGTTAGCTAATATCGTTCATTAACTTAAACCTAACCTTTGGGTTGTATTTTAAGTTTATTGTGGATTGCACAAATAGGATAAACTCTTGAAACGTTATGACGAATATTTGCTTACATTGGGTTAGGTTAGGTGTTTGGTTAAAGAAATTTGCATCAATTCAGTTTAACTGTTTGTCCCTCCGCCTGTGTGCTGCTATCTAATGAATTTCTTGCTGTTGGTAATAATTATGACATCATCGCACTATGCCGCCATTTTCTCCTTCTTGGTTTGAGTTCAGCTATAAAAGCTTTTATGTAAATTTTTGTAATGCTTTTATAAATTGTGCTTATTTTTGGTCATTATTTGTTTAAAGACCCCTCCACAGCCTCCGAAATTATTGCGGTACAATTAATTAACACTCTGTATAATTGAATGCAGCTGACCTAGTTTCTAAGGTAATTTTGTTCCAACTCTGTTCATATTCTACAGTTCACTGAGAGATACCAGATCTCTTTCTCCTTGCTATTCCTAGGTAGGGACCCGCATTGAAATTGGAAAAATCTCATGGCCCTCTCTACTTCCTTCGAAAATGTAATTTACCTTGGCAATACTAAGCCTCCTAAATCGTTGCGTATCGTAGTGTTTTCCTTGACGCTGCACTTTCACTGACAGCGAGCCTTCTCTGAAGCGGTCTAGGGAGGTCATGGGCATCTCGTGCGAACTAGTTCCGTTCACAGTGGCGGATTAATTGCAATATTGATTTAAACTGTGGCGTTCGTCAATATATACGGCTTGAAACCCTATAGTAATGCGACTCAAATATACATGTAAAAATAACACAGAAAGAGCAACGACCTTCATTAGAAACCCCAATAAGGTCACGTGTTCCTACCGTACCTGCCTCATAGCATCATGGTTAAGAAGAACGAGAATTTGCAGCACTACCGCATGGTTTGCACTGGGTTATTTCACGAGCCGAATGGCTAATGGCACAAATGTTGCTCACACTGAATGAGCGTTGACATTTAAACTGTACAGAGTAAGAAATGTATACACTATACTCATAAAAAAGGCATCACTGCAGGCCTTGAGATTTACTCTTGAAAGCTAACATTAGCAGAAAAATGAATCACCAAGAGTTTCTGTATGTGTGGTGCGTAGGTAATACCTAGAAAACAAGATTAAAACACGTTTTGCTAATATGAAAGGTAAAACGTCAACGTAAATTGTATTGTTATAAACTTTTTAACGTCCCGCACCTACCAAGGTTTTTCCAGATGACGAATAAATGGATGAAACGATGACGCAAATGAGAACGGGTATCTTAGTGTGTAAAGTCATCTGATATTTATTTTCTGGGGGTAAAGGTCGGGAATTAAACTAGAATCTACCATATAGTAGATGCCCTAGCATTGGAAAATAAAAAAATACTTTCACAGATTGTAGACAAGCAGTTTGTGACAGCAACTATGATCCGCAAAGTAAAACAACAAAGTTATGTGATGACGATAAAAAAAAAAAAAAAAACTGAAATTAGATACTGATGAAATCATTGTTACAGAAAAAGGTGTAAATAAATATTTGTCTTAGAATTACAGAAGAACTCTCAATTTTAAATATCTGATTATCAGCGTTTTCAATATTTAATGCCATAATAATTTCTAAAATCTCCGACTAATCATTTGACAGTAAGGCACTGAACAACGTTAACTGATTTATCTTCAATTTGATTCAAATTTACTTACAAACAGTTTGTTTCACAGTAAGGTTTCAAATAGATAATTGCAAGTGTGTATTAAGCGAAGTCTCATATGTACCATCTTAGTTTCGTTGAGAACAGCATGCATATTTCGGCAGCGATATACGCAGGCAAGCTCCAGCTTTTCCTGGACTATCAAAGAAGGCCATGAAAGCACTGATTCCTTTTGTAACAACTTACTTGTGCAAAAATAATTCTCTGCAACTGGTTTACTTAGGTTAGCATGTATTTAATTAAGTTAACTGGTTTCTTTTTTAAGTATTTTGATGTAAATAATCATTATATTTGCATTATTTTTCATTGTCACCAGTTGTAAACACAAACACTGTTAATAAATACATACAATAAATTTCGGAGCGCAAACCGATAACTGCCCTGGATAACTGTCCAACAGTACTGTCATGTTATATTCACGAAAGTTCTATAAGTCAATTTATTATATTATTGAAAAATTTTAAAATGATATATATACAGTACTGATCAACTGGTATTAACGTATCATAGAAATGTGTAATTAAAAAATTATTTGAGGTAACAATCCTGGGCCTTACCGCACCGCACGAGTAAATTACGGAAGACTGGGCGTATTAAAAATAAAACGCCGAGGAATCCTTCAAACTAGCTTCTTTGTCTTTCACAATAAATGGGCATTTCCTATAGCTCTGCGTAAGGAATTCACACATAAAGTTTCGGACCGAAAGCCGATAACAGTATGCAAAAGTAGCATCTGGAAAATATCGTCTTTATTTTCACAAGGGAACTCCAGGAGAAAAACTTAAGCTTCTTCGGCTGATAAAAACAATTGCGAGAAGTAAGACATTTTCGTATCTTTTTCTATTTGGGTTAGGTCATTTAATTTTAAATACTTAATGAAGTTTTACATAAATAGCATGCCTATAGCATGTTGCGGCACAACTGCAACGGATTCACCCAATATTGGAAACTAAACTTTAGTCTTTTATAAATAAATTAATATATATTAACAACCAAGAATGCTAAATTAACATTTATAGGTGAATTATGTGCGACTATGAATCAAGTCGAGAAAACATTTTTCATAAAGTATCTCTCCCAGTAGCGAACTGAAGTCACATTATCAAAATTATTTTCTATTACGTGTTCAGACATTAATCAGTGCTTTTTCCAGAAGTACAGTTAATGAGATTAAAGGATGTCATTTACATTCTTGACGCCTTGGAAGGGATAAAGTGCTCCCTTACTGTGCCCTCTGCAATCAAACACTTTGTCTTCGCGCTGCCTGAGTGAGGGCCATTATAATTTCGATCTGCAGTTGTAGCAGGCGGCGCAGAAGATTAAAATCCTCCCACTCGATAACTCCACCCACCCTCCGGCTCACGACAGCTCTCTGTGCTCAAGAACAGAAACACAAATATCCTTCTGGAAAAACACACGATACAATATAGCTCTGACGTACTCTGTTACATTTGGTATTTCGCAAGCTCATTCTGAGAGTATAATCAAATCTGTATTTTGCGACTACCATTTCTGCGCACGTGTGATTTTAACTTGAAAGTCAGGTATAAGTGAATGATAAGAGTACGTTTCATATGCGGTTAATAAAAGAATGGTGTGTTCACTGATGTTTCTTCTTATTCTTATCCTTTTTGTTTACCTTCGTATGCTATTGTTCTTACTAAATTTTGCAAATATCAAAAGTTTTTTTTTTTACGTAAAGAAAGTGTACATGATAAGATTTGATCATGCATACAAAATATTAAGAAAATATCTGATAAATATAAAAATTCAGTCCCAGTAAATTAATTATTCAAGGGGAGTGAAGCAAACAGGTAGATCATTTTAACGGAAGAAGTTCTAGTTGAATAAGCAAGGATATTATTTTCCCACCATTTATCCATTTTCACAGACAGTGAATACAAAATCCACATTGACATTTTAGTACTGTTGGAACATATTGAGATCACAATACTTTTTAAGTTGTTAACATGGTGTCCTATTATTGTGAACTTTAATTTAAAATGTTGTTCTATTTTAAGAACCCCTTATGCTCCAATACAATCTTCTTACTCCGGCAGGATGATGAATTTTTTTCGAGCGTAAAAATCCTAAGAATGTTTTCCTTCGGAAGGGAAGTAAAGCCGTGGGTCCCGTGTCGTACATTTACGGCACGATAAAGAACCTCAAGCCTGAAAGAAGAGACCTCTGAGCAAAAGTTGTCGGCCCTGATTTGGATGGGACGCTGATGAATTGCGACGTTAAAGAGCGTCCGTAAATAAACCAAATCAGAAAAAAATCTTCTTGCATTCATTAACATTTTGAAATAAATAGACATGCAACATAATGATGTCAAACTGAACTCACCGTGAACGTAGGTATCGTCCAGGATCTTTACTCTTTTCTTGAACAGACGGGCGATAATAACGCAGAGACACATCCGGAGGAAATAGTGAAGCTCCAGAAAGAGGTGGAGCATCAATATGGCGATGAGCACTCCGCCCACGACGTAGCATACCATCATCATCTTGAAGCTCAGGAAATCACCACTTCATTCTCAGCAAACACTCCTACAGGAATTGTCCTCAGGTCACTTAACGAATAATGAAAATATCACAGATGCGAAAGATCTACGAAAGACAGAAGTTCAGCACAAAGAAGAATGTTAAAAAGATGTCTTGTTATTTTAGAATAACGGTGCTATTTTGATGTCTTATTACTTTCTGAAAAAGTCCACTGAATTGAATATTAAATATGATAGCTTGCAGATACTGAAGTGCTATTATGTTGATAAAACTGTAGTGAAGAAAATGGAGTTTCCTCGCTGAAATACAAAACTTGTCAATAGCGCCTTCGGTCAAAGTGGCTCAGCCGAAATTTATTTCCTGAAGACAAGCGAAATACTTTGCAATAAACTTTAGCGTTTATGGCTAAGTCAAATTGTATCACAGCTTTAAAAGAAGTACAAATTCTTTTAGATATGCTAGCAATGCTGATGAGTGAATAAGTTCAGCATGAAAGCTCAATATAAGCGTCGGCGGTTTTCCAAATGCTCTCTGTTGGGGAATTTTAAGTACTATTTCTGAAAAATTCAGTGCTGATAAGTACTGGAGTATCACTTGCTTGTATTACAGAAGAAAATGAAATACGACTTTTGAAGCCCTTTTTATTCTTCTTCTAACAGCCTTGATATATTTGGTGCGCTCTTCTTGGTAGTTTAGCTAGTCAGGCTTCCAATCTGAAACAAAGAAAAAACACAATGCAGAGGTTTAAAATAGCGAAATTATTCCTGGAAACGTTCTTTGCATCGCTTGCAACTTTTGCTGAAGTATGTAAATATGTTAACTGCTACCATTTACTCTTGCAATAACAACTGATGCATTGTCCATTAATTAAAAC
Organism: Metallyticus violacea; assembly: GCA_030762175.1. NCBI lineage: Eukaryota > Metazoa > Arthropoda > Insecta > Mantodea > Metallyticidae > Metallyticus > Metallyticus violacea. The sequence continues at coordinate 37,841,853 of CM060838.1, forward strand.
AATTTTTGTATACCAGAATTATAAACAGTCTTTCTTGTTGGTCAAAATCGTTAATAAAATGATACAGTATAACCATAAAAGTACCATAATAACAAAATGCTGTCATCAACTAAATATTATGTTGCGTTAATATTAAAGAAAAAATTTATATATTACTGAAAACAAAACCAATTATTCAATTTCATTGCAGAACACATAATAATATTAGTTTCCAAATTAATTACTTGAAATTGATAATGTTAACCTGATCTGACACTAAAGTTTCTGAGATATTCTTAATATTTTTCTGTTCATTCAGTTAATGAATGTGTAGAATTTCTTCTGATAAGTGTCACAAACTTTTCTCAATATTAGTGAGAATCGGTCTTTTCAACTTGAGCTAAAATTTCTTGCGGTAAATCCAACTTCGCTAACAACAATAACAATAGACAAACGAACGAATTAATCTTCATTAACATGACTTAATAATAAGTATAATAAATTAAGGCGTTGACTTCAAAGTAATTTATTAGAAAAAGCACATTAATATTAATTTGCTTTTATTAATATCGCTTTATAGTTCTGGTACACAAAATATAGCGAAAACAAAATATATTGTACAATTATTGCATTTGTAAAAATTAGAAACGAGCGACTAAGGTTCTTAAACAAAAGGGTAATATTATGAACTAATATGTTAATACACCTACTACAAAAAGTATATATTTCAGAAAAAAAGAAATCAAGGGAAAAACATTCTTAATAATATATTTAAAAACAAATAAAAGAAATATACTAGTACATCGTTTACAAATTAATAGTTATGAGTTTAGATGAGATATTTTTTCATTGCGTTCTTTGTAGTTATTAAAACAATGTTTGCCTTTATTAAACTGTTATAAAAATGAAAACCTTTAACAGGCGCTGTGTGTCCTTTTCTGTCCGGTATTACCGCTAGCTCTAATGACGCAAGAAACGCAAGTCTTTTGTTTCTGAGAAACGCATTTCAATTCTTTGTTCCTGGAAGCAAAATACGTTTGTGAATAAATTAAACGCTGTGAATATAAAGCGCGATGTAAACGACTAGAAAATGTGATTAAATAGATTTATGCACATCTACGTCATATCCTCTCTTTATTGTTTTGGCGCAATAAAGGCCAGCTAATTGTGAGTAACTTTAGCTGCAGTGTGTGAACAAACAACAACAAAACGAAATGTTGCATTCCTATGTTACCCTGCTTAATTTAAAGCTCAGCTATAACTATTATTGTTTCCAAGAATATATTGTGCAAACTTCTTATCTAATTTAGTGGTTTTTTATATAAAGTGTGATTGATTTTCATTAAATACCACAGACACTTGTTGGGTTTCTAGAGTTTGGTAAATGTCATCTTGGAGTTAAGCCATATCTCAAGTATGGCCAATCATTTTCTCTGAAAGATAGAATGGAGTCAAGGTCTAGATATTAGAATTCGGCAAAGATTATAATTAATGCGAAGACTGAGAGGAAAGAGGTGGTCCTCCATCTCAATGTATTTTATTATATAAGAGCAACTGTGGAGGTTGTTATGCAGAGAAAAGCTCTATAAAGACGTAAAACTTGAGTAATTGTGAATTCAAGTTACTTAAATAACTACTTATATATCTTTTTTACTATTGTGAGTTTGATTTGATTCCACTTTGATAATCTAAATGAAAGAAATACATCATCCTGAAAAGGTAAATGCCAAAAGTTTCAATTCCAGGTTCATTTATGCTAATCATTAATCCATTACTTATTGATTAATATGGGTTTATGCGCAAATAGAGCCAAAGAATATTTAATTATTAGTTAATTGCTTTTATTTATTTTCATTGGAAGAAATAGCGGATATTTATGCTCTAAATTTGAACGCAGAGTTGTGAAATGAATATATATATATATATATTACACAAACGTTCAAAATTTTTATAATGCTACAATGTCTAAAAGAGGATAATTTATTTTGGAATATACATTCAACATTTTAATGACAATTTTGCACGAGATTAACATAGTCTACAGTCTAAAGTGTACATTAAGACAGCTGATACCAGTGCTGTAATTCTTTAACTTATTAAAGTAACAAACGTTGTATTAATTTACCTTTAAAACCCTCAATTGCAATCTTTTTAAGAATTATAGCTTCCACTACAATTCATATGCCCCATTGCTGTTTGCAATCACAGTGATACGCACCAGATGTGTTTTTGGTTTATTTTCCCGTTTCTTTCAGGTATTAATTGTTTCACGAGCAAAAATCCCCATTTCTACTATACCTTTAAAAACCTGTACTTCCGTACCTGTACTTGTTACTTATGTGCATTTTTCTACTCAATACTCTCATTTTAAATAACCAGTGTATTTTCTTTTACTGAAATTGCAGATGACAATCTCATATTTTTTATTGTTTTGTAATGCTTGTAATTGCAAGGAAATGCCCTCCTCTTTACTGATTGTTTTTAGAGACATATGAGCCAGAAATTATAGGATTGGAACAAACTGAATTCAGTGAGGTCATGTTTTCTGGAAGACTTTGGGGGCTGGAGAGGGGGCATAGAGTTCTGCAGAATTAAGAGGAAATTCAGGGCCTACAGCGAGACCATTGAGTGTAAAACTATGTAGTGAAGTTATTCATAGAAACCAAACATTGATTACTGCATCGTGCTATCATGAACAGCTGGGGATAGGAGGGAACATGACATGGAAGTTCAAATTAAAAAGTGGACGAGAAACAACAGGGCTGGGTTCCATTTAGATGGCGGTTAAGCGGAATGGAAAGAGCGTATGGAGGAGGATTAGGAATCGATTCAGGGATGTGGATAGGAAGCACACAACTGCGCAATGCAGAGAAATGAAGTATACGCAGTAAGAGATTTCAACTCATCTTGAAATTAATCTAAAGCTAGTAGGTATATTTAAAAGGTTTTCTACTTCAACAACGACTAAGGAGTTCAATTATTCGCAGTTATTTGTACTGAAAATTATTTGGGTTAAAACATTCAGGTTTGATTAGCATGGTACAAAAATCATTTATCTACTGCCTGCTTGCTTTATTAGCATGAAATTGTAAATTTTTGTTCTCGCGTGCACATATTATGTTTGCAAGAGAGGGTTGACTCCGCCAAGAGTAAAGTCTTAGTGGGAGTAAGATCTGGCAGGGTGATACAAGTGAGAGCTTCAAGATTAAATATCATCCCATTTAACAAGCACTATAGTAAAATAATAAGAGTATCTCAGGGCATGTATGTCCCAAGTGAAATAAAATGAAATTGACTACTTAGGACCAAAATATCAATAAAAAATATTTATCGTTCCAGGCAACCGTCTGCCGGTCATGTTCGCAGGCTGCAACGGCCAACTGACCAACCAAATCCTAGACATTATCAATCCGCCATCTTCCGCACAAAGTCTTATTTCAGACGCCAAATCAGCTCTGTCAGTTGGTATTTCGTTTGCATTGCTCAATTGATTTTAGTGGCAACTAACTGTAATTAAATTAAGTGTATTAAAATACCACCCAGAAGTTAACACAAAGAGCATTTGCTCATGACCTTATGCGAAAAAGCAATTTTCTAGAGCAATATGTGGGCAATTTGTAGAGAAAGTTCTATTTCATGCTATGCAGGCTTTTGATAAACACCGTTGTTTAGAGGGAGATGGTATTTAGCTACTGTAACGACAAAGTTAGTGACGTCATTCTCATATGAAGTGGAAAAACCATATTTGCCTCGTAGAACCAAGATCGAAGATTCAATCCTGTCCAGGGTCGACGGATTTTTTTTCTGGGCATAAACATCCTAAGTATGGCTTTCTTCGGAAAGGAAGTAAAGCCTGGGTCTCCTGTCACAGATTTACGGCACGTAAAAGAACCTCAAAATTGAAAGAAGAGACCTCTGAGCAAAATTTATCGGTCGTTTCACGCCCTTAATTGAATGGGACGCTGATTATCCGAGATGTTAAAGAGCGACCGTAAACAATGTGAATGTGAATGCCCTGTTCTGTTAGGACTTGAATCTTTATTTTGGCACTAGTGTGCGAATTCAACTTACGGTGTACATGCTTGGCTGGTTCCGATTTGTATTTGGCATTGGGCTTTAAAAGCCAAAGCATTTTGTCTACTTCTGCACAGGAACACAATAAACACTTAAGAAACAGCAAGTAGCTAGAACAATCACAAAGGACACGTCACTTTGAATGCGTGTGTTTACAGTAATTACAGTGCGTGTCAGCAAATACTGTTGTTGTGACTGAGAATCGTGATACTAGAGTACCTTCATTAAACCTGAGAAGTCGCTTTGTAAGACTGACCCTCAACTAGAGTGTGCAAAACTGGGAATTACACCATCAGCACATGACTTGGCTCTATGTCAACAAAGCACTTTTCAAGGAAACGCACTTATTTTTTACTCCAGAAGAAGAGAAGTATATATATATTAAATAACACATGCCTTCCTGTACTGCTAGTAATGGCTTAACTAGAAGAAAAAATAAGTTTAAGATAACCATAAAGATTTTCACATTTACACTCTGTGTTCACTTTAGAGCTAAGTGTCTACCATTTTGAGGAAAACTTGCTCAGTTCCTGTCTTCACAAGTAATTTCATTTTCCTGTTAGGACAAAATTACTCAAGTCATCTTCGGGTAAACTCTGAAGAAACAAAGCGAGTATAATGTACCAACATATATGATATTCATATTCATAAATGTCGGTCCTGGTGGTGTAGTGGTTACCATACTTGCCTCCTACACCCAAGATCGCGAATTCGAACCCGGCGTAAAAATCCTAAGTATGGCTTCCTTCGGAAGGGAAGTAAAGCCGTGGCGTACATTTACGGCACGAAAAAGAACCTCAAGGTTGAAAGAGAGGCCTCTGAGCAAAATTTGTCGGCCGTTTCACGCCCTGAGTTGAATGGGACGCTGATGACCTGAGATGTTAAAGAACGTCCATAAATAAATAAATCAATCAATCAAGATATTCATCAACCAAGATAATGGCGTTACAATAAAGTAAAACAACACACCAGAGTTGTCAATTATCGCTTGCATTTTTAATGTTTATATTAATGACATAATCTATTACTGCCAATAAGATTTATAAAGAGACATTACTAAAGCATACGCCATTGAACAAAGCAATGCTTAAAAATTATCAACTTCAATAGCGTTTATCAGGCATTTGAAAAAAAAAATTCACTTTGGAATATACCTCTGTTATTTGCTATTTATTTTACACAAATTCAAAAAGCTTTCACTTATGAGAAACCATGTTTACACCAGCGGTGATGTTCTATGTGGTTATCGCTCTTCAATATCAGCAAGTTGGTGCCTATGTATAATTGTACAATGATGTCCATTTTATTCCACTTATCCTGGCAAGCTTTCTAGAGCTCGTTCATTGCTCGCGGTCTTTTGTTTCCAAGGAGTCTTTTCAGTAATCCACATACATTAACGGTGTCAAATTATATAGCAGAGATATTGTTATAAAGATGGAATGTATTGCCGTTTTTCCTTCCCTATTCTCAAAAAAAAAAAAAAAAAATAGTAGGTGGAAGCAGACTTTTGAAGTCTAATCCTTAATACTTATCCTTATCCTAAAGCAGGCAAACTAGATTCAAATCCCGGGTGATAATGGTATTCAAAGTTGTAACAATGATCCCCCAATTGTTCGGAGCAGAGACAAGGGTCTTAATATTCCTAATTCGGGGCGTACGGCTGATGGCTCCTCTTGAATTTGCCTGTTTCTTGCTCTCTGGAATAACTATTATTCATCTTACCTCTCTTTTTAAGCACATATGAGGTGTCATTTTAGAAATGGTCAAACCAAACCTATTACATTGCTGGATATCTTGTTATAAGAGTATTTTGCATTAGAAACGGACTTTTTTTTTATAATAAGGTTTAACGCCCGTTTTAACTACTGCGGCATTACAGGCGCTGGACACTGATAATCCATGAAATGAAATGATAAATTGGAAAAAGTTTTTTTTAAGGCCAAAGTTTAGGATAACTCCCCGACATTTATGAGGACTGAGGAAAACTTGGAAAAAACCTCAGTCAAGGAAGACGGTCTTGAGGAGAATTGAACCCCAGATTTCCCGCTCACGAGTGAGCGCCTTAACGAACTCGGCCACCCGTGGAGGTGGAAACGGAAGTGACGTGTCCTTTCCAGAAAAAGTCTATTTTTAGCGGCAGGTATGACAGCACACTCACATATTAGCTACGTAATACTGCCAAGTAAGTAAGATTCTTGCCGTAGGTTTAAGTGCGGCTCTTCTTTGAACTTTTTACTTGGTAACAATAACTCTCCGTATAACATTACAAAAAAGACTAACCTCAAAGCTTTATAAAAGTAGCGTAGGTAATGACGTTACAATAAACACACATTAAATAGCACACATAAATCGTTTTGTAATTTGTATATTAACGACATAATCCGTTACTGACAACAATATTCATTAAGATATATTACTGAAACTAATAGGTCATTAAAAAGTGACGCTTAAAAATAATCACCTTACTTAAGCTGATTTTGAAGATGTATGCAAGTGACGTCAACACGATAAATGCAAACCTGTAATAAAATGTGTTTAACAATGAAAGAATCTGATACTGCAAGAGCAAAAACAAAAGTAATATTAGTAGGGTTCAGTCCCAGCCAGGGTCGAATGTTTTTTTCGGGCGTAAAAATCCAACGTATGACTACCTTCGGGAGGCATGTTAAGTCGTGAGCCCCGTGTCGTAGATTTACGGTATGTAAAATAATCTCAAACCTGAAAGAAGAGGTTTTATAGAAGAAAAGTGAAGTTCTAAGTAGAAAGAGTGCTATTCTTGATAGTGTTAGAAAATTTTGAAGCTAAAGAACTGTAATATTATTATATAGTGCTACAAAAATGTAATGAAAAACACTGTTAAATTTTTCTTAAATAAGCAAGTATGAAAAAGAAAGGCACACCATACAAAAGCTTAGTTACTTATGACGACTTATAAAAAGGCATATAAAGAGAGACGTAAAGACTCTTTTTAAAATGTTATACAATATACAATTGTATACAATTAAACAGTAATTGTGGCAAATGCCGGGGAGGTACCTAAACTTAGGCCTGGAACGCTTCCTTCCTTAAAAAAAAAAAAATCCTTTCCCAATATATCATTTCATGTATCATCAGTGTCCACCGCCTGTGATGCCTCAGTAGTAAAAACGGGCGTTAAACACTACTCAAAAAAAAAAAAAAACAGTAATTGTTTAACTATGACAATATGATATCGAGGTGAAGTTTTTTAGAAGTATCTCTGTTACATATTCCTGGATAAGAAAAGGAATGAAGACATCCAAAGATATTCAAATTTAATGAAAAAACAAAATATTACAGAACTAACTATACAAAAATAACCTTCATAAAACTGCAATGAGTTTAGGTAGCTTAAATCTATGATGCTGATATTGACTTTTGCCTCATTGTATTATTTTAAGGAATAGCCAATGAAACAGTATTATAGCTCCTATGAGTATTAAGTTTTCGTTAAGTTGATTGCATATTTTAATGAACCCAATTTAATCTTCTACTTAATAATACCTTTAACTTAACATTTTTTTTAATCCCAAATAAAAAAAATCGAAATTTAAATATAAAGGGTTTTTTGTTAATCAAATGGTTTCGTTATTTTGGATTATTAAGATTGGGTATATCATTCGTATGTAATGAAATAGTGTTAAGAGTGAACATAATACTATAATTGTTATGGTGATAGGTAAAAAAGTTTCCCAGTTACATGAGAACACGTAGACAAATCGCAAAAACTAATGTCAAAACAATCTGAAATGCAACTGTTGAAAGATTCCTACCATCCAGTACAGTCTACACTTGTCTCCTTTGCTTTTATTATTTTTTTTAAACAAAACACAGAAGGCAGCCAGATATTCCATCTCTAATATTCAGGTCTATGGAGTTGTTTAAGCATCGAACTTCTGAAATGTTAAATAGAACATTAGGAAGCCAGTCTAAAGGTTGGACAGGTCTAATTAAACGTGCTTGAAATTGTAGACTACAACCCCTTCCTTTGAGCCCTTACCGCTGTCTCTACTCTGGTTCCCCGAGTATACAGGTCAAAAGCATATTTTATAAGATGACACAGGAGTCGACAAGAGGTGTCTTCTGTTTGGATTCTTCCAGCGTTACTGAAGGGGCTTAAGTTCTTTATCCATAAAATATACATGTTGAAGTCAGAATAAGAATGAAAATGAGCTTCAGCAAGCTGCATTTTGCATTTTGAGAAAAAGGGGCAGTAAGTTGATTATCGCAAAATCTGAAACAAAAAAAAAAAAAAAAAAAAAATGTGACCAACTACTGCAATTGTTGTCACCGATTTGTGGGCTGGTATATTTTCCTCATAAAGAATTCTCTTCATGAACTTCCTTGATATTTTTTAAAAACAGGTGTTGTAGTCTCTAAATATGGTGGGCAGCTTCTCAAGAATATATTCCAAAAAGATTTCTTGAATGTCGGTTTAATTTTGGTTTACTTATGGACCTTCTTTTCACTACAGGACCGACTGGTGGTGTAGTTTTAACCATACTTGCCTCCTAAACCCAAGATCGCGGGTTCGATCCCGGCAAGGACCCATGAATTTTTAGGGCGTAAAAACCCTAAGTATGTCTTCCTTCAGAAGAGAATTAAAGCCGTGGGACCCATGTCGTAGATTTACGGCATGTAAAAGAACCTCAAGCCTGAAAGAAGAGGCCTCTGAGCAAAATTTATCGGCCGTTTCACGCCCTTAAATGAATGGGACGCTGATAACCTGAGATGTTAAAGAGCATCCGTAAATAAACCAAATCAACAACAATTAAATTTTGCACAACAACACTCCCCCCCCCCAAGTGTATTTGCTGCATTATATACAGACCTCATTATTTTCCCATCAATTACTAGCTTGTCCATCGAAATTATTCATATACATACTTTTTGTAATTAACGATTTGCCCTAATGAATATACCCAAAGAAACTTCACATCTTCCTCTAATACAGTTATTTTTGTCAAGTATTTTAAGAGGATTTTTCTATATGTTGGCACTATCAGCCTAAGTAACATGTATTTAAACAGTTGAACTAAGAAAAAGTATGTACATTCCAAATCTTATTTATTTATTGCTTCTTTCATACTATACTCAAAGTTTAGAAACCGTTTAAGCATGGTAGGATAGCATTGAACCTTTGAAGAAATTACACAGGCACGTGGTACAGTTTAGTCTTATTTGGTGCTGACCTTGAAAACGATAGTGAATACTTCGTTACTTTCTCTTCCTTCAAGGCTACTCCGAGCGCGTGTAAGAGTGAATAAGGGGCATCTCTTCATTTCTGTCTTAGCCGTTGTCCACAATTATAATGAACAGTAATATTCTCCCATGATATCATTTCATTTTCTTCTACTTCTTCTTCTTGGTGGCTCGGTTCAGCTCCATATCTGCAAACCGTTTAATGTACCGTGTGTGTGGTGAATATAACTCAAGGTGGATGCTGGGGTTCTAATCACTGTGTCGAGCATAGGACGTTCATAATTCCTCCTCTTAAAAATTCCACTCTTCCGCTTTATGCGGGTTTTCTTTTCACCCAAAAGTTTTATTTTCTTGTGTTTTTCCCTCCTTATATAAATATAACCTCCTTTCAGCCTTGTACCATCTGCAATTCTCTCGTCCTTTTTATATTTTTAAATGTATTTTCAATATCCCTGTGCTTCTTTCTCTCTCGTTCCTCTTTTACCATTCCGTTATTGTTTTCCTTATTTGTCACTATTTTTTTTTTATTCTTCTTTCATGTATTTACGGAAATATCTCGTGCCTCGCTAACTGCTCAGGATAATGACTAGGTAATTACGAACCATGGCTCACATTCGTGTCCTACAACGCTAAGTATTAAGTCGTTCATCTTTTGTTCGTTACTGTTGTTGATCGCTGTGTTTTGTTTTTCTCTAAAGCTTTAAGTTTGGAGCGATTCCTGCCTAACATATGAAGTTGATTACTGCAGTATCTTCGCTGCTTGGAAGACCCAGCACTGCTGGTTAACTGGCCATTGCATGGAGAAGTTTCAGACATTAATTGTGTTACACAAACTGTAATTCACTTATGTGATACCACAACTGTTGCATTGCCACCTTGTGTCACCACATGTAGCTTGATATGTCTCATCGTTTTGTACATATTCTCATGTCGCTTTCTGCAATCGATACGTGTTTAGTGGGCGCGTTACAAATAATTGATGTGCGCATTTCATCAGTGACAACCTGCATTGCTGTCTCATCAAGAAGGATAAACAATAAGCGGTAATATCACTGGTAAAGTAAAAATAATATTGAAGAGTAATGTTTTTGAAAGTTAAAGCTATGTTCTGCATTCCTTAGTTTGTTAAACAAGTACTTCTCGCTAGCTTCTCAAAATATTCAAAGCAATACCTCTAATTTTACCGACATTACAAACATATATTATACAAAATGCATAATTATGCTCATTCACAATTAAATATTTTGCAAGCATATTTTATCTGACTTAAAAATTATCAATTCCATGGTTTCGTATCCATAAATTTACATAATTATTTTATGATTAATTTTTTTTTTTTTTTTTCGGTTTACAGCATATGCCAAGTTCCTCGCTTTTTCAAATCTCATCTCTTTCTTCGTCACATTCCAGACTTCTTCCAAATGGGTTCTTTAGACAGATCTAATGCTATTAGTTCTTTTAGCACAATGCACATAAAATAGAAACCTCATTAATACTCATTACCATAACATTTAAACTGATTGCCAGCATTTATTTACTTATTAGTGTTGGAAACCCTGGAACCATGTCAGGCTGAAAATCAATAACGGCTTATCTCATTTAAAAAGTAAGGGCTCTGAAATTATAAAATAAAAAAACTTATATTATACTAGATATACACCCATCTTCATCTTTAAAAGATAACTTTTTCTAAAGTTAAATTATTATCAGCGCTCTAAAGAGAAATGTTGTAAATGCGAATCGGATGCAAAAAATTTAGTTGTGTGACAAAAAAGTACACAAATGATGGCTCTGTCATCGAACTACAATGTCCTTCCCGAAAATAAATCCTTTTCAATTCTGCTTATACACGTCTTAGAGAAAGACTTTTTTGTGCATAAGCTCGAGTGACTGTCATAATATAAATAAAAGTTGTTGATTTTCTACCCAGTACCACAAAAATTGACACATTTCCCACAGAGTGACAGTGCTACCAATATAACGTAATTCCTGCTGGATTCTTTATACATTAAGTTTAAAAATAAAAACTGTAACACAATGAACAAAAACCCCAATTTATGATTTCAATCTGCAATCTGGATGCCACACAACAACTGAATACAAGTTCTAGCGAACAGAACCCGAGATAGGACGTCAGTTACCTTGCAACGGGGCCACTTGGTCTGAATGTGGAACAATAACATCAACAATGGCTTGCGTCACATAAATGCTGATGCAGGAAGATGCCTCGTGTCTGAGTGGACACAGGTACGCGTTCAGCAGTCTATCATCCAGAATCAAACAAGGACATTGTATAATTTAGTATTTCTTCCTATCTTGGAACAGAGACTATTCTCTAAATATTATTTTTACAAGGAAAACAAAGCATTAAAATGTAATTAAAATATAGAAAACTAACTGCAATGCGGCTCTGAAAAAGCAATGAAAAGATTGCAATCGTTTAGTTTTAGAGAATTAGAGAATCGTTTTCCTTTGCTTCCCCCCTTCTTTCTTATCCCGTATTAATATTCCTTAGATTTAATTGTTGAAAGCATTACTAGTGTTAATATTGAATTTTTCATTATAATAAAACAATATGAGTTAATAACAGAAGTAGTTGCTTAAATTATTACAAAAGAAACACTAAAACAAGGACACGCATTCACACGTAGTTCTGCTTCTTGGGTTAGCTAATTTGCTCTATGTTGTTCGGGGATTTGATTTTTAGTATATATACTTTTAAATTGCTCCGCAAATAAAAGTTCCAGATCAGATAATAATCCTTACTAACTACTCTCTTACATGCTGCATCTTTATCGCAGAACAATTTCATAACTTCTTGCAATTGATAAGTGTTTTAGACACGATTACAAATTCCAATTTAAGAAACTGTTCTATTCATTTACTTTTACCCGTAATGTTTTAGTGTTGTTATTTATCTTCGTGTTATTGGTTTATACAAAATGTGTGCACCTATTTTGTTTAGTTGATTGACAATAGCACTTTCATTTACTGGTGTTATGGTGCACTGCACTGCCAAATGCTGGAATACTCCGCAGTAAAAAATGAAGCCCAAAAAAGAGATGGTACCATATTTGATCATATTACTTTGTTGTTAATCGATAATAAATTTTACAGGTATTTTAAATTTAATAATTAATATATTGAGAGTCTCCTGCAAAACAGTAAACGCCAGATTTATTTCGTTTAGCAGTAACATATTTTTGAGCTTTTGAAATCACGTTACAGCACATTAAGCCAACGGGTTTCTAATATTAAAGCACATTTACTACAACTATTATGCATTTGTGTTATTCTATCTCTTTGAAAAACAAAACTTTTGTTATAATCTTAAATGAATAGATGGAAATTGAAAAACTTTCAAGGAATGTATCCTTGTTTACGAGTACTATGCAATAAAGATCAATAAGGTATATGTTTTTCCCATCACACAGAAAAGATACGTTAGTGAAACAATTTTTATGAAAAGAACATCTCACGTGATTGGTAAAACGAAAGTTTGGAAGCGCCTATGCGATGCCTCTGTACAGGACGCCCAGCACTTGAGGATCCGCAGCGTAAAATGGAGTCGCTTTGCAACGAGCAATATTGTGCTCTGAAACTTTTATTCCATCTGCAGAAATCCCGCAAGGAAGCGTACGCGATGTTACATAAAAAATATGATCATAATGTTCTGCCATAACTGCACTTTGGTGTTTCAAAGAGTTTAAGGAGGACCTTGTTTTAGTAACAAGCACGGTGACATCATGTTGCTCAACAGGATCTATGAAAATCCACAAATAAGCATCTCTGTTCACTATTTTTCTAATCCAAATGGGGCCGATGAGCCTCACAAAGTTATGGCGCACTAAATTTCTACTTTCTGCAGATGAAATTGCGATTCGTCGCATTCATGCGGACTATTGGTAGCCCAAATCCTGAAATTTTATGATCCAGTATCCCAAATGTTCGTACAAGTAAGCCTTTTTGTTGCGTTATTTTCTTCTCTGCTGTCACCTGGCATCTAGTAGGCATTCATTACTCAATGCGCTTAGCATAATTGCAAATACATTACCCAAAATTTTCGTAATCTCCATTCCTTCATTTAAGATTTAAAACAAATACTTTGGGTCTCGTATAAGAAACACTATGAATAATTGAATTTTTGATATATTTTTCACAAAATCCTGACATTTTCCCTAAGATATAAAATGGCAAGTTTTTAGGCATATATAGAATAGTGTTTTTTCGGAATCTTAAGCCGGCAGACTATTGCGTAGCACACTATTCAGATGGACGAACAGCACTCAAATGCCGAATTACCTCCTCTTTTTCTTTAGGACGATTTACTGAAGTGCAAACTAACGCTCGTTGCAATTGTTTTGTTTGCACATTTAGCTTATATTGTTTTGTAGCGTCAGTAACTGCCTAAGTTATTTGCATTATAAATAGAGCTTTGCACATTAATAAAGCCACTGGCTGAACCGTTGGTTTCTACTTCAATAAACGTAGGCACCTTTTTGAAGCAATATAAATGCTTATTTAATCGTGTTTATTTTAATGAGTGTCCGAACTCTGAATTGTCATTTATTTAAATAGTGACTGCGTTCCAAAGCTGCTTAACTTTTATGTTGAAATGAGGAACTATTTACAATATGATATGAATGAATAAAATGTGTATTACGATTACGATTTAAGTATGACGTGAAAAGAGCATAAAAACATCAGCAGGGAAATAAAATACTTAAATGCTTTTAACAAAAAAGTTTTTCTGAGTTTGTACGATATTCTTAGTTTCTTGATTTCAACTTATTTACATTATAAAAATATTTATGACATGCCTCAAAAAAGTGTCGCCTCAGAACAATTGTCTGCAGATAAACTTTCGCTGTACTTTCCGCGAACTATCCCCTTGAAGCTTTCAACTTCGCAAGATAAGGGATTTCACCATTTGACTTGAAGTTGTAGCTGTCATGTTCGTGACAGCAAATTGACATCATATGATCGAAAAGGCGACTGCAATCCGCTGCGCATTATCAACTGAGCCAAATACCCAATTGCTGTCCTCCCACCAGTCAGATGGGTGTTGAATTGATCAGCACCAGATTTAACTGCCATTCCCTTTTTGCATATCATCCAAGTAAATGTAGAAAAATAAATTTCCCGCTAGATTTCCCATCTGGAACATTTATTAACACCTTACCGGCGTATTGAAAATGCGGCAATGGCATTTATCCCACTCTACTGACCCGCTCTGTTATATTTATAATTATTTTAGTAAGATTCCCTTATCGTCATAAAGCACTAGGCCATGACACTAAAGAATATACTTAGTTTTCATACTGTGACAATGTTTGCGCATTATACAGTTTGTTGTTCTTTTTATTTTATTTAGAAAGTTCTATAACTAAGATATTATGTCGTAATTTTCTTTTTTGACATTACCAGCTTGTGTACCCGCATAAAAGAATTTTCCCTTATGTAAGCGAGATAAATGATAAAATACCGATAGCTTCATCTATTTATTATTTTTTAAATCGAATGAAGCTCAATTATATGTTTAACCTAAAAATATTTAATAAAATAATTATTTATTTACGTATTAAAATATACAACTGAGTAAAGTAATTATATTCTTGTGGTATGATTTACAACAATGATGCTTCTATTTATATACATCATTTTAACAATCCTGCCCTTCGGTGTCAGTCTAACTTTGAAGTTATAATTATTAAAAAAATGAAAAGAGCTTGGGAGCAGTTTTATTGCAACGTTTTTATAATCTATTTGCGTCTTTGCTCTGTTGTCGGTCCTGGTAGTGGTAAACATACTTGCTTTCTAAACCCAAGATCGCGGGTTCAAACCGGGCTAGGATCAATATCGATGAATTTTTTCAAGAGTAAAAATCCTAAGTATGGCTTCCTTGGGAAGGGAAGTAAAGCCGTGGGACTCGTGTCGTACATTTACGGCACGATAAAGAACCTTAAGCCTGAAAGAAGAGGCCTATCAGCAAAATTTATCGGCGTTTCACGTCCCGAATTGAATGTGACGCTGATGACCTGAGATGTTAAAGAGCATCCGTAAATAATAATTAAAAAAAAATGAACAACGCCTTTGCTGTCATATCAAAGCTCACCGACTGTCATCCATCATGAAGAGACAACATGTGACACAGCATTCTTTTCAGGAAAAAAGGCCGTCATGATATGTTACCAACATGAGAATCATTATTTTCCAGTTGATTAACTTGACTAATTATCAAATCGCGCTTCAACAATGGAATTTAACATTGGTAGATATTTTAATATGTGTAACGTGCAACGGCCAGTTTATTTCACTTTGTGTTATAATATGTGGTGACCGATTATAGTTGCGGGATATGTTCTCGTCAATATCGACATTCCATAATTACGGTTAATGATTGTCTTTAGTCGTTTTCATTGTATGAAGATCGGAATTTAATTGTGTTTTTGCATTTTTAAACTAATTGCGATATTGAGTCGGTGAGTGCCTAATGTAATATTATGTATATTGTGACGAAATATCTCCCAATTTGCAACTGAAACATCTCTTGCAAATTGTCGTAGAAAAAGCTGAAAAATTTCACCGTAACACAACAAGGATGTTGCAAAATTTGCACTGTAAACATCTATCCCTTAAGAGAGAGCAAGTAGATGATTCAATGCCCTGCTTCCTTCAATAAGTAGTGTGTCGATTATTTTTCATTCGATTATCGCTTCTCTAGTTCATACTCTTAGTGCTAAATGTAATGAAAAAACAAAACATTAGGCAACATGCACCTATTCGGCCTAGTCAACGGGCGCAGGTAAAATCGACAAGGAGGGCTGTTGAGCGCAAAATGTTGCATATTGGACAAAAATGTTCAAAGTGACCATCATCAATATTACAGAGCCGTAAGGATGCCATGAAGAATCAAATACTTGCTGAAAAATCAAAGGAGTGTGCAGGAAAGTTGCAGTTGCCGCAGTAGGGAAGGAACTGTGAAATTGACCAACATTGGTTAACTACTCACTCAATGTTAGTTTCAAATTCATGCAAACATCTGCCCTCACTGCTTTACTGCTAGAAATTTGGCTATTGAATTTGTGAAAAATCTGATTTTTCGGTTTGCTATGTAACTAAAAGTAGCTTGCTGCTGTTACAGTGGTACTGTATTAACACATTCTTCGTTTTTATGCAATTTTTATATAGGGATAAAAATAAAACCAGGAAGAACAATGGTCTTTCCGGAAATGCCAACTCTACTATGGGAATCCCAGATGCCGTCTATGTGAAGACTGCAAAAAAAATCTTACCAGAGTGTGAAGCTCTGAAAAAATAAAGAATATCTCTATTTGAACACGTCCTTTAAAATATGTAAGTAAAAAGAAAAAATTACCCAAATTTTCTTCATTTTACCCGAAAAATAGGGGCCCGCCATATCACACAACAAACGTGATGTTTTCCTTACCATGACACAAGTTTGTTTGCTTCTAATAGTTGTGGATGGTTATAGATTTTCAACGTGTTTTATTAAATTCTATTTGTGAAAATAAATGACATTACCTCTGAAAATGCCTGTTGGACTTATCCATTGTTTTTAAGCAGTCATTTGGTGGTTTCCTATCCAAAGTGGTTTAACAACTGGCTCATGCAATTTCAATCCTTTCCAAAGGCCTGAAAAATAACCGTATATTAATCTAATAGATTCTTGGTTGTGCTATTATTTGAAGGAAAGAATGTTCACGAGCAATCCTCTAACAATTGATGAAGCGAAGAACTCCATCGCACACATTATGACAGCTGCTGTATACAACATTGAAGAGAGGATCTTATTTGTCAATTTGTTGTGTAATACGCCTACGCAAGAATTGTTAAAATTGCGGAAAAATTAAGATATAAGCAATTAAAGTTACTTCTTACTTTTGAAACACCCTTTATTTCCTAATATTGTAGGAAAGATTCTAGAGCTTACTAAAGCGATAGGTCCAAAACTACATTATAGAAATGCACAAAATGTATAAGTGCTTTACACAATCCAACGCTATTGATCAAAACCTGGTTTCTTGTCTCATTTTCCTTTAAACAACGGCCTATATAAGGACCGATCGAAAAGCAATGTCTTCATGAGCTTTATTCGTGATGGAAATAGAATATTTTAATAAATGAAATGCAGTAATAATACTTTCAACGTATTCCTAAAGCTAAGAAACAGTCTGGCAGTTATTTCAATTTCTTCTCATATTTCATAGTAATGCTTATGAAGATATTTTTTAAGTTTCGAGGAGAGATGGAAATCGCAGGATATAAAGTCTAAATCCCCTTAAACGCTGTTTTAAAGTTTAAAGCATCAATAGATAGGGTCTTGAGTTTTTGTTGTCCTTTATTTCAGAAAATCGAAATCTGGATAGCAAAAATGCGACCCCAAAATATTTTCATGAGTATTTCAGGGGATGTCTTGAGTTTCTTTTTTTAGGGTGAAACCTTATACTGGTGGATCATTCTGGTCACAATGGTGTACCCATGTTTCATTTTCTACCACAGCTTCAATCTATGTTGCATAAACAACATTAAATATTCGTGCTTATGATTGTTAGAGAAATCACTTAATTACTAGGCAATATATAACTAATCGTTCTATAACAAACCGTACTTCTAAAATAAATAAACACATTAATTTTGGAGAATAAGAGCTATATTCGCAATTATTTCTATTTCCACCATGTTATTTTATTGTTTTATAGATGATTTATATTTCGAGTTGATATTTTTGGGGCCACAGTTGATTTGTGTCACGGTATTTGTTACACTACGCACTAATGAGGGATTAGTGACAGTGACGTAATTCATTTTTGACCAGAGCTCATAATGTTTCTTCTTTGTTTTCTTTGTGATATTAATTATTTAGTGATCAATCTTTCATAAACAATGAGCGTGCTTTATCATATTCTAAATGTAAAATAATAAGACAATTGGATAAAATATAATATTGTGTTAGTCATGGTGTTATTAAGGATAATGTGGATTGTCCTTTTTCTGATGATAAGCTGTTGTTATTATTGCGATTCTTATTGGAGTATACCTCAAACTGTAGCTGAAAGAACAAAGATGAATGCTGTACAAGTTTTTCGCATTGCTAATATCTGTCAGAAACTACAGAAGCAAGAATTAAGTATTTTCCGAATACTGTTGAACTTTGATGTTTTTATATGAGGGAGGAATTTTGAGAGAAGAGACTTGAAAACGTCGTTTTGTTTAATGTCACTTGCTCTTCATACAAAGAAGGCTGTTGTATATTTATCCTCCGAGACATAAAGCAAACAATGACATTTCTCATGTTTTTTTGGTGTTTTATAAGAAAAATTAGACCGTGTTGGTTTAGTTTTCCTTATATATTTTCTATGTGAAACTAATGATTAATGAAGGGGTTCGCTCCGACGGTAGCGTTTGGGACACATATTCGGAAAATTCTGGGCCGACTAGCATGACTGAGGTTTTCCTCAGCCCTTTTAAGAAAAGACGAATACTGATTTATTATTTCTCTGCCACAGTCACCATCTATTTAATGTTCATTCCATCTTCTGTGTTTGTATCTTCTCTTCTGTGTCTGTGATATATCGAAGCGGACCTAACACAGGATTGGCCATCTAATCAAGGAGTACCTCAGTGTGCATGTGTACTCTATGTGCGTCCAGAGCAAATAGCTCCATGACAGGTGACTGACCCAGGCATTGGTGTGTTAAGGTATCGGAAGTGTTAAATCCTATAAATGGAGGAGGGTAAATATGGCGAAAGAAGAAGAAACTAGTGGTTTTGAAAAACAATTTTCACTGTGTAGATATTATTCATAATTATAATCTATTTGTTAGCTCCCTTAGGAAGATGTATTTAGGTCTTGGGTCCAAGGCTGAGACTAAGAAATGTAAGTAATAATGGGAGGTTATTTTAGTGCGGCACGGATAAATGAATAATTTATTTATGGACGCTCTTTAACAGCTCAGGTCATCAGCGTCCCATTCAACTCAGGGCGTGAAACGGCCGACAAATTTTGCTCAGAGGCCTCTCTTTCAGGCTTGAGGTTCTTTTTCGTGCCGTAAATGTACGACACGGGACCCACTGCTTTACTTCCCTTCCGAAGGAAGCCATACTTACGATTTTACGATTTTTACGCCCCGAAAAAATCCATCGGTCCTGGCCGGGTTCGAACCCGCGATCTTGGGTTTAGGAGGCAAGTATGGTAACCACTACACCACCAGGACCGACTCGCGGCACGGATAGTGTAGTATATAAAATGCGTCTTAGCTTAGCGGGCTTTCCCAGTATCTACCTCCTATGACAACCATGCTGAGCATTTGCTCTTAACTTACATATTGAGTTAAAGGCTTTTGGTAATGATTTAACAGCACGAAGCTTAAAGAAAACATATTTTGCACACCGATGTAATTAAATATTTTATTTCTGGTTTTATAATATGAGAGAAGATCGTAATTTTTATCTAAATATGCGCAGTTTAAGAATGAGAAGCACAGTCAAAATTTTTTGTTGTTGTAAGTTTATTAAGAAGTCTTGGATTAGGCCGCCCTACAAGTGATGATGGTGATATTGGCATCCTTGTCGGATGGCGAAGGCGCGGATAAGTAGCACATCTTCTTCTACACCGATAAGGAGTCTTTCGTAAATCTAGATGCCCTCCTATGGACAACACTCCGGAGGAGGTGTCTCAGGCATATCTTGCTGGGACGGGGAGGAATATTCACAAATAGAAGTCAAATTAAAGAAGTGCCAACGATCACCGAATACATAAATTCACATACTATTTTCCCGTTCTTTTTTAGAGAACAGCATACAGATTAGTGGAGAAATTCAAAACTGCCGTCTGTTTTAGAAGAGAAAAAATGAATGATGATTGTTTAGAGGTCAGTTCAAGAAAGTGTTTAATACAGTAGATGAGAATGCCAAACTCTTCCGCTTGTAATGCCACAAGGCTTCTTTAATGAAACCCTATAAAATGTGAGTAGGCAGATTTCACATAATGAGCACTTTTAATACCAAAATCATTCTTTTTGCAGTGCTCAAAGTTTGCAAGAAATATTTTAAGGATATGGTATGCAATAAATCTAACAAAACATTTGTCTTACTTTCTCTGACGATGCACTAAACACTGAAATATATATATATATATATATATATATATATATATATATATATAGTGAAGGAAGAAAAAACTAATTGGTGTACTTTATGCAAGACGATACCACTGCACATGATGTCGAATCTTTCAATGACAGTGATTCATTTAGTCTTTGACGTGTGGTTTGCAGCCTCCTTATCCTGCGGCGAACTTTATCTTTGGGAAAAGCTTAATAACAAAGTGAATCAAAATAATTCCAATGTCCTAGAGAAAATAAAAGAAAATTTAAGGAAAGAAATTCTCATTATCTCGCTTGAAAAATTGCATCGAAGATTGAGGTATGAATGACGGTCAAGATTTATCATTTCCAGAATATGAGGTAAATAAAAGCATTTATATTTTAATTTTTTAAGGGCGGGCCGCTTGAAGGTTGCCCAGCTGTGATAGACTAAGGTAGTGTGAACATCGGATATTTGTGTTATAGTAAAATAACCTTCAGATATTAACAAAATATTGTGTCACAAATGTATATTTCAAAAGCTGATAGTACTTAATTTCATCGAATGCTTTTAAACATAAATTCGTACACCCGGTTCTTCACCAATGCAGATTTCATTCGTCTCAACGTTTTTGTTATTAATCTTACATGCAAATTGAAGCGATTTTCAGGAAACATCACTGTACTTATATTAAAACGCATCAAGCACTGGTAATGGCTACTAAGTGGGGAAACCTGTATTTATTGTGCAAATGTATTGAGTAGTTGGACACAAAATTATAAGGTTTAGGGTATCGATAATCCTCATGAATGTCACCCGCAGAAAATGGGAGTTAAATAGGCCACCGGTTCCATTTGCGTTGGGGAAAAATTGCACACCGCTGCACATTTACGGATTTTTACAGAATTTCTTGATGTGCAATTGTCACACGGTTACTTCCAGCAAGTTAGAGCGACTTTCCACATCAGTTAGGAGACTAACTGCAGCTTTTTTGTAGGACCGTGACATTTACAAGAATCTTTGGCCGCCATAGTCGCCCGAACTTCTATTTGTAAAGCTATGAGTTTGTCATAACAAACCGCGCACAAATGAACCATAAAGAATGACGTTAGGAAAGAAATTCAGAACAACGAACAGGCATTGGTAACAATTACATCACTCATTCAATATAAATTAAGGCATCTTTCATAAAAATTTAATAATTTCGGTTTGTTCGTTTAAGATTAAATTTTTTGGGTTCGGTTTTATAGAATAATTCTGTATAACACAGCTAGAAGGGCATCAATATTAGGAATCCGTTTGAGCAACACTCCTAACAAAGGAAAGCTTAAACTTTGTTGTACATACACAATGTGTTGCAAATCTTGTATACTATTCACAACTGTCATTCAGAATATCTGAACATTCTGATATAATATCACAGAAGTGAATAATAATCAATAATAAAATAATAACAAAACAGCATCATCACTCTGCACTTATCTATAAGAACACAACTTTCTTAACTTTTGTTTAGAGACTCTGAAGCACGTGTTCTGCATTGCATACATACCTGTATCGTTTCCCTTGCTTTTGAAGATGGGAATGTTGAACTCCTGCCCGGTTGTCTTACACACCTCCGGCACGCAAACCGTCGAGAAGTGACGGTCTATCGAACCAAATCGATGGTATCGAACTGTGCTAGCACCGGGCTGATTGATCAGCTCCCCAAGACAGTCGCACCAAGACTGAACTCCGAGCTGGAACTGGGAGTGAACTCGACCTTAACCAACTGAGAGCGCGGCAAGGGAGGGGAAAGGAGCATGGGGCATGCTAACTGACCACGCGCAAGACGACAAGACGCACCGGATTCTGCGCAGCGGCGGAAGCTAGAATAATCGGTCGGATGGCATTAACCATAGGTTAGAATACATTCTGTTAATGAGATCGTGATGATAAAAGGTTTCGAGGGGATTAATTCTCCCTCTGCCTCTACTTTCATTTATATCGTCTCTCTTTCTACCTTTATTTTCCTTTATTCTCTATTAATCTTAGTCTTCTTTTAAAGGCACTCATGGACAAATTATAGTGTTAATAGCACTCCTCTATGAAAAATTGAACAGGTAATATAGCACAAGAGATTTTAATTTCATTTTGAACAATATTTAATATTACTATTTGCCGAACTAATATAACATATGCAATAAAAGTCTTTCATAATTAAACTAATATTAACAATTAAGAAAAAGGTAAATTACTCATTTTATGCCTGGTCACTGCAATTGAACTATTACGTCTATACATAGTAATAATCCAGATGGCAGTGACTTTGCGATAATTTGTCACCACAGAAAAAACACCCCTTCGTTAAATTTATACTTTAAGTTTAAATACCGAAAATGGCGGTAATCCTTGGAAAATTACTTCCAGGGAAAAAATAAACATAAATAAATGCTGCAAGGTCAACGAATAACTCACGGATATAGTAAACAGGTAAACATCTCACACCTTAGTGTAAATTGAATTTTAGCCAAACAACAAAAGATAAATAATGTAACTGTAAGAATGATGGCACCTTCTCAAAAAAAAGTAAAGAGTGGCATTTTTAAAGCAATATTTCAAACATTTCGGACGGACAAACGGAAACTCCATAACAGTTTTGTGACTATGAAGAAGACATTGATCCATTGCTATGGTCCTGAAATAAAAATTAAAGTGAGGAATAGACGTACTTTCAAGGTATTGGCGCCCTTTTCACGGCAGGAGGTAGATCGGCAGTCAAATCGGTAACTACCGGAGAGGTGGATGTAATATCCGCGCAACTGATTCAATTACTGTTTCAATTATTATGAAAAGAAGCACATACCTTATGGACAAGAGATGTTAGAAATTTTGTCCACGTATTTCTGGCATCATTTTGCATAATTGTCACTCATATGTATTAGTTTATGTTCCAAAACTGAGTTAATTTAAACCCGAAAGCAGACAAGTGCACTGTTGTTCACAAATTACAGGGAGGTTTTGGATAAATTTCTGTAATCCGACGTTATGAAACTTTAATGGTAGAGTAATTGATTTTATTGATGAAGTGTGGTTCTCTTTACATGGTGAAATTTCTACGCAAAATAACAGGTGCTGGAGTACAGAAAAACCCAATTTACCCCCTTGCATGACGAGAAAATCGGTGACAAATTCAGACAGATAATAATATGATATACTGACATTGTGTGCTTTATATTAATGGGGAAAGTTGAAAAAGTAAATGTATAGAACAAACCTCCACACTTAAGTAGAACTGAAAGAGAATGTAAAGTGAACAATTGAAATTTAAAGCTGAAATTGAACCAATTCCTCGCGTTTGTTCTGACCAATTATTTGCAAACAGGATCAGCAATAATAGGTCATCATTAAGCAAATTTAATTTTAAAATTACGAGATGCAAATCTCGAAAAAATCGCAGTAATTTGAGAAGAGACGTACTCTTTCTTCATGACAAAACTTCAAGCCACAAGCCTTAGTGCAATGGTTTTTTTTTTTTTTCAATTGATAAAGCAGATTTTGAACTGGTGAAACATTCCCGCTCACTGAACATATCTAGCTCCCAGAGAGAGATCTGGAGGCCTAAATCAGTAGTTTGAAAAGGTTTGAACTACTGCATTCCAAGCAGTTGTAGAAATGTTAAAATATCTCTGGGAGAAGTGCATCATCCTCAAGGAAAATATGTTGAAATTGAAGTAAAAATAAAAAGTTTAGTTCAACTAGAAATGGTTCAGGAATGAAACATAGGGATCAACTCTTGTAGCTTTGGTTGGCTGGAACTTATCGTGATTTTATTTCAAATAGGCTCAGCGACGCATGAACGAAATAATCGATGAATATTCATTAATTAAAAACGAAGTAATCCCAACAGTACGGGGGTGATGGTGCTGGTGGCGGGAGCGATGCGGTAGCAGCAGTGGTTGATGGTCATGGTGCCATGCATTGTGATAAAGAAGATGTAATAGCAGATTCTCTTTACTCCATGTGGCATGTTTTTTACCCATCCTCTCGTTTCACTGATAAAAAATGTCATATATTTAGTTATGGGGCCTGTGCATATATAATTTGCATAATTTTCCTGTCCTAAATGAGAAAATAGCAATTAAAAAGTAGAAGTAATCAGTTTTAAGCATATACAATTATAATTATTTACGACATTTAATATATAACTCGGTATTACTTTTTATTCAGTAAAATTAAATCTTGCTTTTTCTGTCATTCATTTATTCTTTCTTATATATAGGGATTTGAGGCTTACCTATTTTGGTATCTATAGTTCTTACATGCGGGAATGCTTTTTTTAGTATTTTAGTTTATTACAATGTTAATATATATACTTTTAGTTTCTGTTACACTCCCTTTATGATTTAAAAATAAGATATGATTTTTAGTTCAAAATATATTATTTTTACTTTATTTTTATTAATAATATATATAATTATATATAATAATATAATATATATGTATAGAGAGAGAGCATAAGGTACATGGTGAACCTTAGGTATATCGTAGTAATAATCGACTATGTTGAGTTGTTGATTATAAATTTTTATTTTTTATTCATATTCATTAATTTATTTCTGCTCTCCCATGGTGGCGATTTCTTAGTGGAAGTGCTCGCCATATTCATCATTAACGTTGAAAATATATTTCGGATGGAATGAAGGAAATAAGTTTTAAGGATATGTTGCAAACCATATGCTCATAGATCAATATTAGATTTTGCATGTTTCTCATAGTTGTCACTTCTGCTGTTAACAAGAAAATATAATACAACGTCTGAAAATGAATTTTAAGCAGTTTATTCTTTCCCTTTTAGTAAAGAATCGAAGTGTCTTCAAAAAGTGTCCAATGAAATCTCTTTCTATTACTTTTGATTCTCTAATAGTTGAACTTTTTGCAATTACTCGCCCTGACAGTAAGTATCAAAACGAAATTTCCCACCAAATCCAATTTTATGTGGAAATGCGGTAAAGTTACATTATTTTGGATGAAGTGACTGATGCTGAATATTTTCCTTCCTGTTCTAATGTAAACTCTTTGCATATTTTTACTTTCTAATATTCAGATGCGACTGTTCCACTTACAACGAAAGCAACAAGTCTTGGAACAGACAAATCAGAATGCAGAATGATTTCGACATTTTTATTTAACACACGATAAACAGTAGGGGCAGATGGCAAGACTTTTGTCACTATTGCGAGGAAGAACAGTTTTTAAATTAAATGAATAAATGAATATTCCCCAGTCTTATGTGTTATGTTGCAATTTAATTGCATTTATTAGTCCATCAACGCTGTTACAAAGTACATCAGCCATCTTAAAAAAGAATGAAATACACATTTCATGTCGACAAATCTAGAAGTAAATTTTATTATTACTAAGGCCTAGGTTTCGCACTAAAATTGCAGTCCTCCTTGTATGGTCAAGTGAGATACTCTTAGGTCAAGTCTTCCAGCTTACTGAAATGGACGATCTTCGACTTCAGTAAACAGTATTTTCTGATTGCTTGGCTACAGATTTCTCTTCGCTGTGAAGAACTGGGCGAATGTTTGGATGATATGAGAGTGTATGTTTCATTTTGGCGAGAAATGCATCGCTTACAACCAGCCTGGCTGCTCTAGAGTAGGTGGTGGAACAACTATAATGAATCTAATTCATTCTCATGTACTTAAAAAATAACATGAGTTACTTTTAAAAGTAACATGGGTTCATGTCATGCAAGGAGATACTGAAAATCTCCTGCTTTTATTTTCCAAACATTTCTGAAATCAGCTTTGGAAATGACCCATTTTCCTTCTCAATTCTCTTTGAGAAATTAAATTGATCTCTTGATGAATATAGTATGATATTGACAATTCATGTCTTGGAATTCGATCACCTGAGAATTTCTTTCAAAAATTTCCTGAGAGCATCAGTAGATTTGGTACAGACATAAAAATCATAAATAAACGATCCTTGTGCAATAGAATGATTTGGCCTAGTATTTGCCATTTAGACAGAATTTAATCTAGGATTAGATATCTTGTTTCTTTCACAGTTCATTCAAACGATGCTAAATGAATAGTGAGTGTAAGGCTAACGTAACAGCTCAGTACGGTTCTCTCGCTCTAACTCGTATAGTCCGACTGGCCTTGAGCGATGACTTGTCGGCCGAAGCTGTTCCCCGCCGCCGCTCAGTCATCAGATAATTGGATGCTTTGATATAAATGAGTCAATAGGGTTAGCTTACACCTTTGTTTTGATGTAATAAATGAAATGCATTTATTTATTTATTTGCGTCAGTTTTCGATTAAATATTCAGGATGGTGATAATAGTCACAGTTTCCTCTTTTACTAATTTCATCAGCTTCATTCATATCATGCTCTGCTGTCGATACGAAACCGCATTGTTTAGAGTTCTGTGTTAAACATTTTCACCATGAAGGTGAATTTAGGATGGTTGACAAAATGGGCGACATAGAAGCCCAAGTATGTACCTCAGATGTTGAAGACAGAGTTTGTAAAATGCACTTATAAGCTATTAGTCTTCCAACTGAATGACCTGGAAGAGAAAGAGAAGGAAGAGCATGTATGAATGCACTGAGGGCAAATTTACCAACTGTAAACTGCGTGTTCCATTTCTTTCTTCTTATTTCTGCACATCATCACTTACTCAGGAGCGTATTCCATTGAAATAGAAAAGTCTTAGCAAATGCGGGGAAAAATTCAGGCAGAGATTGCATTTAGGAGCGTTACGTCTTTTATTTAAAATATATTATTTATTGTCGCTTTGACTGTAGCGACATCTGTTGATTATGGACATGAATACTAAGTCTGTAGAAACGAAATTAAGTAATAAATGACGGCGCAAATGAGCTGGAAGTCCTTGACGACTTAAAGTTATCTGGTATTTACTTCTTTCTCAGGGCAAGGAAGCACTTTGAAAAAAAAAAAAAAATTACCCAGACGGTTTGACCTGACATCCTGATTACCAGTCACAAATGTTACCACTAGACCACTGAGGAGGTCCCATTAGAAAGAAATAATTGCTGAATTTCCCTTGATGGGCTTTTCTGTTACTTCACAAGGGGATTATTATTTCAATTGGGGAACTGATATCATCATTATGTGAATGCAAGGTAATGGATTCAGAGAGCAAGTTATTTTCAAATATATATTTAACTAGACCGGGTAGAAGAAGAGTGGAAGTCGTCAAGGCGAACAACTTTAGCGAAAATTTTCCAAGACTATGCCGACCTTAAATACGGAATATCCAGGTGCTCTTGCGGACAAACTGTAATAATTTTGCAAAACAGTACCCACATCTCTATGACATTCCTCTCTCCTTCCTCCACTTCAGTTACGTAACAGCACTGAGATTTTTCAATATAAAAAGTTAACATTTGAAACTATGACAAAACTGCAAACTAAAAACACGATGTTTCGAGCTAGACTCTTGTATGCGCTGAAAGACAAGACGAACAACACAGTTTTATATATATAAATGAAAAATAAAAATAAAGTAACACTATTAACAATGTAACAAATTAACAGTAATAATAAAAGTAGATAAGGATAAAACACTTACATAAAGTGTTGAAAGTGTTGAAATTTCAAGTGTGACTTTATGTAAGTGTTTTATCCTTATCTACTTTTATTATTACTGTATATATAACTGATAAAAAGCACTCATAATGCAATATAAAAAGTTCATACTAAAAACCGTAAAACTGAACACTATAACCACACGTTATTTCGAGCTCGGCTCTTGGTCACGTGCTGAGAATAAACAGTTTCAATGTTCAGTTTTACGGTTTTTAGTGTGAACTTTTTATATTGCGTTCTGAGTGCTTTTTATGAGTTTTATGCTTTTTAGAAGTTTTTATTATTCCGGGAATAGTATATAACAGTATATATAGTATATATACAACAGTTTTGTCATTATATATACATACAAAATTAAAAAAGGTGTTGTATAGTGCGAGATCAGAGATTAATGTTAATTATAAAACTAAGTTACGCCCGTCCTTTAACCTAACTTTTTTGTGTCCAGATAATATTGAGGAGCATTGCACTTTCTCAGCTAAACAAAAGTAGGGATATCTGGTAAATAATAATAATAATAATAATAATAATAATAATAATAATAATAATAATATAATGCATAAGATTATTGACAATTCAAAAATCACCAATGAAAAAGCACATCAGAAATCCAGAGTAAAACAATATGTGAATTATCACCTTAATTAAAGTGATGTTCTATATGATTACCTTTTATTTAAGCGACAACTACACTTTTTACTCTTTACTTTAATTTGAAAATAAAAAGTACATGATCATTATAGCTGATGTTTTAATTAATGAATCCGAAACTTCAATGTTTAACACCTGTTCATTAAAAACACATGTCAGTTTTGATGATAGCAGTGATAAACGGTGGATTAATTGAGAAATAAATCGAACTAAGAGCGCATTTAAAACCAACAATAGCAAGCTGTGTATATTTCAGTCTGTGGTAAGGCATTATATAGTCTGTAAGGAAATAATAATTCTAATCAATACACTAAATTAATAGTGAGATTATTGAAATGAGAAAGGTGTAAGAAACATTTGGGATTATAAAAGTGAAAATAATTAAACGTTCAAGGTTTTTGGGTATGGAATGTGTGAACCTCAAAAGACAGGACCTCGTCTACGTCCATGCAATGGATCCTGGCTGCCCAGTGTCTCCCTCACCTCATCCCTTCCTAAAGGAGGTGCCCCATTGGAAACGTAGGAACAAGCGGCCAGCCGTGAGCAAGCCTAAAGTAACGAAATACCATTCTCCGCACCAAACAATTCAATCCAACGTATCTCATAATAACGAAGGTCTAAAAAGACGATGAATGAAAGTTGTATTAAATGTGTGAGTACTAAGCCGGGAAACTACAATATTTTAAGTTACCTGGCACAAGAGAAAACTCTGGGGAAAAAAACCTTATCAGACAATTCATCTTACGGGATTCGAACTTGGGAACTCTGGATTTATAGATGAACCACAAGATTACGATAGTGGTCTACTGTACAGAAAATGAACTCCATTGACTCCTGTGGGGAACCAAACAAAAACCACAAACTTTTTAAGATTTTGTCTCTCTTTAACTGATTTAAATACGTTTCAGGTAATCATCTATAGCATCCTACAAGAGAATATTCATTTCTCCTTTGTAGTTGCACTTTCGGTCTCGAAAAGAAAGCCCTAAAGAAACACGAAATCTTTGGTAGACCAAAACAAATAAGTGAAAATACAATTTCATCAACAAGCTCTAGAAAATATACATTTCATATGGTGCAGCCTGAATACTGTCTACAAGTTAAGAACTGGTCACTCAAACACTATAAAAAGTATTTATTGAAGCTTCGGTATAGGCCGGAAGCACAAGGAGAAGTAGAAATTTGCCTAAAATAACACGTGGTCCCATCTAAGTGCATTGTTAATAAAGAAATTCCACATAGACATTATACCCTTTGGGGCAATAGTAATGGCATTGTAGAAATAGACATATCCAAGTTCCTTAAGTTTGTTAACTTAAATCTAACATTGGGAGTTAAAATTTAACGCTAAATTGAAGAGTTACACTCTTCAGTCGAGCCGTTGACCGTAGCGCTGATATTCAATTATGATGTGTACAAGTATGAGAAATTAGTACGCACGTTTGCATGAACCAATTTCAAGTTACCAATTTATACTTACAAAATGAGGCGAGCGGAGGCCTCAATATACTATGAGTCCTTCGATTTCTAAGATTTCCCCTAGGTTTAGGTTAGTGTGTGTATGAATTGATTAGGAATTCAATTTTTGCCATTTATTGCGCTCTTGTACTTATTTTGTCAAACATTTACCTTCTTTTCATACTGTTGGCATACCTACATCTACGTCATTTTGTTGTCTGACGTTACTACGTTCTAATATGGGTGTGTGGAATTTTCCTATATCAATAACCCATCCTCTAAGAACGAGTAGTTGGCTTGGCTGCAAATTGCTTACCTTTCTTTATTTTAATTGTTAGTTTACAACGCATTCTAAGAAATTTGCATTCAATCAGCTTTAGTTCTTACTTCTCCTAATATGCGCTGTTACTAACGCAGTGACGTCACCATACTTCGGCGCCATTTTCTTCGCTTTGGTCACCGCCAAGAGTAGCCGAGGTCGTTAAGGCGCGAACTCATGAGCGGGAGATCTGGGTTTAGATTCCCAACAGACCGTTGTTCCTGACTGAGATCTTTTCCAGGTTTTCCTCAGTCCTCATAAATGGCAATTACCGGGGAAGTACCCGGAACGTTTCCTTCTTTAAAAAAAATCCTTTACCAGTTTATCATTTCTTTTCATGTATCATCAGTGTCCACCGCCTGTGATGCCTCAGCAGATAAAACAGGCGTTAAACACGATTCCATCTTGGTCGGATTTTAGCTATGAAAGTTTACGAACATGTTCGCGGTGGTGGATGAGCTTTCAACACTAGATACCTCTCTACTTTTCGTTATCAATACAGAGGCTTCATCAGTACTGTTAGCGCTTAAAAATTGGTGATACTGAGTCGTCTAGGAAGACAGATAGTATTTTGTGATTAGCAAAATCGCGGAGTTTTAGTGCAAATGAAAAAAGACAATCACGGGTTCACCGTTTATTGGTGGTGGATTTTAACACACATTTTTACTTTATTCCCGAGGCTCTAAAGCAATTTCGTCCATCCACGACATGTATCCAAATATCAAAGAAGAGAAGATAAGAGACAAAGAAAACAGCAAGATGTACTCGTATAAATGAAGAATATAAGAAATTATACCAGTATTAAGTCTAACCTCATTTCCATAGCAGTACAAATGAATACTTAAAAGAAGTAAACTGAACTCATTTTGCATAAAAGTGTTATAAATGAGTTTGTTTCTTAAAAACATATTCTAACAAATACTTTGCCTTGAAATATTTGTTTTTGAAAGGGCCTAAATTCTCAAAATTCAAAGATTTCCTTCCAAAAAAATATAATTAGCCAAGTGGCTGCTTCGATTTATTTCCAAACAGAATTATAATATAATTTTAATTTCTGTCTTCATTTCAAAGTGTTTAATCGCCAAAATTTAGTATTCAAGATTTAGGCCATTCAGGATTTATCTATTCATATGAGAAAACGGGAAGATGATTAACAGGTGTAACAGTTCCTCAGATTCACCCCTCCTGAAATATAATTATAATGTGTATTTATATAAGCCCAATCATCATATTTTGGCATTGTAATTGGTAATATAAATATTGTGCATATATGTGTGTCTTAAGTTCGTACAAAAGAGAAAGCCTGTGGTGTTTTTCCGTTGCGGTAGATAAGTCTATCGTACACAAAACACCAGAGGACGCAAAATAATACGGACACAACAAAGTGCCAATATGTAAAGTATAAAGTACCAATATATGTCGCATCGCGTGCTTATTTCTACAATTGAACTCCTCTCCCAGCTGTTGAGTACAAATCAACAAAATAGCAGAATTCACACTGAGAAATTGTTGTCAATGAAGCGTAGGAAACTAAACTGAGCGAACATTCGTCAGTTTATCAAACTGATTCAAAATTGATGTCCAACCTGGGACATATAGCCAGAGCCTACTAAACAGCTTCATAATTTGGCGCCAACGTGGGACCACAAATAAACAATCTGATAATTAGGCTCTAATTGTTGGCGCTCACTAAATCACTTTACAGGGGAAGGGATTAAGGCAGGAGTATAAATAACATTAGACATTCTAACGTCTCAACAGGCCACTAATGCAAAATGCTCTTCAACTTCCAAAATCTAATGCACTGAGATCAAGGAAACAATAGCTAACCCTCCAAGAGTAACTCATTTGGAATTCTTGGCAGCAACACATAAACGTGCAGGTGCCCCATTATGCATGCAGTGAACAACATTAAAGGGAAATACTTCTAGCAACTATTCAAATGTTTGGACGAAGAGTTAGAATATGATTATCCTATCAATATTTCAGACAGCATAAAAGACCCAATCAATGTTTCACGAAATATTCCTTCCTATAAAGTAATTCTAAATTGCTGCTGATGTCTTGTTTCCAAAGTTGCAAACTAATTGCGGATACCTGGTAAACGCATTTTAAACAATTAAAAGAAAACACTGGTCCTTAGCATACGAGTTCATACACAATAACAAAGAAGATAATTTTTTTAGAGGAAAGAACCATCTTCATTAAATTGATTTCTTTTGAAAATTTATGGTTAATTGGTGATTTCTAGAATTTCCCATACTGCTAAATATTTGTTGCTATGTTTCTTTTACTATCTTTATTATTATCCTTAATATGATTAAAATATGAATTTTAAATTAAGTAGCTATTATCTGGGTGATCTACCACGAACTTAGGGGTTATTCTTTAAAATTAACTATTCCACAATACATTTTCTGAAAGTTTTGAATGAAAAATGTGAAATAGAACATTTTTAGCGTACAACTGTCTTTCCCCTGATTCATTATAGTTGCCAAGTCCATGCATAAGATACATTTCTATTATTACAAAAAGTCCTGTAAAATCCTAACTTGAGGTCGACAATTATTACAGAATATTCAATAGAATAAAACAAAGTTACCATATCCCTTATAAAATATTTATAAGACATTTCTAAAACATGCAAATCCTATCTAGTAATGTCTATTAACTTCATAGGTATAATAGCACCAAAAATAAACATTAGTGTAACTAGAAAAGCTAAGGATATAGCCGATATGCTTACATGGATATTTTTTCTTGCTTTAAACTCTTCTGTCAACTTCCAAATGTTTCTCACCAATTAAATAACAGGGTAGCAATTATCCATGCTGTTGTAACTGACTTAATTTATAATTTCAGTTCCTGTGTTTTTTGTGGTCATACATATAAAGAATTTAATTGCATAGCATTATCAGTAAGGTCGTTATTGTTGGAAAGCATAGTCTCTCACTGTGTAGTTTAACAACGTACGTCAACTCTATTAGGAAAAACCCGGTAACGCCAAGAATTTTAATGCAAAGGTCGCTTGTTTATTGTCAAAGAAGACAAAGGGAGGCAGAGTTTCAATAGTTGCTTAGCGATGGATGCCGCATCTTATACTGAGTCATGATCTATTATGCCAGTGGTCCTCAGTCTTTAGGGCGAATGACAGAAAATAAGGGAATAGACGAAGAAACAGGTGATGCAGGGAGGGGTGGAAGGGGGCAGAAGCAGAGGTGGAAGCACGAAAATAAGTAAAGGAACGTAATAATTATGGTTGGAATAGATTGATAGGTAAGGAGGAGAAATTTTCGATTCTCCAGCCGTACTCAAAGGCTGGACGTTTGTGAGGAAGGGAGGAAGGGATGCGGTGAGGGTGGTACAGGCTAGAGACATTGAGATGTTTCCTGATAGAACATCCCTACGCTTTGGGAGCCTCCCTTCCAAATAGTTCGATTCGCTTCCACTCCAAGTGCAGGGGTAGAAATCTTTCCGAAACGCATGCATCGTAACACATAATGACCTACTTTACCTGGTGCTTTCAATCCTGTAACAGAACCAACGAAATGAAACGAGATGAAATGGAAGAGAAGAATATTCGTGAGCGACCAGGGGAAACCATGAAAAAACTGAAGGTCAGGGTAGTCTACCCCAAGAGATTTGAACCCGCAATCTCCCGAAAACGAGTTCTAAACGTTACCGCCCGAGTCACCGCGCTTGATAATGGTGATGGTACTTAAACATCTCAGGTCACCAGCATCCCATTTAATTCAGGGCGTGAAATGGCCGATAAATTTTGCTCAGAGGCCTCTCTTTCAGGCTTGAGGTTCTTTTTCGTGCCGTAAATGTACGACACGGGACCCACGGCTTTACTTCCCTTCCGAAGGAAGCCATACTTAGGATTTTACGCCCGAAAAAAATCCATCGACTCTGGCCGGCATCGAACCCGCGATTTGGGTTTACGGATAACTAAGGCGAAATGGAGCCTATATCTAACTAGAATTCTTATTTCATACTAAATGGTTGAGATTCCCATGAAAGTTGGTTCTTCGTCAAATCATAAAACACAGCCATAGATGGCCGAGGTCATTAACGCGGACTCGTGAGCGGTAGGTATGGGGTTTGAATCGAGCCAAGGATTTTCCAGGTTTTCCGTCCTCATAAATGGCAAATGGCAGAGAGGTACCCCAAACTTAGGCCTGGAACGTTTCCTTCCTTAAAAAATCCTTTCTCAATATAACATTTCATTTCATGTATCATCAGTGTCACCGCCGTGGTGCCTCAGTGGTAAAAACTGGCGTTAAACACAATTTAAAAAAAAATCACAAAACAAATATTCATTGCTAATGCTCTGGATCGTCTTAAGACTTAGCCATATTGGTAACCTGTAAAGCACGGAATTAGTAACACATTTGAATATTAGGAACTTCATAATAATCGAAACACTAGCTTAACCAACCAAGTGGCCAATTGCTTACATATTTAGTAATTGTACAATTCAATAATTCCAAAAAGAGGGTATTATAATATAGACTTCATGGTAAATCTATAACCTCGGGATAGATCTAAGTATCCTAAACCTTCGGAGTAGAATATATATAATCAATTTTTCATGATTGTTTTGAAAAACTGAATAGACACTATGACTGCTAATGTTTGTACAATAGTTAACAAACAGAGAAGAGGGAGGGAACAGCGGCAGTAGAAGAAGTAGAACTATCGAAAGAAAGGAAAAGTAGAAAAGAAAAAAAGATTAGAAATAAATTAGAAAAGAAAAGAAGTTGTACTATGTTAGGAACGTAACGTTAAAATAAGATGTTCATACCAGTCAAACCACGTTACCTTGCGGTGAGCAACTCACGAATACATAAATTGTTTGGAAACAGCACGTGACCTTAGGCAGAGGAATGGTCAGGCCCATCTGTCCAGAAAGCGAGAGCAGAAACAAAAGACTTCACACAAACGAAACAACAGAAAAGCAACAAGCTGCGAAGATGAAAATAAAGAATAAGAAAATGGTGAGGTTAGGATGAAATTATTAAAATACAAGAAAAAAATAGCAAACTAGATCTTATTAAGAATATAAAACGCAGAAAATAACAAGAGGAAAATAACGCATAATAACAAGGTACTGGGAAGAAAAGAAGGAAGTGAAACAAATCATAAACATTAACAGAGGCGTGAACGGAATACATTTGTTGGACCTAAATTAGCTCAGAGTATGTCATCATACGCATAAATGCGTCGGATTTTCCTCATCAAGATAATTAAAATCC
Source organism: Metallyticus violacea (assembly GCA_030762175.1). Lineage (NCBI taxonomy): Eukaryota > Metazoa > Arthropoda > Insecta > Mantodea > Metallyticidae > Metallyticus > Metallyticus violacea. The sequence goes on from CM060838.1 coordinate 37,877,526, forward strand.
TGGAAAACTGGGCGTGCAACACGTGATTCGTTGCTAAGAGAAATATTGTGACAAATAAAAAACTGTAACATAATTCATATGTGCAGTAAAACAACATGAGAGGAAATCCCAGTGAGATCAACGAACCTGCGTCAGATAGAACCAGTTTTGCTCTCTTTCACAGGAATAAACGGGTTGCAAGCATGTCGTCCGAACCACTTAATAGAACTGAAAATGGCAATCACTTACGAATTCTTTAGCGATATTAATGTGGTACTCAGTTTGGTAGAACTTTAAATGCTGTATCTCGCAGCTGGCAGTAGTACTCGTACGGTTTTCCCTGGTTTGCTGAAACGCAAGTACATTTCCGTATCATTTTGTTCCAATATGCCATTAGCACCAACTTTTACACTAAGAAATAGGCGCGTCCATAAAGTTTGATAATAGTTTCCTTTGTTTGTTATAAAAGATATAGCTTTCCTGCACGTGCTGTTTGAAGAGATAAAAGGCTTTACTTTTTTTCCACATCACACGATACCATGTTACTCGGTATTATACACACAGTAAGCGAATTTATTCCGTATCCTCAGAACGCCGTCTGTTCCGTCACAGCAACTTCTTTAGAATCCTTTACCTGAGTTCTGCTTCATCTTGCGGGATAAATGAGATAGGCACATGATAAAAGGTCATCGACAAGTTCCTCCGCAATCGGGTGATGTGCACCGCACAGGAAAATTTTGCTACTCCATTTCTGACATTCCTTCCTTAGAAACCTGTTTTTATATGGTAATCCTCCCACCGTTGCTAAGGTTTGGACTTTGGAGATAAGCTTGGCTTGCTGATTAAATGAACACAACAATTATACGCCCGGCATGCGATCAATGCTGCCACCGAATATATTTCCATAGTGAAGCCTCGGCTACACAATGATTGCGGAGCGACTTCTCGATGAACCTTTGCTCGATAAAGTCCCACTAGAAGAAGCCATGCGTAGTCAAATCCGGCAACTTTGGTTCTCATTTCGCAAATCATTTATCCCTCTCTGCAGCACGACCGATCCAACGTTGAGATAAGTAGTGTTTAAATAAATACGAGAATCTTTATGGAAATTATGATGCCTGAAAAAGAAATTATCTTGCATTATTGGCATTAACCACAGCTTCAACATATCCAGATATGAATACAGGGTATATGTATACACACAAAAGATGCCAAAAATGGTACAAACTTCAAGCAAAGAAAAAACTGTGTTAACATAACAAACAGAAAATGATAGCACTAATCATCTCAGACTTTTACAGTTACAACAGTTGATCAAAATGACCATCATCGGCGTCGATACACTTCTGAGTACGTAGAACTACTGATTGATTGAGCAACGTTTGCGAAAGTGTCCTTAGCGATTGTAGAAATGTGTTTCTATTTCTTCCCGATGTGCTGCCCTTGTAAACATCACATACGGTATCATAAGTCTCAAATTTGTCTCGAATGCGAGCAATTGTTACTCGCGTTGGCGGTTCTGTTCTGTACACACGTCTCCATTGCCTTTGAACTTCAACAACATTCTCGGTTTTCCAATACCACTTCAAAATTGCTTTCCACTGTTCAAACGATAATCTGGGCTACATTTTGTTGTAGCAACGCTAGCTTAACGTAATATGAGTCACACCCGTTTACAGAACATCATACAATAATCTTGGCTTCATTTGTTCATTGTCACGCAGCAACGCTATCATAATATATGTGAATCACATCTGTTTACAGAACAACATACTACACATTGTTATTGTTTTTTGAAATAATTAAATAGATATCTACTGTGAAAGTGTGTATACATTTTTTGGCACCTTCAGTATATATTTGAGAGAAGAAAACATTCTCCTTTGGCAATGACGGTCATTTTATTGGGGTTCTGAGTACTCCAAATTCGACTTTTTTATTGAAAATTAAACGGGTCACAAGATCATTTTCTTATTTCAACTATTGCAATTGGGAAGAAAATTAGAATCACTTTTGTACTAGCAGTTTTAAATTATACGTGCAGTGTATACATTTTCATACAAAGTCTCTTGCCTAGTGCCTTGTAATTGGTATTTGGACACTGCACGAATTTATTTTTGCGTATTAATTATGAATGTTTCTCTGACCAAAATTTTCTTCACTCATGTTAGGATGTTCGCTTCTGCGAGTACAAGCAGCCATTGCTTATACATTTTTCATTTTAGGATCCCTTCTTGGTGCTTCTTCACCATACTTAAATCAGAATTAGCGTAGTAGTCATCTTTGTGTCGAATTCCAGCAAGCACTCTCTGCTGTACCAGACGTAACCATCTTTACAGAAACACCAACTAATGGCGAATGGTAGAACTATATACGAGAGGTGTTCTAAAAATTCTCAGCCTGACTCAAGGATGTCGTGATGATGGCCAAATTACTATGGTAGTTGTTAATTATCACCCTTTAGATGACGCGTTATGAAGTTTCAGATGCATAAGTGAAACCGATTGTTTGTGACGATCGTGTAAACAAACTAGTGTTGACATTTTCTACAAAATGGATAAAAAGGAATACGAGCTGTGATAATGTGCTTCATTTTGAGGGGTTTAATTCCCACGGAAATACAAAAGGACTTAGATTACACATTAAAATGCTTCCTCTTAGTTTTCGATGGTTAAAAGTGGCTGCTGAATTTAAGCGTGGTCGTACATCCATTCAAGACGATGAGCTCTCAGAGCGTCCCAAAATTGGTACGACGGACGAGATTGTGACAAAAATTCACAATGCTATACTCAATAGTCGTCGATTGAAGAAACACGAGTTGGCTGATATTGCAAAGACCTTGATAGGCCGCATTTACTATATTTTATACGAAGTTTTGGGCATGTAAAAGTTTTCCGCTCAGTGGGTGCCTAGTTTGTTAACAATGAATCAAAAACACTATCGAATGAACTTTTCGCAAGAATGTTTAGATTTGTTTAACACAATCACAGTGATTTTATCCGAAAGTTTCAGAGACGAAGAAGCAGAACAGTGAGTGGCAAAGGCTCCATCTGCAATGCTGCGGCTTTCTAGGATTATTATTACGCTTCACTGGACCAACTGTAGGATGCTTTTCAGCCTAAATGTCCACATCTTGCAAAAATGAAAAATCTCTTTCATCACCAAAATGCTCCTTCACCATGTTTGGAATTTTTGCTGCAAAACTACATGACCACTTCCAAGTGCTTTCACATCCGCTATATTCGCCGGATTTAGCTCCCAGCGATTACTTTTTGTTCCCAAACATTAAGAAATGGCTGGGTATATGAATTATAGTTTACTGAGTATATTAAACATTCGAAAGTCGTTGGACCAAAAGCATTTATTTAAAATGTGATTATGTCGAAAAAATCTCCAAAATCTTATGTTTTCTTGATCAGGCAGAGAACTTTTAGAACGCCCCTCGTAGTAGCTTTCCACAGTAAATTCAAACAAAAGCATTCTTCTTTTATATGACATAGCTTGGAAAGTTATGTCATTTGCAATTTTTGTGTTATAAATTAACGAAAGTGTTATCGGACTTTGTGAACACCCTGTATTCTGGAACTTTGATTATGAATATTTTAATGAGTTCGTCTTTATTTATGGAACAGGCCTAAGCCAATTTGTATTTTACATGACTGATATGTCGTTCTTTTTATCGTTAGCTATTACGGCAAATTACTTATATTTATCTTTACATGTTTTTTGGTGATATACCATCTAGTCCTGATATATTTAATATAAAATATCCTGTTTATATCTGTTTTTGGACCGTTTGATATCGTATACACTTAATTATTATTCAGAACAATACTTTCTATATGATTTGTTTTTCTTTTGACCTTCGAAACTGTACATACCACATATTTTTTGGAAATGTTCTGTCATTGCTAGTTATTTATGTTAGTTGTCACTAATTAGAGGGTATGTGTGCCCAAATCGTTTATATTAATTGTAGATTGTAATGAGATATTAAAATATTGCCCTGGTGACGCTCAACTTCCTGTTCAAACCGTACGAAGAATCTGCCCAACACCTTATCTCAGTAATTCAAATTGGCATTCTTTTATATACAGTTTGCATCATTTGTGCTTTATACTTCTCGTTACTCTGGTATCGTGTCTCCGTTGAGAGCGTTTTGTTTGTTTTGTGTTTCAGTATATTCGCCTCCTCTGAATAGAGCGATTTCCTTTATTTTCTCGTTTTGTTTATCTCATGGGTTGACACTGAGTTCCTTCTAACAAGTAGGTTATAAACAGTACGGAGCAAGGATATGAAAATAAAAATCCGCGATGTTTCGAAAGCGGAAACAGCGGTTGGCCTGCAAGGTTTTCAGGAAGTGTTAGCATATTCAGGTCAGAATAATATGCGACAGGAAGGTCACGACAGCTTTCAGCATTGTGTTGGCGGATTTCAGGAACCGCCTCATCTTGATCTTCAATAAATGAACGAGAAGAGCCCAAAATATAGCGATTTTCCAACTGCTAAGTTTTAGTCACCTTTAACGAGTATCGGAGGAAAGACTGGCTCGAAGGTTTGGTATTTATTATTGCCAAGAATGTTCTTACATTTTCATTAATCAAGTTGCTCAGTTACGAAACTCTAGATAAATAAGAAACCATGAATTGTTGCTTTATTACACTATATGAATAATTCGTGTAATGCCATTATATAACTAGAAACTAAAGTGAATTCGACGTAATTAACTACAGATCGAATCCTACTCCAAGGCTCGGCTAAAGTGTTATTATTTTCAATATGAGCATTCAGGTTCGATTCCCGGCTAAGTGAAATCTCCATTTCAGTAGTATTTTTAGAAAGGGAACTGGCGTCGACGAATCTCGATATTTAAGCTGTTAAAAACTCTTTCCAAACAGACTGTAAATGAAAAATTCTTTACCCGGCAAACCTTATTATGCGAACGAAAATCCGGAAGGTTTTTTGACGACAATTTCTAAGTTATTTAGATTTAATAGTTATTTCCTTCACAACGTGGTTAGCATTTATAATTTGACGTATTTCTTTTTTATCTTTACATTATCCTGTTATTGTTTTCTTATTTTTATTTCCTGCATACACCACTTTTTTATTTAATTTCTGGTTGGTTTTATTGTTTTGTTTTGTTTTTTTTTTGCAGTTCGTTAATTTTTATTCTGCCCGCTTATTTTTCTTTCTTTTGTTTTCTCTACTTGTTAATATTTTCTGTTGCTTTATTTGTGCAAAGTACAAGACAAGTTTCTCCCTTGAATTTTCCTTATATCTTTCTAAACAAAAGCAGGTTTGAACAATTGATTAAAGTAACAGGTTTTAACATGAATATTATTGCTTTATATTATCCTTTTATAATATTCACATTTTTCACGTTGGAGATAGTTTCGTGATATCGAACCACATATGCAAGGGAAGCTTTAGCCAAATGTTATATAAAAGTTTATGAATAGAACGGTAGCACAGATATCATGTATTTCTTTCAGACATCCACAACACTGATTTGATATAATCTTCGTAATCAATAGAAGCGGAAAACGTATCTGAACAAAATATAAACTCTGCATCTCTGCCATTATCCCTTTTTCCCCTCGCCATGGGAAACAAAACTAGAAATGTTCTTTCCTCTTTGGCACTAAAGTTTAGTTTCTTTATTTTTACAGCATATCTCTTTTGCTTTTGTTTCTTATTCCTATTTTTGTTTGCTTTTTTGAATTTTTTCACTTGTTAGCTGATTCTTGTGCAAACGACTTGTTAGCATAACCTTTTCAGCACTTTTTATTTTTTTGGTTCACCTTTATCTCGCCGATTTGGTCAAAGAAGATTTTTTTTTTCTCCTGGCCTATGAGAAAAGAAAACACTTACTCTACAAGAGACTGCACGTTGACTACAAGCACTTCTGACCAAGATGAACGACCATTGCTATCAGAGGATGAGGGAGGCCTAGCGTTTGAAGTTACGTCATAATTTACTCGTGCTAATTATCCTCAACTGGCTCAAATTCCGCATCTGTGAAGATATTTGGATTGTATGGAATGCTTTGCCTTCCGTAAGCTACTAATATATTTTGCAAAATATTTGTAATATTTTAAAATCCTTGCAGGATGGTTATTTATTCACTTCAGTAGTGCTTGATCGTTGTATGTTTTAAGTGGAGACATGGCACCAGCGCTTAGTGGCCGCAACTGAGTGCAATAAAGTGGTAGACAAAGCGATACAGCGTGTTGGTTCTTGTTAATTTCATTGACTACAACATTTTTACTGCGAGACAAGTAACGATCTATCATATGGAGAACAGAGTCTGCTTCTGTGTGAGACAAGATGTGATCAAACCATCCTTTCTTATTCATCCTGATTCGTTACGAGCATACGACGGTAGGTCCGTAAGTTTCCGGCCTTGCCGATAAGGATTATCGCCTTCAAAAGCCTTATCTGGTGTCATACCTTATCTGTTGGGTAAATAAATGCACGTGTAACCATTCCGCTGTGTTCTGTTGTTCAGATATAGTTGCATAAAGAAGGATATGTGTAGAACATTGTGACATGTTCAGAATGGAGTAACGAGCTGTTATTAAGTTCTTCAAAAATAAAGCACAAATAGCCACAAATAATCATGCTCAAATCTTACTTAACGCTCGGAAGTTTGCGGGAAACGAAACAGTTGTATTTACTCTTCGTGTCACAGCCCCCACGCCCATGGCGCACATAAAATATAATAAATAATTATACATAGAGAACTTTACGCCATATTCCGTTACATTCGTAATATTGCGTCTGTTTCCGAGTTTCCCAACAACTGCCGCGATATCAACACATGACGTCACACCTTTGTTTTGGAACTGCAAATGCTTTCAAAGAGATTCCGCATACTATTATTCAGTCTTTTCTAATTGCCAACTCTAAAGCACACATTAATGAAAAGTGTGTTTCTGTTAGGCGAAATAGGTTTAAATTTGCAGCTATAATGTCCTAATCGCAATTGAGAGACATCTGTTGGAGTTGTCTAACAACTGATGAAGCGGCAATTTTATAACTCTCTTCCGGGATTTCAGGCGTTCAATAAGGTTCCAAGTTCACCGATACAGTTGTAATGACCTGGTTTACTATCTGAATCCTTCCTTTCCAGGAAATCTGATCTCTTTTGTTTCATATCATTTCATTCCGTTTGTTCTGTTATAGGATCCAAAGTGCCAAAACGGAGTAGGTTGGTGCGGTTCTGCCCCGGAGTTGATATGGAAGAGGACCTTCTGAGGAATTCACACAAATTGGGGTGGGGGGAGAGGCGACCCTCCGCCGGCCTCGGAGTGTAGGTGGAAACAAGTGTTGAGGACCCCTTTACGTCCATGTACCCTAACACCCTGTGTCTCTCTCACCCCATCAATTCTTTCCGAAGCTGCTCCCACCGGAGGTATAGGCATGAACGGTCAGTCGTTAAGCAAGGCTGAAATGCCAAAATATCTTCGTCCCTAACTATCCAATCCAACAACTTGTAACCTGTAAGTTTCCCTAAGAGTACTTGGATTCCCATGAATACTCATGTGCCAATCTATACAAGAGAGTGGATAAAATACATGGGTAGGTCCATAAGTTTCGGGCCTAACCATTTGCTAGGTATGATAAAGACAAGAATTACACTTCATTTTTCAATATAGTTATCCTTTAGTGCAATACACTTCTCACATCTTTGAATTAATATTTCAATCCCCCCCCCAAATAGTGAGAAGTTCTTGACTTTTTCGTCACACTTAAATTTCCTTCCTCGAAGGACCTTCTTGAGTTCTGAGAAGAGGAAATGGTCACTGGGAGCTAGATTTGGGTTGTATGGTAGATGGTCGATCTCCTTGAAGCCACATTTCTTCACAGCTTTCTTTGCTACAAGAGCTGTGTGCATAGGCGCGTTGTCGTGAACAAGGCGCACACCACCACTCAGTTTTCCTCGCCCGTTCTCTTTGATGGAGGCACGTAGTCTGTGCAGTAGGCCAGCATAGTACTCCCCATTTACTGTGGTGTTCCTCTTCTTGAAGTCAATGAAGAGTATTCCTTCACAGCGCCAAAAGATTGTGGTCATTATCTTCCTGGTTGACTGAGTGACCTTGGCCTTTAGAGACGGTGCTTCGCCGGTTTACGCCACTCCATTGATTCTCTTTTGGACAAGGGATCATAGTAGAGGACCATAGTTTCATCTCCTGTAACAATGGCTTGCATAACTTCTCTCTCATAGCCACGGCAGAGCTCCAGTCAATGCAGCTTTACTTATTACTGTAAGCTTCTGGCTGAAGAAAAATGCGCTTATCGGGGAAAAAGATATCAATAACTGATTCGAGAAGTTCTTGCTCAATACAACGCCAGTTCTAAAACAGATCCTTTGACAAACGAAAAATTCGAGGAAATTCATTGGACAGTATTGGAACAACTTCCTTGTGGTTCAGATTTATCGTCTTGCAATTACCATATGTTTTAATCGTTAAAAATCTATTGGGGATCGGCGGTTTGACAGCAACGAAGATATGGAAGTATTGGTGCTTAACTGGGAACCCAACCTTCCTCTTTCCTAGATAATGGGATTAAGTAGCTTCCTATCCGCTGGGAAAAATGTGTTTGGAATATTATTACAAATATTAGAAGCTTTCCATTTTCATTAATCTGGTTGCACAAAAAAAAAATCCGAATTATATTTCATTTTTCTGTTCAATTTATATTTAAGATTCATTCATTCGCTTTCATCAGTGATATTATAAATTTTCTTTTAAACTTTCCTAACACTCAATTTATGGCTCCTTCCTCATTCTTCTGCTATCAGCAAAGAAATTGGCTTGCGTTTCATGCAAGCACAGAACATTAAAGACCACTTGATGAGATTTAAGCCGAGTCAAAACATGTTGGACAAATATTTGTTTCAAGAACGATGTAGATATGCAAAATGCATAATATATTCTAAGCAAATTTAAGAGATTAAACTTTTTCTTATCGCAGATTCAACGTAAATAGATGCTAATTGTTTGCAAATGCAGCAAACTGTGAAGGAACTGCGCCACACTTCATAAGAAATGGCGAAACTACATGGCCTCAAGTATTTTCGGAAAACTATACCCTCGTAATGATAATATATCTCTGCCTTTTGAGTCGGTTCTGGTAGTTTAGTGGTAACTTGCATTCTGAACTCAAGATCGGGGGGTCCGAACTCGGCCAGAATCGATGTCATTTTTTCGGGCGTGAAATCCTAAGTATGGCTTCCTTCGGAAGGGAAGTAAAGCCATGGGTCCCGTGTCGTACATTTATGGCACGATAAAGAACCTCAAGCCTGAAAAAAATTTGTCGACCGTTTCACGCCCTGATTTGAATGGGACGCTGATAACCTTAGATGTTAAAGAACGTCCGTAAATAAATCAAATCAACAACAAATCCGCCTTTTGAAGCTTTTTCTGGGTTAAAACAATACAATCACTATTTTTCATTCTTGTACTTTTTCCTGTTAAAATTTGCACAGCGCTACTCCTATTTAACATACTTCCCATTTTCAAAACTCTATCCATACGCCATAATTTAAGAGCTAAGTATGATAAGAATAATTTACTCATTATACTTAGCCATACAAGTGTCGTATCCTACGTTATACCAAAAACTGTACTGTACTTGCTGCCAAGTGAGGTCAACAGTTGTAAGACAATATTATCACTTAAAACAAAATAGTAGGAACTATTGTCTAACAGCTAAATTATTGTTTCGTAAATACATGCTTGTAATAAAAATATATATTTTATTTAATTTGCTTAATTTTATTACTAATCCTATAGCAACGTTGATATTTCAACATAGACTTCAGTTTCTATGCATAACTCTATTTCTCATATAATATAACATTATTTGTTTATTTGTATGTTTCATTTGGTTTATTTATGTATTCAATACTTTCATTATTTTACGAATTAATTTTATTTTACTTAATATAATTTTATTTGTTTATATTTCTCCCGTATTTAATGATTAGTCACAGTTAATGTAAATAAAACCAAAGCAATGCTTTTCAAGAACGGAGCGGTCTATAGCAGGGAAAAGAGCTGGACTTAAGGAGCCTCTAGCCAACGCTTGGAACTTCTCGAACCTAGGACACTTTTACAATGAACGGACAGTGAGCGAGGTGCATTGACATTGTGAAACATAAAACGGGTATGAAGGCCACAGAGACTCTCCGAATATGCGCGGGAATTCTAGATCTGCCGGTTGGTTTACTGGAACTGGTCAAATTCACGATGAAATATGATGCGGAAATTTTGGGGTGGGAACAAATGAAGAATCTAGATCAGGTGCGAGCGTATTTTTTTAAATAATTTGGAAGTATGGAGGAGTACGGCGAACTGCGGAATTAAAAGGGAATTTGGGGCTCTTGTGAGATAACAAAATATAACATTAGGGCATTGAAGTATTGGCAGCAAATTATTCTTGGAGATAAAATAGAGCAATCTTATTCCAAGAACCTTATATTGGGAAAAAATAAGAAGTGGGCCTCCATATGAGTTGGAAATCGCCGGGTTAGACAAATTTGAATAGCGGATCGAAGTAACAGGAGAACTATGAAGAAAAATCAGGAACCACCTGAAGGATATAGACAGGTACAACATTATCGCGTCGCCCCGGAGAACATTTTGGTTGGAAGCACAATTGAGGCTAAAATCTGGTGAGGAATGGAGCAGTACATCAAAACAGGGGCTCGCTTAGGTTGGGCTTGGAGCATGGCGACATGTAAGGCTCTCTGATGAAAGTGAATTGAGTACATGTCCTTCATGTGAAGAGGAATTCTAGCGAACTGTAGCAGTACTGAAGCATGGAGAAAGTATCTGCCGCATTCCTTTGCTGATTCTAAAAGAGGGCAACGGGCATGCTGAGGTTTGCTGGCTTGCAAGGATGAGTTTCTGTCCAAGGTGAGACAGCTCAGGTCTGAAAAGGCTAAAAGCTGTGGAGAGAGCCTGGAAAACCAAACTGAGTTAAAGAATATATGTATAGGTTGATATAGGGGGCGGATGATCCATGTCCATGTTCATGTTCTGGACATGTTCTGGACATGTTGTTATTGTTAAAAAGTTATTATTATTATTATTATTATTATTATTATTATTATAACTATTATTATTATTATTATTATAATACTTTAACTACTGAAAGTTATGTACTAATTTATTTAAGAAATGTGTCTTTTGCGTTTTAAAAGCACGTACGTTGGAGTCGTGTGAAGGTTGTAAGGATAATATCATATATGGTAATTTGATAAACACACTCATTCATTCATTAGTTGGTTACATGTACTGCACGACATTCATAGTGTTAACAGTTATAATTCAATGCTGTAAAGGAATTGTATTAAAATATATATTTATTTAAGACTGGCTGAACGGAAGAGAAGACCTTATGATCTTAACTCTACCAGTAAAACTAAACACTTTAAAGGACTGTTCTTTTAAGCTCATTAAGGGTTGTTTGTTTACGTAACCTAAGGATGCACCGAGCGAAATGGCTAAGGCAGCAATGCTTGAGACTTCCATGAATCTACCTGTCCCGTATTCCCTCTCATTTATCGTTCGAAGGTTGCAAGGTCTAGCGATGTGGATTGGGGCTGAGCGGTGCTCAGTAGGATACTAAAGTCTCTCGTTGGGCTTCCGTGCCTGAAATCCTCCTCCGGCTCACCTAATTCCAATCCAAGGATGACTTTCGTATAAATTAAACTATTGAAGGTTTGCATCACTCGTTAATTCTGCTCTTCTTTATAAGACTTGGATTACTGAAGTATTAGAATCCCTTAAATTGTGTAAATAATATTTCCAGCAACGTTTTGAATACCCAAAAGCTGTAGGTGCAAACTCCACCAGGAAGAGTTACGAATATGATAATTCCTATATATAAATAGCTCCAATGGCAGTATTAGTTCTGTTGTAATTCTTACCTACATCACATGTAGTGCTGCAGCCACATTAATTATTCACAAGTAGCGCAGAGAATGTTTGTGTGCATCAAATGCATTTCAGAAAGAGGAAACGTTTTAATAACACGGCTGCAGTTATGAGAAGAAGTAAATGTCAAAGAATGGAGAAACATTTTGAAGAAGTCCCACAATGCTTTAGTTACGGAAGAAGGCAACTGTATTTGCGAGGTGAAACATTCAAATAAAGCTGACATAAATAAAATTAACGGAAGTAAGCATCCGTACAGAGTTTATGCAAACTATAATAGGGAAGTATATGTTGCTGTGTGCCAAAAAACCTTTGATACTGTTATGTTATCTTGTGAATACAATCTAAAATTTTAAAATGAATGTAAGCAAATATATTTGCATGGAACTGTTACTTACTGTACAACATTGGCTTAAGCTTTTGGTTGCTTTTGCTTCATAGTTAACACAAAATATTTGGTTGAATTTACAAGCATCTTTGTGGAGTTTACCACGCCCAATAACACGTCCCGCTTCAGGGGACATACCAAAAAAATAAAAATCTTGGGGCAGTCGAAAATATTATGCAGCCTAAAGACGTCATTGCAAACTTGGGGTTTCCAAGTAAACCAGTTCATTATAGCCAAAGAATCTTGTTCTGCAACTGGCAGGATGCCAATGATGTCACATTTGAAGCAAGTACGGGTTCTTTATATTCCAGCAAAAATTCAAATGTCAATTTATAACAGTGGGTGCTTAGTAAATTAATGACGCACATGTTATTTACTGAAGGCCGTTTATTTGTCATATTAGCACCTAATTCTCAACGGGTTCAAATGACAAAGAGGGCCTTATGCGGGAACTCGTGTCTTTTCTTTTGTAGCAGTTTTAAATGTTTTAGCAGCTTAATGAAACATGGTTGCCCTTCGCATCTCTGTCTTCAGTGCGAAAACGCTAAATGGTGGTGTTTTCATGCACCGTAGCCAATGGTTCACCAAGAATAAAGAACGTGTGAGGTAGGAAAACCCAGCATTCCTTTAGTCGTTCGTACAGCCTTTTTGTAAAACTCTTTCTATAAAATATAATTTTCTGGGTCTTATGTAACATGGAATATTACTTTCTTCATACTTGAGTCATACATGAGTATTTCCTCATACTTTAAATACTGGTTTTTGTAATCAGTCCCCCAGTTAAAGTTCTCTATCTGGCTCTTCTTCCTGCATATTTATGAATTAGGTTGTTAGGCCTACTTGGGCTGCAGCTGGGCTTCTTCCCAGATCTGCCAATAAATATTATACCCCTAGTCTACATTTTATTTATTATTCTGGGTTTCAGGATATATTTTTTTCCACAGTATTTCATTTTATTTACGTAAACGTTTCAATTCTATCTGTTACAGCAAACATTTGCATACTGACCGGGTAGCCAGCATCATCTAAACGGTTCTATAGCCTGGTCTGTTCGATTTTTAAATGATTTACCCGCATATGTCAGCACTTCCTGAAAGACTCTGAAATTTTAACACGACACTATCCATATGTTTGGGCCTAGCTTCTAACGCTTGAGACTCGCAATCGGGAGATGCTGGGCTTTTCATTCTGATTTTGGGTCTTTTCGTGGTTTCCCAGGCGAATACTGGGTGAATATTTATTTACATTCTACGAATTTTCCCTCTCCCATTTTCTTTCATTTCATTACACAGCATCGAACGTGGATTGACATGATGTGACGGTGGCTTGCGCTTTGTAAAGAATCTTCTGAGGGACTCGAATTCCTTGGGGCGAAGGTGTATTCTACCTGGACTCGTCTACGTCCGCGCAGTTATCATCCGTCGCCCGGTGTCTCCCTCATCTCATCCCCTCCTACCCCATTGGAGGCGTAGGTACAAGTATTATTCAAGTACCGAAATATCCTCCTTCGGCCCAGACAATCCAATCCAAATATTTGCTTTGGGAGATTGGCGTGGTATTTTTTGATTTTCTTCCCTATATTTTATATGCAATCTCTCTCTCATTTCTTTATTTTTAATTCTGTCTATCGATCTGAGGGGCTTTTATTGCGTTCTTTATTCTTCAGTTTTTAACGTCCACATCTCTAGAACTGTTTCGAGTGTGTTACTTTTATTGCTTGTTAGTCTACATCCAATATATATATTCTATTGTTTGACTATCTATAATGCATACTTTTACTCTCCTTATAAGTTTACCTTCTATAGCTAATAGATTTTAAGTAGATACCTGATATTCTTCATAATATATTCTTTTAAAGATCTACTAAGTTTTGTTTCATTGAACTGAAATCATCTTCACTTCTTGATAAGAGCAAAAGTCCAGTAAAATGTATCATAACATTATTATTGATTATTTATCACACATTTATTACTTTTATCTCTGCTAGAATGCAAGAAATTGATTTTATACAGGGTGTCCCAATTACCTTGCTCACCCAAAATAACTTTTTTCCGCTGCACCAAATGAAAAATTGTTTCCAACAAACTTTTATTCAACATAACTTATTTTGGGTAAGCAAGATAATTGGGACATTCTGTATACCTTTCAACTTAGTATTTGTAGAGATCTGGGTTGCCACGACAATGGAGATGGGTTCCATTTCAATGGCAATAGAAATATTTATGATGTCTGTACTTTCCCGAGTGGGGGGAGCCGTGCTTCTTGTTTCCCGAGATTTATTCCATCAATATTTTTAACTACGTCATTCTCCTCTCATCATTTTCATGTCCTTGAGAGGTGAAGAGGTAACTCGTCCTGGACTCAATAGGTCGAGAAGAGACAATAACACTGCCGCTTGGATCTTAACAATCAGGGTAGCATAACAATATAGGATTATTTTATCTCATCTTATTCTATATTCAGATTGGCACAGTAGATCTTAAGATCTTCACGGATTCTCCCCGACATGGAACACCAATAACTTTGGCTTACTACAATTACTCGTATTAGTCAAAAGGTAATTATTATACGAATAGACCTTAATTCATTCTATTTCAATGAATAAAGCTTTTGGAATAATGCAAGTTTGTGTAATACCTTGACTAATAATTTTTCAGTGAACGTAGAATTGCTTTTTCTTCTTCTTTAACTCTTTTACCTCCTCCGGTGGTAAGACATATATCCCCGCGAACTTACAAGCTAATGGCCGACTAAGTCGCCATTTAGAGAGTTAATTATCTCTGGATAGACACAGACCACACACACACACACACACACACACACATGCTTACGCACACGGAGGGACTACATTAAGTGTGGCCAGTCCAATGTCAGGGTAGCCTCGAAGATGTTACAAACACAAAAAACCCGGACGCATGCATAGAGATGGAATGAAAATGAATGATGAAACGGAAGGCGAATATACGGTTTGACTATGTTTGACCTACACTCTAGCCTAAGGCAAAAATTGCAGTGTGTTCATAATACGTTACATCTGCAATATGCGTTTGTTCGATCATATAACACCCTCTCGCGAGGTTGGTTCCGCCTTAAAGACCGAAGAAATATTCATTGTCTTATACTACTTCTCAAAATTATCCATACATCTTCTCCATCTTATTTATCTTCTGGTTTTCAAAATCTATTATTACCATTGCACCGAACATCACTTTACTCATCATTATTCACCGTAACCACTGCCGGTCTCTGGAATGCATTGCCATGGGATGTCAGAAACTGCCATACCTTAGGAGTATTTCATAAGAAATTGTTTAATATTATTAGAAACAATCCATTACCCTAGATTGAATTTCCTTTTGTTATAATGCATGTATTTATTTGTTTTACCCTGCAGGAAAATTATTCATTCTATTATTTTTAATACTATCATAAATGTTCCTATTTCCTTAATGTTGCCAGGGTTTAGTTTTATGTTTTACTTGTATCTTTATTTCCAGTTTTAGGATTACGTAGGTTGATAAAATGTCTAAATTGTCACTGCTGGTGTTTGTTGTATATTATTGTTCTTTTATTTTATTTTCTTATATTTTTCCTTCTTTTTAAGGTAATATTTTTCATTTTTCATTATCAATATTTATGTATTACATTTATTTATATACATAATGTTTTACATTGGTTTATATATGTACGAGTATTGCCAACTTTACTGTTAATGTTGTGATTGTAATATTGTCGCTATAACTTCATGTAATTATTATTAGATTGGTAGAGAGGAAGAGAAGGCCTAATGGCCTTAGCTCTACCAGAATAAATAAATAGACATGTTTTTATTCTGATACAAATTAATAACAATTCTTAGTAGGTCGTTGGTTTTTATGAATATAAAATATGTATAATTACAGCTAGTTTACCATTTTTGTGAACTACTTTCATATGAACAGAATGTCATGCGGTCAATGCTTACATTAGACCCATTCTAACAATAAAAGGAATATAGAAATAAATGCCATACAAAACTTCATTACAATTTAAAAATATTTCTTAAAGCGTCATGGATGTTACATTAGAACATTATAAATTTATTCTCGAAAGTTACTTTCAAACAGGAGTTTTTGGGTGGGGAGGAATAGATATCGTTACGATATATTTCATTGAATAAATGATATCCTGGCCAATTGGCCACAATTTCAAAGACACTGTATATTACTTTAATTTACTAATTTGCACAAGAATTTTCATATAAGAAATTAACAAATGTATCAACAGTCCCTCATTGTAGTCAAATTCATAAGTGAGCGACTGATGTGGTTATGTTGCATTCCAGTTAGTTTATTTAATGTGTTATGGATATTGGTTAATAATAAAAACACAAAACTCTTGCTTTAAACTTAAAAAAAAAAAAAGAAACACATGCAGAAATTATTTTAGTTTCAATACCAAGCGAAAGAAATACATTATTGACTTCGGTTAGGTTCGCCAAACATAACTATGACGTGTGAAGTGAAATGACGTAAGATATTTAAATTTGAACACACGGTATAAGTTTATCTGGGTACTTCGTCAACCTATAAGATAAATTCCAAGTAATTTCAGCACCCAAGTCTTAAAGTCCCTCGGTTCATTTAACGTGAATAATTCAATTTTTCATAACAACAAAATTGTCCTTTTAAAGATAACACACTTGACTCATTAGCATTAAAAAATAAATACCATATTTTTTCTGAATAAACTTGTTAATTATGATAAGATCACCGCTTATGTACGTTCACTTTGGCATAAAAGGCAAACAGCGATCAAGGCAGTCATGCCAACAAAACAAACCTGTGCTATTTTTACTCACAGAGAGTTTATCACCCATTTAAAGTCAAAAGGTTTGTATGCCATAAATTGCAGAGCCCCAGGTAGAATGTGTAATGAACCCATACCAGGGTCAGGCACGGAAGTAAATTCTGAACCCTACATGCCTCAAGGTTATCACTTTCCTATACATGAGTCTTCTATTTAGGTAAAGAGAAGTTGTTTTGTTTTCGCTCATTGATTTGAAATTACTTTGTCCAACATAGTATTGTAACGGCTTCAAAATTCAGTTTACTTTTCTCAACTCATTCACAACAAAAAGAATAAAGTAATACCAACAGAAGTTAGGGAAATATTTGCTCGGTTGTTATCATAACAAACTAAAAGTTAGGTGACTTTAGATTGCATTCAATCCCGTGGATTTTTTCGGGCGTAGAAATCCTAAGTATGACTTCCTTCGGAAGGGAAGTAAAGCCGTGGGTCCCGTGTCGTAGATTTACAGCACGTAAAAGAACCTCAAGCCAGAAAAAAGAGGCCTCTGAGCAAAACTTACCTTTTACAAGCCCTGAATTGAACGGGACGCTGATGATCTGAGAGTTAAGGAAAGTCCATAAATAAAACAAATTAACAAGATTGTATTTTAGCAAGTAGAATAATTATTATAATAAATGTTAACTGTTACGCCAGGCATTTAATAAATAAAACTGTTTTTAAAGAACAAACGATAGGATAAATATATATTATTTAATTGTGTATTTTTTAAATTACCTAATAGCAGCTTCAGAAAAGTCATGTGATAACGGTCGAGACCGTCAAACCACTAAGCGATGTTTATATGAATATTTTTTCTTGCTTTAACTCCTTTATCAACCTCCAGATGTTTCCCAACAATTAAAAAAAAAAAGTAATTTGCCGTTTGGAGAGTTAATAATTTCTGGATACACACAGACTACACACATACACTGAAGGAATCCATTAAACAGCGGCATGTCCAATGTCATGGACGCCTCAAAGGTCATAAACACAAAAAACGCAGACACATGAAGATGAATAATGAATTTTTTTTTTTAATTTTAATTCTGCAATACTTACATCCTGATATCTTGGTTCTACATCAGGACGTAATACTCCAGATTTCATTTATTTATTCCTCTTATATCTTTCAATACAATTTAAATTACAATTAAATTTTACAGATTTTAAAATCTGCACTACTAATACTATGACTAAACAAAATTAAAACTTCAAAAAACAAAACCGGTACTGGAATCCAGCACTACGGCTATTTACTATAACTTATAATAACATCTACAATTCCAACTGGTACCCAGTAGCAATTGTTACATTTAAACTTTATTAATTTACAATTATTATCCAATTTACTCTATGCGTCTTCATTTCTGCTAACGCTCGGTATCCGGGCTGCTCCCCACTGGAATTCCTGGCAACGGAACCTGGACATCAGTGGAGTTGCTGCCGGTCTCAAGCAACAGCTATACTGGACCATGGTGTGTTGACAGTGTAGTTTCCTTCGCTTCTCTCCTTCTCTTGACCTCTGTCTACTTCTTCTCTCAACTGCTTCGTTTCCGCCCGAAAACTGCCATTATTCCTTCCTTCTGTCAGTTTTGCTCTCTTCTTCTTGTTCAAATTGGGTGTTATCTTCTTTATCATCTTTTTCTTCAACTAATTTTAGTTGTAAACATCATTCTTGCCTTTCCCTGATTCTCTCGGATCTTCTAGGGGAATATACCATTTCTGGCCTTTGGATTTTTTCTCTTGTTTGTTTTTTGCCGTTTTTATACTCTTCTGCCATTTTGCTTGATATTTTATTTGTTAGCTCGTTCAATGCCCTAAAATCATCTTCGTCTCTCATGATGTTCCAGATGCGTTTCCCAGCAAGTAGTCGTCTTTCTTCTGCTACAAATGACTGGTATTTAGGGCATTCAAATGAGACATGTTCCGGTGTATCGATCACGTTACAGTCCGTACATGTGTTATTTGCTTGTAATTTAAATCTTTGCAAATATGAGCAATATGGACCATGGCCTGTTACATAATGCACTAAACCCTTATTGGGATGAATGTGCTTAAATAGTAATCTTTCCTTTATGGATGGAAATATTTCATGCACTCTTCTACCTTCTTTTATTTCATCCCATTCTCGTTGCCATATTTGTAATAAAGAATCTTTGATTTCTTTTTTATTCCTACACTTTTTACCAACAATGTCCATTATTTTTGAGTTATTTTGTTTTTTAAGCCAATAAGAGGCTGCTCTTAATCGAACTAAATAATCAATTGGCCATATACCCAATATTACTAGTAGTCCCATTGTTGGAGAAGTGGAAAATGCCCCTGTACATCTCAATAAAATTTTTCTTTGGGAGCTTCTTAAAGTACGTATAAAATGTACCTCGCGTGCCTTTTCCCCCCAAACTCCTCCTCCATAGTTTAATATGGCTGCAAAGATGCTATTATGATAGATTTTTATTCCGTTAGCATGTATATTAAAATATCTTTGTCCAATATTGGCTAACTTGAACATAACTTTTTCTGCTCTAGTTCTTGTGTTTTCTACATGTTTCTTAAAATTTAGTTTTTCATCCAAATATATACCTAGATATTTATTTACTGCTTGTCTCTTAATATTTTTATTGTTAATTTTAATACTCGGATTTCTGTTTAAGTTTCCTTTTAAAAACATATATGATGATTTGTGAGGAGCAATTTCCAATTTTGCTTTTATGCACAAATTGTTTACATGATCAGTTATTATATTTGATCTCTTTTCAATTTCCTTTCTATTATTTCCTTCTATTATTATTAGTAAGTCATCTGCATATGCGATAATATCTTTTATATTGTTTAATCCTTCTATTTTTTCTATTAGAGACTCCAAAAATATGTCCCATAATATCGGCCCTAAAATTGATCCCTGCGGACATCCTTTGGTAATTTCCTTTGTAATGATCTGGTTTGCACCCTTAACGTACACTCTTCTATTTTTACAATAATCTATTAACGAATTATAGATGCATTTTGGATATTTCTTTTCCCTTAAAATTTGAAACAGTACTGGCCACCATAAATTATCAAACGCCCCCGCAATATCGAAAAATATTGCTATTACGTATTTTTTATTGGTTATTTTTTAAGTTTCTATTGCCTCGATTATGGCATCCTCTGTAGACTTGCCTTTTCTAAATCCAAACTGTTTGCTGGTCATACCAATCATTGATCTATATTCATATATTCTTTTGCTCAAAAGTTTTTCTTGGATTTTGCCCAAAACATTTAATAAGCAAATAGGCCTATAGGATTTCGGTTGCGTGGGATCTTTGTCAGCCCCTTTGTTTAAAATGATCACATTCGTGATAATGAAATAGAAGATGAATACATTATACAGAATTATTAACCTGGCAGTTTCTGAAAATGAACTGAGGAAAACTACGTGAAACTTTACTGAGAGGCCTCTTCTTTTTATGCTTAATAATTAAAATACAGCGAATTCAGAGGAAACATGGCTACGCACGACACGCGCCTATCTATACGGAATAAACCCGCATGATTTCGGCAGTCTGCCATACTTTTGAAGCAGCATTAACGGCTTCACCCCATTATTATTACCATAACTATTAATATTATAATTACTATTCTATCATTATTACTATGTCATTATTATTATTATTATTATTATTATTATTATTATTATTATATTGTTCCTTTAAACAAAATGTAGTAATCATTAATGATGTATGTTTATCAATTTGTATTATTGTTCATATTTTGTGTATACGAAATTATTGTAAGATGGGAAAAGCGCCTGCCTGCCGTCAGAATGAGAACACTTCGGACAATAGCAAGGCTGGTGAAAGGCAGGTCCTTTTGTAAAATCGAAGGCATAGTCCTTTTGTTCGAATCTTTAAAAGACTTGAGCAGGAAAGAGTTATCGTTTTCCAGAGGTTAAGCAAGCTTGTGGGAGTTCCACTAGAGGTAAACAACCCCAACTGCCTAAGTCCTTTAAATCGTCGAATTGCAAGAGAGTAATTAAAGAAGGAATCATGCTAGCCAATACAAACTCGAATTTAGCCAGTAAGAGAGCTGGATTTAAAGTTGCGTATTTGAACGCGACGTTTTGTAAATTTCGCGGGACCTAAGCGTCCCAAAGATACAGATTCGAATTCTGTAAGACCGCCACATTCACACTCACGCGTAGTGATGCGGACATTGTGCTATATTATGTATCTTGCTAGGCATTCCGTGCCATTTTGCAGCAGTCATCCGACAAACAGCAGACGTTTAGGTCGTTCGAAGAGAGTTATTTAATAAATCACCATCTAAACTTATTCCTAGACGCCTATTTATTTGCGACAGCGGCACCTCTTCTTAACCCATTGCTTTAACATCAATAAAACAGCTAAATCCTCTGAGACCTTTCTAAATGAGACATGAGTAGTAAAGTAACTTCATCAGTAAGTGAACATTCATCAGCAGTCGAGGCAACACGCCGCTACTTCGAACCTACGAGAGGCTGCCCATAGCTGGGCCAGACGTCATTATCGAAGTTACAGTCCCAATATTTTGGCTCCTCGACAATATCGCGACACAACGTCGTAACAAATGACAGTGCCACTTTTAAAACTTCATTAATTGCATTAATTGATAATTCATTACGCACATGTAAATTAGTTCTTGGAAAATGTTGATGAACAGTCACTTCAAGATAATTAAGACGAATAGTATCATAGGATGAAGTAGTTTTATTAAATGACGGAATGGGAGTGAGGTATTATTGGATGGGAGTTATTGTATTAGCTGATTGCGAAGAATTGATATCAGGTAAGAGGGGAAGGAAGCTTGATTGATTGAAGGGTTTCGATGAAATAACCACCAGGGGGAGAAGGAAATGAAGAGATGGCCGAAGATTTGTGACTTTAGTTAAAAGCACAATTTATTTCTTTTCTAGTTCTAGGCGTCACCGTAGATTCCTGAGAAGACCTTTGACCTATTAGTTCACTTTGATTTAAAAACGCTGAATAGTTCACTTCTACAGTAAATGAGGATTTGTCTTTTGGCTTTAACTTCACTCAAGGGCGTATGTTAAAACTTTTTTATTCGCGAGATCCCTATCTTATACTTTCGCCGATATTGTTCCGTCTTCATCAACATTCACTCGAGCACACTGCCGTTTCAACATTAACGTTTCCTATTTACGCGCTAGATTCAGTACAGTTTCATTATAAACTTCTCGGAATTAGACTTCGAGCAATGTTCGACTTCTCCTACTCGTAAGAAAGTGCCTAAGCAAGTACACCTACGTTTTCCGTTAACCACGAGTTCTTTACCATTTCCCTCTGAGCTAACATAACAAAACATCGGGCTTCTGGATCGTATTCAATAGAAAGGTGTTGTCTTCGACCCTTCTTAAAGGCATATACAGAAACCTAACGGCACATGACGCGCCTTATACAAAGTTAGCTATATAACAATAAATATTATACAAGAGTATATGTTCTGTTGTTCCTTTTGACAAGTGTCAAACATACCATCTGTAATATTAGTTCACTCTTGCTACAGAGTATTTGTGACATTAGGACAAACCTGTAATTTTACATTAAACAAGCACATAATACAAATATGATTAAATATATATTATATAAATTTAATGATACAAGTTTATCAATTATTGGGAGTGTGAAGCAAATAAATACTGATTAAAAGTATGTTTTTTTTTTTTAATGGTGTTTAACGCCCGTTTTTACTACTGTGGCGCCACAGGCGGTTCAACTTAATTGGTTTTATTTTTACTACAAGTTACAAGAGTGTCTGAGATTGCCGATAAATTCATATGGAAAGCCGACCTTAGAGTGCTATTTATAAGGACTGTTTCACGAAAAAACAAGAATTTAAATATAATTTCCCTAACTTTGCTTGCAAAATTGTAATAATTATGTATTTGTATTATGAATGCTTAACCTTTTCAAGCTATTTTGAAACTCTTTTCGCTCCTTCGGTAATAAGACATATATTCCCACAAACTTACATGTCGGTCCTGGTGGTGTAGTGGTAACCATCCTGAACCCAAGATCGCGGGTTCGAACCCGGCCAGGACCGATTGATTTTTTCGGGGCGTAAAAATTCTAAGTATGGCTTCCTTCGGAAGGGAAGTAAAGCTGTGGGTCCTATGTCGTACATTTACGGCACGAAAAAGAACCTCAAGCCTGAAAGAGAGGCCTCTGAGCAAAATTTGTCGGCCGTTTCACGCCCTGAGTTGAATGGGACGCTGATGACCTGAGCTGTTAAAGAGCGTCCGTAAATAAATCATTAAAAAAAAAAAAAAAATTACAAGCTAATGCCCTAGACAGCGATATGAGAGAGCTGGCTGAGAGACAACACAATTTTCCCCTTTTTCAACTGCCCATACATCCAATGTATAACAATGCGGTATTACCAACAACTTATAGCACCGAAACGGGGTGGCTTAAGCAGTAACGCTAGGGACTTGCATTCCGAAGGTTTTGGGTTCATTATTTCAGGCTTGAGGTTCTTTTACATGGGACCCCGGCTTACTTCCCTTCCGAAGGAAGCCATACTTAGGATTTTTACTCCTACCAAAATATCCATCGATCCGGCTGGGATTAAACCCGCATTCGTGGTTTTAGGAGACAAGTATGGTTACCACAAGATTACCAGGACCGACGACACACATGTAAGATGAGAGGGAAGTAATTTTACATTAACAATGTGTGGATGTACCTACAGCTTTACCTGTGCATAACGGAACATTTCTTTCAATTTGGCGAACAATGGCACTGCGACCTTTTAAAACGCTCTGTTCCATCTTACAAGTTGCATTCGCAGTGATTACCGCAAAGTATTTTCAAAATGAAAGTTGTCTTCTGCGAAATGTCTCCCCTCGTGCAACCGAATACAACGCAAAAATTAAAAGGGCGGGCCAAGCATATTCCCAGGCCTTGTGCTGATTTTTTTTTTTTTTTTATGAAGGTCATAACCAGAGCTCGACAGCGGTGAATCGTAGGTGATATTTAGGTGATGTAATGTGACGCAATGCATTGGGGATGGGAAAGGTATGTGCATGTACTGTTTTTCTCCCTCTTCTTCTCTAAAAAACAGCATGCGATAGTCAACTTAGCATAAAATGCACCCAGTATGGAGGTCTGGTCATAGCTTTTGGGGCATTTCTAGAGTCTTTTTTTTAAGTGATGAATGCGAATGGCTTTGATAGTTTTTGGAGGAAATCAGATATTTGTAAGTGACGAACAACTGTATTTTATCGCTAATTTTCATAATATGTGCATACTTCTTACTAAATAAATGAATTATTTGCGATTATTTTATGTTTATTTGTGAGTTTTATTAATTTTTCACACTTATTTAGAAGCTAGAAAGCTTCAGTGGACGGTTGATCTGGCAAATGTATTACTGTCATTGTCTAACAGTAGGGCGAGGAAAAACTTGTGTTACTGAACTCAGTTTATGAAAATTCATAAAAATGCAGGATGCAGGAATGCAGGAATCTTTTGCGTGGCCGCGAGGCGAGTTGAGAATGGCAAGTAGAACGATTTGGTGGACTGAGTTTTTCTAAAAACTTGACTGACAAATAAAAGTGGAATACTGTATGTTGAGGTCATTTGGTTAGCAGAGAAGTGTAGCTAATTCTGTTTCTCACGCTAATGAAAATAAATAACACGAATTCTATCAGTAAAATAATACAATGTTGGGTAAATACTGCAATTCAACAGTCGGATGGAAAAGATGTGATTTCATGTACAAAGCACATCAGAGCAAGAGACACACACAGAGGTAATTGCTTCCATTAACCTTTTATTTAATGTGCAACAACTATATTATATTTTATTACGTTACATTCCATACAATATATGGAGGAAGTTAAATTGTCTTTGGTATCTACTTGCAAATGGTTAATAAAAATTAAAGAATCTATAATCGAGCCGCCGAAACACTGCACTTGACAGTTTGCGCCAGTTCATGTAATGTTGGCTAATATTGCAGTTGCGACGTTGCAACAGTAAGCACTGCTTAACTGCTGATATTGTAGAGTTTTGTATTTCGCCTAGTAAACGTATATTAAATGTACGTAATTATGAATTACTTTGCTCTAGAATTATTTATAGCCCGGAACTGCATAGTAATGTAAGCATAATAAAGAAGAAACGTTCGACAATGAGTAGATCTTTGCTCATGATTTTAAGTAGAAAAAACCTTCGAGCCGTTACAATAATGCCTTCCCTAAAAGAATTTTGCATCCATGTAACACCTCGACCCATAGGTTTAGGTATCATTCCGTTAATTACTCTGCAAATGACATCTTTGATACATTTTCTACCTGCTAAGAATTAAGCAGTCAATCGTAGTAACTGAAATGTAAACACGCGATAGAAATCGGTTGCACCTTAATAAGTAAAACCGGCAACAGAGCAGCTTGCACGTCACGCCTGATTGTTGACCGACAATGCTACTTTGTGATCGGTTCAAAGATTAACGGATAGCATTCCTCATTTGCTAATTTGTAGCAATTCCAACTGAAAAGGTAGCTGTCAAGTGCAAAGTGTTATCGGTCCGCGTATAAAATCGTTTTGTTAATGGATACTTTACTATCTGGGAGTTTCTCAACTTAAAACGAATGCTTTTTGTTCATGTTTATAGTTAAATACGCTGGAGAAGAGGGAAAACTTTGTAAGTTTGCAAGAATTGAATCATTGATTTCGTTCTAAGTTTGACTGAAAGATAAAAACTGAGTACTAAGAGCACATTAATAACTTTCATTGCCATCGCCTCTCCACTATGGTGTTCTCTTTGTCGGTAGATTTACAAAGAAGTGATATTTTGTGGATATTGGTTCAAACTGTCTCAATTCCAGAAAACATTAGCTAAAATCATTTGGCAAAATAATAATAGAATGGGAATTTGTTTTTAATTGTTAATTTAGTTTCAGTTATATGTTTTATAATAATATCAGGTTTATACTATTTTTACGTTAGATATTTTATTCTAAGCACTGTTGAATTATGAATAATTTAAACAGACGTATTTCGATTTAATCATTTTGGTTGCACATGATAACATAATAAGAACAAAAATTACAGATAATCGTCTCAGTTCATCAAGGAAAAAAAAAATAATAATAAAATCAGAGGAGGATTCCTTCATTGGAAAAATTGTACACCATTATGTGAAGTAACCGAGGCAAACCCAGTTTTGTTTAAGTAATTCTTATACAAATGTAAGTACAACATGTTTATGCTTTATTATAACAGAATTTCATGATCCTATAATCTTTCTTGTGACAAAAATTTTGCATTTAAAATAACTTAAAGCTGTTATTTCAGTTAACATATTTTTGTGTTATTTTTGACTGACCACATTAGTGATATAAATAAATAAACAGGCGTTTATTTACTGGTTCATTCGTATGCAATACGATAAAATTGGCTCATCGTTAATTAATAATCATAAATATCGCTAAAACCTATAGAGAAAAAGTTGGTTTACTTACAATTTCATCTCAAAAAAGTACAAAAATAAACACCAATAAAATATGGCACAACCTTTGTAGATGTCATATTGTACTTCTACAATGAATATTGCTGCGATTTTATGCTAATTTCTTTTTGTTTTGTTTTTGTTTTTACAGAAATAGACCATATATTCATGTAGAATTCACATATTCGCACCCACATATAGACTTTGCATAGATCTTATCAGATATTGGGATTATTCCTTACTGTGGTGTTTTTCAAAGTTTCCTATGAACTATTACTTCAAATGCATTTGCATTATCTATAACTGCTAATTTTTAGGTTTGGGTTTCAGTATCGATAACCTATTACATAAACAGAGTAATGTGGTAGTTAAATATTTTTAAAACAAATTTGTTGAAAAACTAAAACAATGAGGTATTTTTATCTTATTATTTTCTGTCTATCTCATGTAATCTTGCATTCTTTACATTCAGAAAAATAAAAAATAGTTAAAATGCTAATACAATGAAAGTTAGATCTAAAGAGAGAAATATAAACTCTAAATCATTGTTATCAGTGTTTGATAACATTTTATACTCTTTTTTCATTTATTTCAGTAAATACAGGCACAAACCATGGTCTCCTGGCTGAAGCTGATGTATTTTTCATTTGCAAGTATTGACTTTGTCAGATATTAATATATTAATACAGTTTTGTACAATTTTATTCATATTTTATATATTATGCTGTTACTATCCTTTTTACAGGATAGCATATATGTCATAATGCACAGGAAACTTAATGCTGGAGTCATATCCTAAACATTCTACGACACTCGTTCTTCCCTTATAAAAAATTATACGTTTATGGCGGCTCTACAGATAGCAGAGCATGATACTTCAGTAAGTATCTTGACCACAGCATGAGATGCAAGTATCACGCTTCGGCTGCCTCTATCTTTCAAATAAAGAAACTCTTCATGTACTCATTTGGATAGTAAGATGTGTGAAATTCGTCCGGATTGGATGTAAAATAGTGCTAACCCAAGCATTCCAAAACATTCAAAATATGCCACAATACTTAAATTTTCATTCTAAGTACAATTTGTGTTCTTATAAGCCCATTAAGGTTGATTTTAAAAACATTTTTAAAATAATTATTGACAACCAGTATCAATAAACCAGTTAGGCGCAACAAATGCATTTTTTTTTTATTTATTTACGGAGGCTCTTTAATATCTCAAGTCATCAGCGTCCATTCAAGTCAGAGCGTGAAACGGCCGATAAATTTTGCTCAGAGGCCTCTTCTTTCAGGCTTGAGGTTCTTTTACACGCCGTAAATCTACGGCATGGGACTTACTGCTTAATTACGCCAAAAATATCCATCTATCCTCGTCGAGTTTGAACCCGCGATCTATCTATGAGATGAGCAAAATATTGTACATATACCGCAAACAAAGAATACACAATATAAAACGAAATAAATAATAAAAATGTCACAAATAATAATTTATCCCCTAAAAACATTCTCAGGCGAGGCAATTTAGCATATTTGTTGCCACGTGGTTTCTTCTGAGACTATTAATAAAGTGCCAGCTGTGGTTGCCGTGTTCGTTGCGGTGGCCAGTTGGTGTTTAAGAGTCGCGAATTGTAATCTACCTTGATCAATTTTTAGAAAGCCCTTACTTTTTTACCAAGTGCTGTGGCATTATAGGCAGTGGACAGTGTTGATTAGTGATGAAAAATGTCTACCATGGACATGAATTTACTTTAGCATCCGCCATAACGTATAGCTGACCCTTAACTCTTCCTAAGGTTCTGATGTAAACAACAGTAGGCTTCTGCATTGCAGCCACAAACTCTAAACCCCTCCCTCTGACGTCATGTATCCTCACTGGCGTCAGACTTAGGCTGATATCTTATTAGCGAAGTAATGGTTTCATCTCTACTGAGATACGTAGATAAAATGATAAATTAGGAAAAGTATTTTGGGAAAAAACGCTCTAGGCATATGTTTAGAGAACCTCCACAGAATTTACCATAGATGAGAAATGAGGGAAACGAGGGAAAAAACTTCAATCAGGGAGTACGGTTCTAGTGCGATTTGAACCGCAAACATTCCATTCGTGAGCTTATGCTCGCGATTTGGTCACCCATGTCAGCCCTCTTCGGTCATGGGTTGGTTTCAAAGCGCTTAACCATTGCCTGTATTTCAACTTGTGTTGTGTCGATACTGGTGGTGTAGTGGTAACCATCCTGCTAAACCCAAGATCGCGGGTTCATTCCCGGCCAGATGGGAGTAAAAATCCTAAGTATGGCATCCTTCGGAAGGAAAGTAAAGCCGTGGGTCCCGTGTCATATATTTATGGCATGTAAAAGAATCTCAAGCTTGAAAGAAGAGGCCTCTGAGCAAAATTTGTCGGCCGTTTCACGCACTGAATTGAATGGGGCGCTGATGACCTGAGATGTTAAAGAGTGTCCATAAATAAACCAAATCAAACTTGTGTTGTCTAATAAGCGATAGCTATATGTAATGGTGAGCATATTGTCATTGTGTATGCGTCTCGCGGTTCTTACAGTCTATTGGATTGTTAAGAGCAGAGGAGGTTACTTGAGTACTTAAGTCAGGCTCCAAGGATGGAAGTAGGGGCATCTGCAGAGGAAGGAATGCGATGAGGGATACGCCGGGTGGCCAGGATTCACAAGAGATGATGCATGGACATAGAGGGGGTTCCTAACATTGTTTCCAGCTACAACACCCCGACACTATCGGATTCCTTCTCTCTAAAATGCAAGCCATTGTCACGTCGTATCAGCCCACCTCACCCTGGCACTGTCGACCCTGCAACAGAACCAACGGAATGAGAAATGGGACCCGAAAATTCATAGAAAGGAAAAATCCAACCCAGCGTTCGCCCGAGTTATCAGAGAAAATCACTAAAAAACCCAAGGATAGGATGGCCGATCCCGAGAGATTTGAACCCGGATCCTCCAAAATGCAAGTCGTAAGCTTTACCGCCTGAGCCACACCTTACAGTTACAGTCGATGATGGTACATTTGGCCGTTAAAACTGCAGAAAGACGCTTTCAACCAATCCCGCATTGGTCAGAATCTCCTCGGTGTTTGAATTAGGTCCCAGAACTGTGGCATACCAGAGTGGGATTTTTTTTTGGGAGGGGGGGGGGGATTAGTGCTCGTGTTGGATGAAATGCGTCTACAGCGAAACGAATATAAGACCAGAGGGTCGAGAAAGAACGAACACATAGAGGTGAAGGATCCTAACGGTCCGTCAAACCACCAGACGATGACAAGACATCACGTGTAACATGTCTATTATCGCGATACAATGAGGTGCTCTTTTAATGGCCAACAATATAATTAAGTATATATTTGGAGAAAAAACACAAAACTGTTAATTATATTTTCAAAATGAGCAATTACTGTTTGCTGCTCGTTAAGTCTCTTTTCGGAAGGGGGTTCTTACATGATTACAAAACAGGCACTGTAATAAGGATGCTATTTATCGATCATCGAAGGTTTTCATGTGGTCTGCACATTTTCCTCTGACTTTTACATGGTTGATACAGATGTCTCATGGTTCACAACAAGCACGGGCAGCCGCCGCGCTATGTCCACGTTGCAGGGGACATGATATGGTTACCATCATTCCTTATTTGTCAAACATCACGAGAAGGACATATTGTCAGAATGTGCGAATGCGGTCGTTCTACTCCCGACATCACGAAAGCAATCGATATATCAGAAGACAGTGCCCTTCTTTGGACTGCCCGATTTCAAGAACAAAGAAAGGAACGTTTGAAACGAAGGCTTAAGGTTGAGGCCTCGATATTTGCATCACTTATCACACTTTCCGAGGTCTCAGATCACGATAGTTAGTGCACCTTGCATTGACCAAATAATTGCTTCTGTTTCTGGTATGTGTCATTTCCTGTTAGAAGAAAATATGTTATAATTACGTTAGTTGTTATTCCTAATGCTCATAATTGGAAGAAATCTTGTATTGTTCTCCCCTAAGTTTATATCAACCCTAATTTTCCAGCATATAACACTATTTTTTTAAAATAGTTCTTTTTTATTTAGTGTTATTTAGAGAATTTCTTTGAATTTTACATCTTTTAAATATGATCTTATTTCCATTCCCACTTTAATAATTAAAGAATATGTCATCATTTCAATTTATATATTTGCAATAAACGTACACGTTAATGATATGCATTTTATATACAGAGGGTGACAAAAATGTATACACACTTCAAGCAAAGAAAAAAAAAACTGAATTCACACAAACAGAAAATGATGAGCACTAATCATCTTTGACTTTTATAGTTACAACAGTTGCTCGACATGCCCGCCATCGGCGTTCATACACTTCTGAGTAAGTTGAACTGCTGATTGAGCAACTTTTGCGAAAGTGTCCTCAGCGACTGCAGCACTTGCTGTTTCAATTTCTTCCCGAAGTGCTGCCAGTGTAGCTGGTTTTCTACGGCAAACACCATCCTTAAGAGTTCCTCACACGTACAAGTACAACGGAGCTATATCCGGAGAACGCGGTGGGAACTCATTCGGACCTCTTCGTCCTATCCAGTGCCTAGGAATGTGCCTTGGATCTAGTGCGCGGGGCTTGTTGCTGTGCGACATCTCCCAGATCTGCCCACGTGAATATCGCATACGGTACCATAAGTCTCAAATTTGTCTCGAATTCACGCAACTGTTATTCGTGTTCTGTTCTGTACTCACGTCTCCATTGCCTTTGAACTTCAAAAACATTCTCGGTTTTCAATACCACTTCAAAATTGCTTTCCGCTTGTCAAACGATAATCTTGGCTCCATTTTATTGTAGCAACGCTAGCATAACGTAATGTAAGTCACATCTATTTACAGTACAGCATACGATAATCTTGCCTTCATTTGTTCATTGTTGATTTACCTGTCACATGGCAACGCTATCATAATGCATGTGAGTCGCATCTGATTACAGAACATCATACTGCATTATTATTGTTGTTTTTCGGTTCAACTTTGAAATATATTAAATAGATATCTACTGTGAAAGTGTGTATACATTTTTTGGCACTCTTGGTATATTCTAAGGTACATACACTACATACGTTTATATTTCGTGGGGAGAATGAAGAAATGTTTACCTTCATATAACGTTATTCTCCTTCAAACGTCTCTACGTTTGTTATGTATTATCGATC
This sequence comes from Metallyticus violacea, assembly GCA_030762175.1. Lineage (NCBI taxonomy): Eukaryota > Metazoa > Arthropoda > Insecta > Mantodea > Metallyticidae > Metallyticus > Metallyticus violacea. The sequence continues at coordinate 37,909,366 of CM060838.1, forward strand.
GGTTTCTCTCCTTCTGTTCTACCTTATCCATTCATATGCGAAAGGGATTGCTGTCAGTTGACCTTGAAACAGCGTTTATGTTCTGGCAGCTGTTCTTATATCCATTATTGTACATATCCATTAGAACAGTTTGGAGACTTTCCTGAAACCTTGATTGTTAGAAACACGATTACTGCGAAAGCTGCAATAAATTTTATGTTTTCATAATATGCATTATTATATTTAAGGAATTTGTTAATAAGTTCTTGAGCGGCATGCTATTTCATTATTAACTTTCATTTCAATATTGTTTGTTTATTATTCAGCTAGAGAAGTTTTAGTAACCTAGAATAGAGTAGAAAACGTCAAGTTGTGTAACGGGAACTGAGGATTGCAGTCGTAGACTAGCGAAAGAACAAGCTGGCCCATTAATCATACGAGTAAATTCCAACAACGTTGTTTGCCTACTTAGTAAACATTGAACTTAATTATAGGTACATGATTAATATGTTAATTTACTCCAAATATCATACTGGTGGTATAAATAATGTATTCCATTGAACTAATTTTAAGACCACCGCCAAATCTAGCGGTAGCCTTTTCGCTTTTCCGCGACGGGTTCGGGTTCGATTCTAGGTTGGGTTAGTTTCCTAATTGGGAATTTGCAGCTCTTTAGGTGGATGCTTAGGCCACAAAGTCACTTAAATTCATTCGGTGAAGAGATCACCTGTCGTCTTCATATGGGGTCCTCAGGTCGCGTGCACCGCCACGTGTGGCCGAGGTCGTTAAGTCGCGAACTCTTGAGCTGAAAGTGTGGGGTTCGATTCCGGCCAGGACGTTCCTCCCTGGCAGGTTTTTTCCAGGTTTTCCCCAGTTCTCATATATAGAAAATTCCGGGGAGATACCCTAAATTTAGGAGTAGAAAGCTTCTTTCCTTGTGATGCTCTAGCAGTAAAACGTGCGTTAAACTATTTAAAAAATAAAATTAAAGTTGTAGTGAAAAATTCTATATTTCAAAAATATTATAGCTCTAAAGCTACAAATCTCCACACTCAATCGTTTTTCTTCGTTTCCCTTTTCCCATTTCTCTTTTCTTTCTTTCTGCATTCATTCATCCATCCATCCTTTTTTTTTTAATTTATTCATTGGGCACTAAGCATATGTTTTATGCACGTAACCTGACACGTGCATGTTTCTACCATTACCTTTATTGCAAGTGAAACGTAGACACGTTTATAGTCATAAACAATTCCTTTTATTACTTAATTCTTGCTATTGCATTTTTTATCTAAACAGATACAAAGATATAAAAATAAACCGTTATTTTTTTGTTTGTACATTGCAAAATATTCTAAACCACAACACTACAAATGTTTATTATTTATTTCAGCATGATTACATCTGCACTTTCCCATACATGCATTTATCTGCGCTCAGGCTGCTGTTTTCCAAGAACCGATTATAATAAGCCTATAATCAGCATTATGAAGCGCTTTTAAGATTATTTCTTCTCAGTATCCGAAAGAAATAATTTCAATACACGAGATTATGGCACCGTCTGAGGCAGGCAGCAGATTATATGTAAGGTAAAATAAGCATCTTCTTTGGGTATCAAGGGAACGGAAGAAGATTGGATTGACTTGGATGGAGGAGGAGGAGATTTCGATACATCAGTCGTTCTGAAAGACTGGCTGTTTGCCCTATGTGGTCACCTTTGGCAAGAAGGGGTAAAGTGAGTCCAGGATCTAGAGGCGGAGAGGCACAGACATAGAGAGGTCCGTAACAATGTTTCCAGATTAAAACACCTGTCATTGGAGGAGCCGCCCCTCCCTTTAAAAGTGCCATTTACATACCAGACGCTGGGGCAAAAACCTTTCCAAAGTGCAAGCCACCGTCACACCGCACATAGCATCAACCCACCTTGTCTGGCACTTTCGAGCCAGTAACAGCAATTAGGGTGAAACAAGTTGAAATGGGAGAGCGGAAAATTCGTGGGGAAAAAAAAAAAAAAAAAGGTCCAGCCCATAGCTGCTTGATTTTGGAACCCCCACCCCAATACATGTTAGCTAATTTTAGAGTAAAAATACCCTTTATATTGTGTAATTTACAAGTTTACTACACAAAAAGCTTAAAATATGCTTCATAGTAATTTAGGCAACAACACAGCCTACTCTAGCCCCATAAATGAAAATGAGAAAGCTGATATCTAGTCTTTCTCTCTTTCTTAATTACCGTAATACATCTATTACATCAAATGTTCGATAATTCTTGTTATCTCCAAATTCAAACAAAAGTAACAAACAACAATCCAGGTTAGCGTATTGAAAAAGTGAGTTCTCTTTAAAATTGAACTAATATAAAAAAAAACTGTTATTTTAAATTTCAAAGTGGAGGTAACTGAAGTTGAGGGATGAACGTAATTAATATTAGTTTTAAACTCCCCCGTCATAATATCTAAATTGACGTTTTTTTAAATTAAAGTTGCTTTAAATTGGTTGTTATTATTCAGATTTGCAAGTTTTGAGGCGAAAGATCCATTTATACATGCATACATAAATTAGTATATAAATTAAAGGAAACATTTCCTATGGATGCAGTAACGAGGCGAACTAGGTGTTTATTGTTATAAAGGTGAAACCTCTTAGGCTCTTCTTCAGAGAAAGAAACGCTTCTTAGTTTCTTAGTTGTGTCTTTTTATGTGCTATATTTCTGTGCAATTTTTTTTGAATGGTGTTTAACGCCCGTTTTTATTACTGAGGCACCACAGGCGGTGAACACTGGTGATACATGAAATGAAATGATATATTAGGAAAGGATTTTTTTTTTAAGGTAGGAAGCATTCCAGGCCTAAGTTTAGAGCGCCTCTCCGGCATTTGCCATTTATGAGGACAGAGGAAAACCTGGAAAAAATCTCAGTCAGGAAGGACGGTCCTGGCGGGATTCGAACCCCAGACCTTGCGCTCACGAGTCCGCGCCTTAACGAACTCGGCCACCCGTGGCGGTTTCTCTACATCTAGTTTTTGCTACACTATACACACACACGCTACATATATGTTTGTGTGTATGTATATATAGCAAACGTAGTTCCTCAATCCACACGGTATTTCTCATAGGTAAGCATCTTTCTTCACAATGTACAGATTATCTCTTGATCGCCTCGAGCGCGATGAGCGAGCCCCCACTCGTTTGCCTCGCCGTAGAGGGGATAGCAAGTCTGCTTGCTTACTTGTTGACCTTGCTGACTGCAGCAGTGTAGCGCAGCTGTTACCGGATGTGTGTTGTGTTGTTCGTTTCTTAATTCGACAGTATATATAAAATGTATTATGCCTCCTATGTTTACAAAGGCATAACGTGCCTTTATATATGATTCATATGTGTTAACTCAGTAATGAAAGAAGCATAGGATTAATTTCTTTGAGCGTACAGTTGATTCTGTTATTTATGTGAATACCATACTAACCCTTTTTTTTCTTCAGAAAATTAACCGACTGGGCACATGGTTATGCATTTTTTCAACAGGACTCTGTCACTGCCAAAACTGCGAATAATTCAATGACAGCAATTCACAATGCGTTTCCACAAGACAAGTTACTAGTTACTAAGCTACTAGTAGGGATCTATGGTATCCTCGGTCCCCCGATTTAGCAGTCTGCGATTATTATCTCTGGAGTACATTCAAATTTCGTCATGTACAAGAAGTCGCACACCATATGAGAACTCAAAGATAACATTCGTCAAGAAATTGTCCAGTTTTATCAAAATGAAAAATTTCCTAGAGATGCCATGGTTAGAGAATGAAGGCGGGCAGTTTCAACATCTCATTTGATGTTTGGTAAGTAATGACCCTCTTAAATTGGTTTGTGTACTATTGTATGATTGGTTTGGTTTATCCTCCCGCTAATCACCGAGACATGGCTGGCGTGCTAACCGGCTAACGAGCGGCGCGCTCGCTCATTGGCAAAACACTCTGGGAGAAAACAAAATTGACAGCACTGTGTACATACTGAATGCGGAAAAACAATGTGCAGAAAATTCTAGAGTAGGAAGGCAGTACCAAACTAAGGATTTTGACGATAGGAACAAGGAGTCGCAGAAGCTTTAAACCGCGCTATGTGTGTCAACATTAATTTCGTCATGTTAAGATCTCAGATTGTGAAACTTGTTTATGGCGTGCGAGATGTAAACAAAACACATTCTTATACAACACTAGTCACTGTGTCTGATGTTCAATCCAGCATTTGTGTTTTGAAGCCTACTGAATGGTACGGTAGAGAACGCTGGCCGGGTGTTAAGCGAAATTTATAGTTTCAATATGACGACGCCCCTGCACACTTTTACGTTGCAGCTCCAAATCACCTAAACACTTTTGGTGACAGATGGATCGGGCGCGGCGGACCAATGCCGCGGCCTCCTGCATATGTAATATTTAGTTTCTCATTGTGTACCAGTACTCATTAGCTGAAACGGGCCTATCCACTTGCCGCTTGAGTTACATTTCATTTGGACTGGCAAATGAAGATGTTTCATAACGTTAGATTTCAATTATGACCATGCAGCACTTCCTGCATCTGCCAACCCATGTTCCTAACCTCAAAACGCCTAGTTTGGTAATGCCCTTCTACCTACAATTTTCAGCACATATTTTTCCGCACCTGTATTTATGTATATATTGTGGCATATGCATTGCTTAGACTGTTGTACTGTGTTCGCGTATTGTTGGGAGGAAAATACTCGTTAAAGCGAATAACCGTTAGTAGCAGTTGGTTGGCAGAAATCTCTGGAAGAAAGTCTTATGCTTTTTATCTGATCGGTGGTTGGATGTTTCCCACATTTGTGGCAAGAAGAGGAGGACGCTAGGGAAGAAAGGGAATAGACTACCAAACAAGCAGAATGTGACATCTTCCCCATAGCTCTGAAGTATATAAAATAAGCGTTTCATAAATATATTTTATCTAAAAAATAAGAGTTTTGCTTTAAGAATATAATCACTACAAAATACCTTGCTAAGAGATTTATAATATTCTTTTATGTAAAACCAAATATAGTTATGTCTTCGCGAGTCATTAACCTAATATTTGTAGATAAAGGAATGAAGATTCGTGTCATTATGTGTATATTTAATGTATATGTAGAGTATTGTAGGTTAAATAATACTAATATTCATATTATATTTCTGGTGCAAAACAGTCATAATTATGTAATAACAAGATTTACTGTTTAAAACAACTTGAAAATTCGAAACTATGTTATCTATCTGAGAAATAACTTTGGTTCCTCTTAATAGTGGAGTAAAATCACTAACGGAAATGGTTATATAGATCTAATTGTACGTTTAAAAAACTATAAAATATACTACCCTACAGAAGTCAAAGCTTATGCATTGAAACCTTAAATTTAAGATTCTCAGAAAGAGAATGAATGGGTTGATTGATTTATTTATGCACGCTCTTTAACAGCTCAGGTCAGCGTCTCATTCAACTCAGGGCGTGAAACGACCGACAAATTTTGCTCAGAGGCCTATCTTTCAGGCTTGAGGTTCTTTTTCGTGCCGTAAATGTACGACACGGGACCACGGCTTTACTTCCCTTCCGAAGGAAGCCATACTTAGGAATTTTACGCCCGAAAAAATCCATCGATCCTGGCCGGGTTCGAACACGCGATCTTGGGTGTAGGAGGCAAGTATGGTAACCACTACACCACCATGACCGACAGAATGAAGGGGAATTTATACAGATGACTCTTTCTACAATCACGTGGATAGGAACTGAAACCACTTGCAAGTTTTTCTCTTATTATAAACATTTTATAAATTATAAACCTTTAGGAAGAAATTTCTGCAATTTATATATTCTTAAAAAATTGATTTGCCTGGTTGAACCAAATGTGGTAATGTAGTGAATTAACGGATTTCTAAGCCGTTATTCAGACAATAATTTCAATTGAAAACCCACAAAATAAGAAAAAAATATCAATTTCATAATGATAAAATAATAAAAAAAATTTAAAAAATGTTTTTTTCTAGAATAGTAGCCCATTCGAATATACAAAGAGAGGCTCCAAACTTATTCAAACAAAGAAACAGAGAATTTCATATGAATTAATTAAGAAGATAATTAAAATAAATTAATTTTAAATGATGACAGATGCTTGCTACTTTTGAAAAATTAAATTGAAAGGATTTTCACAGAAATCAAAGTTAAAACCTGATTTACCTCAAAAGTCAGCTGCTACCCTGTTTAGGTAGGCACGTCACAATTGCCTGAGTATACGATTGGACTAGGTTTGATTGTTTGTGGCGGAGGAGAATACTTCGGTACTTCAGCCATGCTCACGGCTGTTCGTTTGTACCTACGCTGGGAGGAAGGGATAGCTGATGGAGAAAAGCGCATGTAGACCTGATCCCTAACATGTTTTTAAATAGAACACCCCAATGCCGATGGAAAAGCCCCTCCAAGGAATTTGAGGCCCTTAGAAATTCCACTTCTATGACAGAAATCTTTCCAAGTGCGCCAGCTTACCTAGCCCTGGCACTTTCGACCTTGTCACAGAATCGACGGAATTAAATTATATGATATGACGTGAGAGAACAGCATTCGCCTAAGATACCAGGAAAACACGGGAAAACCAAAGGTCAGGATGACTGGTTCCAAGGTATTTGAATTTGGGATCAGATTGTGAGTTCCAAGCATTGCTGTCTGACCCAATCCGCCCGTGAGTTTAAAATTGTATTGTTAGCATCTCCAGAGATGTAGAAATGAATACTGGAGTATATGAAAAACTGGAGAAGACCTGGTTTCAAAATATTGGGAAGCAAGAAGTAAAACAGTTTTATTATAAAATACAGAGCATTTGAAACATTCACAAAGTCTATCGTGTATTATTCTTAAATCAGAAAAGTGGCTAACTTCACTGAACTTTCAAAGCCAGTTCATAAAAGCTCAGTATACTGAATGTCTTTCTTACATTTACCTGCATTAATTTCAAAATATTTTATTTTTGTTAGTATAGAGTGCATTGTAAAACACGAATGAAAGTGATCGGTTGAGTTCGGATTTCTAGTTCTTGTACTTGCTGTTACAACTGATCGAATGACTGTGATGTACAGAGCAGATCAAACAATGCTTTGCAAGGTTGCAGTAAGTTAAGCATTGTTCACGTTTTATTTAATAGAAAACATGTCTACGTTTTCTGTGCATACAATGAATTCAAAATCTGACGGTATATTGAATAGAATGCGAAATATAATGAAAAAATCTTTTATTATGCTGGGATCAAAATGCCCGAGAGTGTCCGATACTTTATGACCATAACCAAGCTGATATTTGTGTTTCGTTTATTTGGTTCTATATGAATAACTCTGTAGATTGTTTTATTCTTCGTTTCTTTTTCTACCTCTCTATTTTTCAGACCACAAGACGAAACCTGCTCATTTAAGTGGTATAGGAGAGAAAATTGGCAAAAAAAGAACCAACAACCTTCGAACTTAATGGCTGACACTGGAATGCTCTTTTTTACAACATGACCTTCTGGATATAAATCAAACCCCTCATCAAAAATGAGTATATTTTATTTTCTTCAAGGTCGGAATATAATTACATTGAGATAAACAGATGGTTCAACTAGAATAGGTCTCACTTTTAATTAGCATGCTTTCTCTAGATCTCTCTTCTGAAAAATTAATGGATTATTTTTAAAGAAAACTGTCTATATTTCATATAATTATTGGAAATAAAAGTATACCTCAAAATATTCGTTTATAAAAAGTTAGAACTGTGGTACGATTGTCCTACACATGTTGTTTATTATCAGGGATCCATTGACTGTCAACACTGTATTGGTCAATGACAAATCTATCGCTCTTTCAAGAGAAAGTTTACTGTTTCCACCAACACTAGTACTGTTTGTTTGTTTTTTTTTTTTTTCATGTAAACCGGTTGCTTCTAAATTTCTTCAAGTTTTGTTAAAACAGAACTCACAAGGAAAGGGTTCTGACTCGAACAGGAAATTTCGGTTAAAATTTTGTACAAAGATTCACAATGCTGATCCATTACGAGGCTTACCTTTTACCTTTTATCTTTTTTTTTTACAAAAACTAGGAAAGAGAAAACATTTTTTGAAACAAGTGTTTTATTGCTTTTCAAAATATTAGCCTTTAAAATTTATACACTTTCGCATATGCTCAAACGAATTCTAGAAACATTTTTTCCATTCTGAAGTTGGTATTTCAGAAACATGGTTTTTAAAGACTTTAATAGCTTCATGGGGTGATGAAAATCATTGTCCATGCATTTTTTGTTTGGCATTTGGGGAAAAAATAATTCATTAGGGGTTAAATCAAGTAAAAGCGGGCAATAAGACATTAATTCGATTCTTTTCTCCTTCAAATAATCAAATGTTTGAGTACTGTGAGAACTGGCATTGTCATGATGAATGATGTGACGTTTTTGGTTGTTTTTTCCCGATTTTGTCGATGACTTCTGGTAAACAAATTGTTGCATACCATTCAGTATTAACCGTTCTTTGATCCTCTAAAAGAATTGTTGAGACTTGTTCAGTACAACGGAGGAAATAGACGACCAAGACGACGACTTCTTGGAAGTGCTTCGTGAACGAACAACTTTTGTGGAATTCGGTTCATCTTGGAACACCCAAGCAGTGGATTGTTCCTTAGTTTCCGTTTATCACCTGTTACGATGTTGTATACTGATTTTGCAGTTTTTCGATAGACTTTGGAGCATTTCATTACACCAATTAATTCGAGCGTTTTTATGAGCTTTGGTACAATTATGCGGAATCCATCAGGAACAGATATTTTTCATTGATAAATGCTCATGTAAAATGGAATGTACTGCTGTCTTCGATATGTTTAAGGATGCCACTAACTCACTGTAAGTCACATGCCGACCTTCTTCAATCATGTTCACACACCATCGATGTTTAACCGATTTTGGTCGACTTCGCGAAATAGCACTGACTTCTGCAAAACAATTGTAAATAGTTTTTTTTTTTTTGCTTCATTACCAAAAATTGAACGAAGCGATCCTATGCATTGCTGCTGAGTAAAGAACTTTACTAAAATCGTAACAAATCATCAAAATAACACCTTCACGTAAACTTTCCATTTTTTCGCAAAATCGCTTTGTTCAAAAGCCCATTGTAAACAAACTACTCGGCCAATTCCTAAGCTGCAACTGTTTTCACAATTGTTTCGAAAAATGTAAAGACATATCTCAATAGCGCCACCTAGTGGTCGTTTGCAAAAACTTAGCATTCATTTGTGAAACACTTCATTTGGTTGATATACCACTAGACCCTACTTAAAAATGTACACAAGGACTCTCTATAAACTGTATTAAACAGCGGAGCAAAAGCAACGCCTGAAATATCTTTTGAATTACACGCATACTACAAATGAAAAATCAAATATTACTTGAAATACATTTTTAAAGTTCGGGACAGTACGGGATCCGTGAATAACAGAGTGTATGTTCGTTATAAGACATTAGCTTTTTTAGCTCAAGTTGGAGATTATCAGCAGAGTTCTTACATCGCATCTAAAGAAATAGGCATCTAGGGGCTGCATAAATTAGCTTTCAGAGTATTTTCATGTACATTTTTGGAATATGTATAATGACCTATATTAATCAAACGAACTGTACACAGATGAATGCTTTTATAATCTTCAGCACATCTGTAAAAAATATTTAATGGAAAATTGCTACCTGAGAAGAAACTCTACCCTTGTCAGCAAATGTTGAAACAATACACATTGCCTGAAAGTGTTCTTACTTTGCTTTATATTATACTACTTGAAATTGAATTAAACATACATTTAAATTATTTGTTTGAGATGTATAGGCCATATGGTTTACAGTGAATTTTTTTATGATAGTTGTATGTACTCAATAGAGCTTTCTTGCTTTATAATTTTTTTAACATATAAACCAAATTCTTCAGATACGAAATCATTGATACTGGTATGTGTAATTAGGTGTACATGTATACCTAGTCTTACCATAAACACTGTCACAGCTTTTGAGGGTGGTTGTTCTTCCCCCTTTAACAACCTGCACGTTTCAGAGTTGTGATGGTAAAGTGAGTCATTGAGAGTTCAGCTATAAAGGGGGAAAGTTGTTTGTGTTAGTTTTCAAAATAGAAAGAGAAGATTACAAAAATTGGTAGCTTTACACATAGGCAAATTTCCAGGTGAGATATTCAAAATTCTCCAAGAACTGAAAATAAGCAGTAGGTTCGTGTGCTGCGCTGTCCAGCACTTCCTTGACACTGAACCTGTGAAATATCGCCACAGGTAAGGAAGACAAGCACTGTGCGCCCTCCACAATTGGCGAAAGCAGTGGCAGCACATGTGCGAAAAAAAAAAAAAATCCGGTACGGAGATATTCAGTACTGGCTCATGAGTTGAAAATTGCTATAATTGTTTATAACTCGCATATTGAGCAGGGATCTCGGACTCTATACTTACAAATGACGGAAAGACACCTCCTCACACCAGAGGCTCTTAAAATCAAAAAGCTTACTTTAGCATTACGCAGCAAATGTCATCAAAAAATTCTTTTCACTGATGGAAAAAAAAAAAAAAAAAAAAAAAAAAAGATATATTGTTGAGAAGACACACGATGCGACAGCGTATTTACCAAATGCTCTATAGAAGCTGCTGAAAAGGCTCCAAGGTTTCAAAGGAGCCATCTTTCTGCATCTCTGTTATGGTGTGGTGGGGGTGTGATCTATGAAGCACCATGGTGCTCTATTTCTGCGAAAAAGGGTCAAAGCATCGATCTAAGTGTACCAGGAGACAACGCTGGAGAGACTAGTCAAGAACCTCAATAACGGCCTCTTCCCTAGACAAAGACGTAGCTTCCAGCAGGATTCAGCCTGAGCTCATGTCTCGGAAACCCAGGAGTGGCTGCTGGGTAGTTTAACCTTCAGGAGAAGGTTTGCGAGAAGAGGCATCCAAATATGGACAGTTATTATTCACATTATATATTTTTAAAATTAAAATCGTTTTGATGTACTATATTTTAATGTTATCTTTATACAGCGAGTAACAAAAATACAAGGACAAATTTCGGGGTCGAATTTCTCACACAAAAATAACAAAAACATTTCCGGGAAAGCCTGGTTGTGAGTTATTGCTGAAAGATAAAATTTAACTCTTTCGAGGACTTGTCAAATAACTGAAAATTTTTTAAGTTTTAACTTATTTAGAAAAAAAAACAGTAATGTTATCGATACAAGTCTTTTGATGTGCATTGTATTCTAAAATACGATGCATTTCATCAAGATTTGTTTACATTTATCATGGTTAGTCAATTTTTTACGTTTAACTTGTGCTGCATTTTAGTTATCCATGGTAGTTATGATCAGGCAGATCTGTTTATGTACGGCTGTGTGAATGTAATGGACTCGAAGCTATATGGCTGTAACCCTATCTTACACCTCTCCGATTAGAGAAACTCCCTGATACTTTGTTCCTGTCGTACTTAATGCAGAACCCCACCTTTCTGTATATCGCCTATAGTGCTCGAATTAATTTTGTTGACACCCTCTTCATCCGTATTTTGTGCCATAGCGCTTCGCGATGAACGGAATCAAATGTATTTTTAGATTGACAAATCACAGTGCAAACTCCCACGTTTGTTTGCAGTTTGTTTCAATTTAATGTGTTCAGAATAAACACATTGTCTACAGTACCGTATCTAGCCAGCGCTTAATCCCGACTGGAATTGTGAACATTTGGGAAATTCTGTCCCCCAGATTTTTATTCTTTCATACAAAATTCTGCCATAGATTTTACCCATAATCGGCGACGTGACCCCCCCCCCTACAGTTGTCCGGAACTCTACTTGATCCCTTCCCCTTTTATATCGGGTGAATAATTCCATTAACCCAATAGGCTGATATTCCTCTTTATTAAATACATTGTTAAATATTCAGAGTAACACCAATCCAGACCTTTCAATACGTGTTATGCATCTTATCAGACAACCGGAGAAGGGAATATGAGTCATATTTTTTTCACATATAGGCAAGGGAGTGTACGTTATTAACTTTTGTATTGTTTTCTATTTTGTTTATTTTATTTAGGTATTTAATTTTTTCCCTTATATACTTCTTTTATTTATTTACTTATTTGATTATATATAGACAATAATTTATTTATCATATAACTGAAACACTTAAGCTAATTTTTCTCGGTTACAAGCAACAATATTTTTTTTTTTCAAATTATCAAAGAAGCACAGGGAAATCTGGTCAAATTCATTTTCTGTTAATGCGTTTATATGGGAATCAGGTAGTATCTCTCTAACTTCCGTATTGAACACATTGTAGACACGATTTATTATTTGTTTCATATGTATGTATATGAAGCTGGGAAGTTACCCCCACCACAAACTTCTAGATTGCTACAAGGACATTCGCCAGGAATATTCAAAGCTACAGTACTTCCCTCATCCTCTCTATTTCCTGGTATTCGTATGCCCGAGGTAACCGTGTGTTCCTATCACTAATGAAGGTTCTGCCATTTAAAGAGCTTAAGTGGATAAGTTGAGGAGAAAGCTTTTGACTGCTTGAAAAGAAAAGACGAAAACAAGATTCTTAATAGATATCTTTTAAGGTGAACATGCAATTTAATTGCTATAAATTTTTTCACTTCGATATATTGAAATTCTTTATGTGCTTTTTAAAATGGGTAAATAAACGCAGAAAAATCCAACAATGAACAATGCGAATGTGAAATTATGTAAACAACCTCTCTTCGGCTCAGTCAGTCTAAGAATAATTACACTAAAATTCAGTGACAATAGCATAATAACAGTACAAGCAGTAGTATATCTAAACCTATGTAACACACGAAACAGAGGGGAAGTAAATATGCTAAAGAATGAGAATAAAAACAATAGGACGATTAATTATACAGTAAATAAATATCTGCATTCAAGAATTAGGAATCTAACGATTAAGTAATATATTATTTCTATACGCTTTAAAGAATGTATTATGAAATGTTCCTAAAATTTGGCAGTCTCCGACACCCTCCAGAGACAGCAATGATTACGGTGAAAGATAATGAGTAAAGTGGTGATCGGTGCAATATGTGCCAGTTTCATTACAGAGCTAAGGTTGCGATAGGAAGGCAGCTATTGAAAACGAGAATATAGTTAAGATGGAAAAGTGTGTGTGGATATTTTTGAAAAGTAATGTAAGATGTTTCTTACATTACTTTTTCTTATTTCTTTCAGACAGCTTTATGAAGGAGGGTGTTATATGGTCGAACAAATGCACATCGCAGATGTAACGTATGCATATGCTGGGATGGATCTTTCCCTTCCACGAACTGTTTGCTCTCCCATTTTGTGTTTCATTCCGTTGGTTCTGTTACTTGGTCGGGTGCCATGGTGGCACGGTGTGACGGTGGCTTCCACTTATCTGCCACGATGTCTGGTATGGAAGCGGATCTGTCAGCACCAGGGTTTTCTATCTGTAAACAATGTTAGGGACCTCGTCTATTCTCCTCCATTCCTAACTATCAAATCCATCGTTTCATGTATTATAATGACGTTATAATTTGTGCGTTAGGTTAGAGCTTAAGTCTGTCAGGAGAAAATCTCAGTAGTTAAAGAGAGAAATCACGAAAGTTTATATCCAGGTCTTCTTTAAGATTTTGAGTAAGGAAACTTTAGAGAACTTACTTTTTTGTAGTTTTCAGCACATTGTTTTCCCAACACAGTATTTTCTACAATGGCTGCAATTTTTTTCGCAAGGCCATTGAAGGAAATTATAGTTTGATTGATTGTAATGGAGGAATATTATCCGTGGCTACGGTACTTAGAAAACAACTGCCACTGACTGCGATTTTAAGGGATTAAGACCAAAGCCCAGATTACGCGCCCATAAATGAACTGAGTCAAGATCCTATGAACTTCAAGAAAGAATGTTATAACTTCGGGGAAACAGCTCCAGAGAAAATACTACCTTTTGTTGATTAATGCAGCTCAAATTAGTAAGAAAAAATGGAACTTAATGGTGTAAAAAGAGTAGTATCATTTGTTTGGGCCTCTCTTTACGCAATAGAGTCGTAGAGTGCATGCTCACTCAAGTTACTGCTATGAAAGAGGCGTTGTAGGGCTTAACATGTAGTAACTCCGTTCAAATTCGCAACCGTTATATAAACTGCAGAACGGTTTACGAAAAGAAATTAATCACCATTTCGGAATCAGAACCTCAAATGGCAGCATTCGAAATCATCTTGTTACGAAAGTGAAGTTTCAAACAAATAAATAGCTCGATATGTGAGTGTCTGTAACAAAATGGAAATTCAAATCAGGAATTAAAAAAAAAAGGACGAAGAAGAGGATGTACAAAGATGTAGTGAACAAATTGTCTTGTTAAGATGCGGCCAATAATATCACTTCACGTTTACCGAAATGAAGGACACTCTCAAAAGTTAACTGATGCTTACCGAGAAAACTTCAACAATAATTTTAGCAGTTTAATAACAAAAATTGCATAAGAAGAGAATGCCAAACCAAATGTTATGCTATTAACTATTGTAGCAGTTCCTCCACTTCACTGAAATATATTTATAATGTATATTTATGTAAGCCGAACCATAATTTTTCATGTACTGTAATTATTAATGTAGATATCATATAATAATAACCGTGAGTTGAATATCAACAAAAGAGAAAGCTCCTTTGTATTTTGCTACGGTAACTTGAAAAGCCAACAATAGGGTCATAATATCTCCATTTAGAGGAAGTAATCCGAGGGTTGCTTGTAAAGCTCACTTTTTTTTTTTAAAAAAAAAGGCCTGCTGTTAATAAGCCTGAAGCAATGTAAACTCGTTAAGGTCTCTGAAACCGACAGGCGTTGTACTGTTAGCCCTTTAAAATAGCCAATGCCAACAAAATGTTTTAAACTTTCAAAAATTGCGAATGAAACGTGGGTAATGTAAATTTAAACCAGTCAATGAAAACTGTATGTTTGAACTTTTAAAGGTAGGCGCGAAGACTGAGCATGCCTGTGTGACCACGTGGCAATCGTTAAGTTAACGATTACTTTTCAGTTAGACTCAGTTAGGCAAGTAGATGTAAGTACGACCTTGCTGAAGCACGCAGTTATAAATCTACACATAGCAAGACAGACAATTCTCAGTTCTTAGTACTCAGTTATAAGATCTATACGCGGCAAGATACAGGCAGTTCTCAATTCTGAGTTCGCAGTTAAAAGATCTACAGGCGGCAAGATACATGCAGTTCACAGAAGCAGTTCACAGTACACATTATAAGTTCAATTTTAAGTTTTACACTACGCGGTACTTACTTGCAAGTTTCACACGCGGCAACTAAGCTCTTATATTCTATCGTACCCAAAACACCAGAGGACGCGAAGGATTTTGAACATAATAAATATATCGCGTGCTTATTCACACTATTGAACTCTCCCGTTCCTGTTTAGCCCCAATAGCAGAATTTCCATGAGAAAGTGCTATCATTGAAGCGAGGGCACAACACCGAAGCGACCAATAACCAATCTACAAAACTACTTCAAAATTTACATAAAAACGTGAGGTCACTCGAAGTTAACAACAGATACCTTCAAGATTGGTGCCCAATCTGGGGCACATAGCCGGAGCTTACTAAACAGCTTCGTAATTTGAACGTGGGACCAACAATAACAACAGCGACAACACCAGCACAAAACGGCCTCATTGTATAAGATATTATTGAATAATAATTACAATTATAGACAATTACTTACTAAAATAATTTGCATACATTATACAGCTGATGGTTCTTTTTTAGTTTGAAGCGATTAAAATTCCATTATATGCGAGCAAACTAGTTGAATAATTTCTTTCTGTTAAATAGAAACAGATTAATTGAATCACCTCATTATCGTCTTGAAATTAAAAATAATATGAATATTTATTAGAATAAAATTTTAATCAAGGTAGTATCACACTGTCATGGAAAAACACGTGTACAACTACTGTAAAAAATTATTTCTTACGACCGAACTATGATGGTAGGTCTGCAAACAAGTACGTGCACCTATGATTTCTAGTACGTGCACCTATGATTTCTGCATACCTTCTTTTTGCAGGACGGCTGGCCATGATTTATATAATGCATTATCCAAGGTCAAACAGAATAAGAAGATATTATACGACTGATCTTTCTTCATTATTATGGTTTTGAATGACGTTTAACCAGGAGGAAACTCAGAATTTGAAGGCAAAGTACATACAGAAGATAATGGATGCCTCATAAATAGCGTCCCCGCAACTCTTGTTCTTGGTTTTGTAAGTTGGTAATAGAAATAAGAAGAAATTGTGTCATATGAAAATATGACAATTGTTATCTACTAATTTAAAGAATGTGAAACTGAAGCAGCGAAATTCGGGATGAGTCTTCCTTCGGTACCATTGGAAACTAGATTATAAAACTACCGTAATGGTTGAGAAATTTGTGATGTAGAGGGCGATAAAGTTTTAGACTCAACATGGTTGTAGCATTTCAATAACGGAGAAACAGGCACCAGAACAGCATTATGCATCAAAAGATCACGTGAAAGTCTTCCAAAAACCTTACAGATGTTTTATGTCTATACTTCATGAAATGACACCAAAACAAGCCCAACACGGGGTGGAAGTCTTTCGTCAATTTATTGTTTATACAATGGATGATGAATTTACCAAGAAAATTGTCATGTGTGGTGAAAAATGGATATATTACTATGGCTGATCTCCAAAACAATGGCTACATTTCCAAGTCAAGATAAAGTCCGCATGAGAGTGAAATAATGCAATCTGTCTGAGAAAATTGCGAAGGTATAATTCACTTTGAGTATATTCCTAATAGAGTCTGTTAATGCTGACTTTATTCTAAAAATGAGAATAGTTTATGCAGTTTTAACTCAAAAAGATACAGCACTAATTAATCGAAAGTTATTATTACAGAAAGAAAACGCAACTTTCACACCGCTAGAGTCTACTAAGGAGAAAATCCAGGGACTAAATGCAATCACCTTCTACCATATCCAACATACAGCCCTGATATTGCACTTTAGGATACCATTCCTGATCCATTTACGTCGCAAAATAAAACTTCAAAACTTTGAGAAACAGTTGATGTTGAAATCCGCGAATTTTTCGCATAAAAGTTAGCAATTGATACTGCCTTGGAATCATGAAACAGGCTTAACAGTGGCTGAAATTCATAGAATCTAATAGTCTTTACTTCAAAAATTAATTTGTTTCAGTACAAAAACAGCTTCCGAGCAAAGCTTTGTTTAAAAACGATATTATTTATGAGACCGTATCTGCATTATGTGTGACGAACTCCAGCCAAGGAAACCTCTGCTCAGGTTCATGCAAAAGTTAGGATAAGAGTGAATAAATTGATCAGGGTGTCTATGGAACTACTTTTTTTTGTTTTTTTGTTTTTTGAATGGTTTATTTATGGACGTTCTTTAACAGCTCGGGTCATCAGCGTCCCATTCAACTCAGGGCGTGAAACGGCCGACAAATTTTACTCAGAGGCCTCTCTTTCAGGCTTGAGGTTCTTTTTCGTGCCGTAAATGTACGACACGGGACCCACGGCTTTACTTCCCTTCCCAAGGAAGCCATACTTAGGATTTTTACGCCCCGAAAAAATCCATCGGTCCTGGCCGGGTTCGAACCCGCGATCTTGGGTTTAGGAGGCAAGTATGGTAACCACTACACCACCAGGACGGACATATATGGAACTACTATTATGATTGCCAAACCTGCATAAGGGTTAACTTTGAGACGTTTATTCACTCTCTAGTGGCACTAGGGTTTCATTATGAACTACACCGCCACTGGTGGCCGAGGTCGTTAAGGCACGGACTCGTGAGCGGGAGGTCTGCGGTTCGAATCCCGCCAGGACCGTCCTCCCTGACTGGGGTTTTTTTCCAGGTTTTCCTCAGTCTTCATAACTGGCAAATGCCGGGGAGGTACCTAAACTTAGGCCTGGAACGCTTCCTTCCTTAAAAAAAAAATATCCTTTCCCAATTTATCATTTCATCTCATGTATCATCAGTGTCCACCGCCTGTGGTGCCTCAGTAGTAAAAACGGGCGTTAAACACTACTCAAAAAAAAAAAAAAAATTATGAACTACGGATAAATGTTGATAAAGGTGCACCATTCAAACGATAAATGTGAAAGAGTACACCAACAAAATACTATGCAAAAATAATTTAAAACTCTATAATGATCTTTTTGATACAGCTTTAATTATATTTATTTGAATATAAACAACAATTTTGAATAAAAATGCATTTGAATTTTTGTCTTAAAATAGTTTTAGAAAAATTCAAAAACTAAATAAATAAAAACTGGGCTTATATAATCTATTGTGATAAAAATAAAAGAGGTTATATTTAATGTACAGGTTGGAGCAAAAATTATTATCACGTTTATTCAACGACATGATTGTAGGTCGAAGTTTTAGTAGAATGACACTTTTATAATAACGGTTATGAATAGTAAACTGTCATGCAAGACTTCAGATGGACAGTTTAACGTGTGGTAACAGTAAATCTTTTAGTAAGAACAAATTCAATTACACCAACGTAACGAAAATTTTCACGTTGGTTCCAATTATGTTGCGTTTCTTTAGGGAGCCCGACACTACAATGAGTGACAACGTTGAAGTTCAATGGTTTTCTACATGCACGTGTTATATTCACATCAGAAAATCTTGAGTTAGTGGTTCTAAGTCAACAGATATCTCTGTTACCAATATGGAACATTGTTGAGTGAGGTGGAGTTTCACGTTTGTAAGATTTGTGCTGCACAGAAATTGAATATGACAAGGTAACCCTGATATTTCATTTCTGAATTTAAGGGAATATCATTAAAATATTTTGAGTCTACTGATGCCATATGAAGCGCATTTTCACTTGTACGGATGTATAAATAGACAGAACTGCGATTACTGGGAGAAGAGAAGGATAATCAAAGTTGGTATACAGGGCTCTTGTTTGGACGCGTGGCCGGCTTAACATGAATTTGCTAGGGACCGGGAAGCACACTGTTTGCCGGTGTGGTCGGATATTCATAGCCCCTTAAATTCAAGTCCATATATTTCTACAGCACACCAAAAACCACTCTTTTTGGTCGCACAATAGCATTTCGTGTACAAGATTGGGGTTTTCAGCACTGCAGCATGTATTGTTTTGTGTCACTACTTGGCTACAAAATTAAACGCGGATTATTAGAGTGAATATTAATATTATTCCAATATAAAATGCAGAAATTAACTCTACTCGCGTTATCGCATGGTTGCATTTCCTGAACTACAGTTATCTTATAGGGTTTTAATTTTAAAAGGTTAGTGACATTCCAAACCGAGGTTTGCGAAATTCCTGATGCTATGCAAGCTTTGGACTTCGTTTTAACTTCTCTCCGATGTCACCGAGTTTTTCCTCTGTAATAACATCGCGTTTTACTTTCGTTTCTTATAAAGAACAGATCCCATTTGCATAAATCTGTTCACATTATTACGAATCGTTTCTCTGTGAGGCGCGTGAATAGCAGGGAATCTGTCTATAAATCACCGTCTCACTTCTTTACACGAGTTTGTTGTCACATAGGAGTCACACATGAAGATTCTATGTGCTAAAGTATAACTACTTTTTGGTATTACAATAGCACCAATACACTATACCACTGAAACACGTGATTTCACAACGTTCAACTCTTGTACAGCAAACAAAGATTTCGCGTTAGCACACGGAGAGGCGGGAAAGTGAAGGGGAGAACAGTACCGGCTAGAAACAGAGCAGGCAAATCCCCGTTAAGCCAGCCACGTGTCCAAATGAAGGCTCTGTAATATTGCACCTTCTGAAATATTGGCATAATATATTTTCTGATGATGAACGGGAAGGGAATAACAGTAAATTGCTCTTGCCTTATGGGGGATGCATTCTTGACTCAGAAAATTCAGCAAAATGAAGCAGCGCCAAGCATACAGTCGATATTTCGCAGCTCGTTTACCGATCTCATTTCAAAGTTTGGGGACATGGTCTAACAGTCTCGGACAGTCCTGTGAGGTGTGTTGAACAACTATGTATGTTTAAGCAACACGCCCACCATTCAGGTATCGTTTGAAGAGAGTGTTGCTGCAATTTAACAAGAGATTTGAACTAAAGTTATGCCCAGTTTGGCAGATTGTTTACAGCAATCGTTGATGATATATTTTCCAGAAATGGCTGTTGCACAAAATCGTACATTTTTGCTTAAAATTGTGATCTATTTTCCAACTCGATATTATGTTTTTCAATGTGTACGTATACTTGGTTGTACTGATAGGGCTTGAGTTGGTATATTAATGGTAATAATAATCTTCAAACTAATAGATGTCTTAATGCCAAGAATGCTTGAAATAAAACATAATTAGTTAATTCATAACATAAGTATGTCCTTAAATACTTAATGTAACTAATGAGGCATCACAGGGGGTAGACACTGAGGATGAATGAGATGAAATGAAAAATTGGGAAAGGATTTTTTTAAAGGAAGAAAGCGTTCAAGGCCTAAGTTTAGGGCACCTCTAAACAGAACTCAGGGAGGAAGGTCCTGGCGGGAATCGAACCACCTCCCACTCACGAGTCCGCGCGCCTTAACGATCACCCGGGGAGGTCAACCATCTTATTGATATTAGTACTAATTGTTGTATTAATTTTCTCGGTTGGTTGTACAGAGATGATCAAATATAACACAAATGGCTTATGAAATAGACCCGATATCATCAGTTATTACGCAACAAAATAAAATGTATTTTCTTCTCGTTATTAATCCTAATATAAAAGAGCATTCATTATAATTCACTTCGTTTAAATGCGTTGTGTGCAACTGTGCCCTGCCAGTTTAGGCTCTGGTGGACACGCGGGGAAAAACAAAACGAAGATTCGATATGTGCTTTAATATATGCGTGTCACTATTCCTGCAAAAGATAATTGTAAATTATATGAAGAAAATGTAATAAATAAAAACTTCCAAATAAAAATCATATATATGCTTGAAACTTGAATTATCACACAGTAAAATTCTTTTCAATTGGGGCAGAAGAAACGTAGTCCGCTTTTTAACTTAAAAATGTGGTTCCCATGAAAATAGTTTGAGACAAGCTGTTTTAAAGAATTACATTTGCTTCAGGAAAGAACGAAACCTTTAGTTCAGATGATGCACTTTCATCAGATCACGAAGTTACAGATGCAGCAAATCTCAAAGGAGGTAAATGATTAGTGTAAAAGATTGCTAGCCATACCATTCATTTTGGAATAATATTTCCAAGACGTTCTTTCATAGGTTTATGAATATTGACTGCAACATTTGGCAACAGAGGTATGAACCATCTAACTGGAGGAAGTAAAAGTTAATAAATAAAGCAGTAAAAATCTACACGAGTTCTTGTCAACTCTTCTTCAAAGTTAGCCAGGCAGTGAACAGACAAAGCGAGACAAAGATCTGGCTTTGGTCACTGTCCTGAGATAATAAACGTCAGCGAACTATTTATCACAAAAACACGGGAAACAAATTGCAAACGCAATTATAAACATCGTAAAGTATTAAGGTAATCTAAGTCTAGCTTGTTATTCTTGAGACTGCACTAATAGTTATGAGATAAACTGGCAGCGTCACCAGCAGCAGAAGACAGACACTTAGGTTGCCAGTTCATCCCTTAGTAAACCTGAAAGAAAAATCCTGACCGATTTCTTCATTCTTTCCCTAACTTTTGTATGATATTTACTTGATATTATTCCGAGTAAAGCTTTGCATATGTCTGCCTGCTAATTATATGTTTTCTGCCAATCTTCTAACAATATCTGCCCTGCTTTAAAGAAAGTAATGTAAAGATCTCCTCGACTGTGTGCGGTATAACGGTGGTTTGCGCTTGGTTGCTCCTGCGTCTGGAGTGGAAATTTCCGTTTTGAGGGGCTCGAACTCCTTGGAATGGGCTCCACCGGCTTCTGGAAACAATGCTATGGTCCACGTCTATGATTTGCCTCGTCGCTCCCGGACTCTGGCTGCCCGGTGTCTCCTCATTTCCCTCTTCCTCCTGGAGGAGCCTCCATTGGTAACGTAGGCTCAAACGGCCATTCCTTGAACAACGCTGAAGTGCCGAAATGTCTCTCTGCTTCCCTACAAATTCAATCCAATCCAATGATGCACAATGCAAATTCAATGAAATTCAAAGTAAAATTAAATGGTAAAGTATACTGTAGAAAATATTTTTAAAAATCGCAATAAAAGGACAGAAAGGGGAAAAAGAGAGGATGGGCAGAGTGGACGAAAAAGGAATAAAGGTACCAAAAAGGGCAAATAAGATGCTTCATGCTCATTTTGAGGCAACACACCCACTGGTTTCTTTCAGAAAACTATAATTTACTCTTACGCACCTAAAATTTTTTTTAACCATAGTGAGGGTATTGCACTGAACACGTGAAAGAAGGCAAAGAAGAAAAAAAGGCAGCTGTGTGAGGTAGTCCTATAATTTAGCTTAATAATCTATTAAGCAATTCACGCGCAATTTCTGTTATTCTCTTTTTGTTACTTAAGTTACCATAATATTTTCATTCCTTTCCCCTCAGGGAAAAAAAAAAAAAAAAAAAAAAAAAAAAGGACTAGGTTCTTATAAGACGATGTCATATTTTGATCATCTGTAGTATAATTTTCTTCCAAAATGCAATGAAAATAGACTATAATGTCCATCGCGAATCACCATGTTACGACATTTACATTTCGAATGCTTCAATGTCGATATAAGAAATGTCTAACCACAGTGGATGTAATCGACATCCTTGGCATTAACTTATTATTACCTTCATCTGAAGTTTTTCCGGTTTAAATATACCTATAGATGGCATTCCATTTTCTGCCCCAGCAGAACACTGTTTATTGACAGGGATACTATCATATGCAATGAAAACTAAGTAAGCTGGAAGATTTCTGAGCTTCTAAGTACGAATAAATTATTTAACAGGACCGTTCTGTTATTATATTTCCTTGATTTCATCTTCTGTTCTATTCTTCCGCTGATTTAAAAGCTATTCACAAGAACTCTTTCATTTTTTCCCGTCCGACACGACCTCAAAGTACGCCATATTTGACTTGATTTACTGCCACCTGTATATTATTTTATTTGGTTACATCTCTTGTCCCGCAAATTATTTATTGCATCTTTAACAGCTCTCATTTAGTCTCTATTACACTGACTATAGCAGATTTTCCACGAACCTCCTGGGTATTTCCAAAAGCTTGCCAAGAGGTTAAACAAAATGTTTTCCTAATTAATCATTTTCAATTATTTTATTTTAACGATATTGTGGTACATGGGTGGAGTTATTAAATATTGTTGATAATATAAGAATTAACAATATAGGGTGGAGGTTGGATTTACATATTGTTGGGAACATAGGCCAGGAGGTTATGTTCTGGTTCCATATACCGTGCAAGTGACAGTTACGTGTTTGAAGTGGGGGATAAAATAGCTCTGCGCATGCGCTTAGAGAATAGGTTAGGTTTTAGCGTAGTTACGAGCACTAGTCGAAAGCTGAGCTTAGAACAAGGAGGACGTCTAGCTGTATACTCCAATAGGCCGCCCCAATGATAACCAGTACAGTAATATAGAGTTCAAATAGATGTGATGTAATAACGTGTATGTTCTGATCTGATGTCGTTTGGTGGTTAATCCATACCTTGATACCATTATTTTCTTAGTATTTCCTAGTTTTAATACGAGATGATTAAGATATAATCTGATTCAAGAAGTCAAGCTCGCCCCATGCCCAGCAGTTGTATTGGGAATAGTGTAGTGCTCTAATACTTTGAGCTGTGAATATTATTTTGTTAATTATTACAATTTGCTCCTGAGATATCAAACTGTTATCACCGTATATTAGTAAAATTGTGTTCAGTTCTTTGAAATAAGGTTATGTTTATATATTTAGATATCAGGAATAGTTTCCTTAATCTGTTATAAGGAGATTGGATTATGATGGACAGGAGATGTAGCCACGTGGCGCAAGGGCGGGAGCTCCAGTGTTAGTGAATAAAGCTATGACAACCTTTATTATCTTATTTCATCAAATATTTGTGCAAGAGATTTTTTCTACCACAAATATTTACATAATAAATCCGGAAAAAAATTGTGCTGTAAGTGATCTGAGATTTTATTTAAATTTTGTGATTCAAAGCCCTATGCCATTAAAAGCAAGCAAATCATTCTCCCTGCATTTCAAACTAAGAGGCGAGTAAATCCATAATGAAAACAAATTAAGAGAGAAAGTTTAAAATATTGAAACTGCTTTGTAACTGTCTGGCATGTGTTCACATGGAATTCTGTCATCAATAAAATATGGCAATAATATAAAAAAGTGATTCTTGGTGTGTGGTTTAGAATAAAATGTGTGTATAAAATGCAACTCTAAAGATATGGAAATATGTTATTATATTATTAACTTACCTGCTTAAATTTGGGTTTATGTTTTAAACAAAAACATGTATAATTATTTAAAGTTCTGTATTTGTAATATTTTAAGCTCTATTGCTTCATTTTTAGAGGAGAACTTTAATCCATAATGTTCTTAGAGTTGTTTAAAATGTTCTATTTTAACTGGCAGAGTTAAAGTCTTAAGTTCTTTTCTTCCTCTCAATTACTCCTAATTAATGAAATGCATGACACAAGGCATATAGACCAATATTTAATTGAAATGGTAGGCCTATTACCGTAACGGCATTAACCTTAGTCTAATTTGTTGTTAAATTTTTGCATATTAATAAGGAGTTCGCTCAGTTTACGCAAAGAATATTGTCAAGTCATTTTAAAATCTTTCTGAATTAATTTTTTTTTATATTTACTTCAGAGGCACAAGATGCATGAATACAAACTTTTATTTTTCACTAAATTGTGATTAGTATCATACACCTACACACACGAACATCATGAATTTTAATATAGTACTTTGTTTAGTAAGACGCAATTTGAGTCATAACTTAGGTTTTATTCGTAGATTTTTATGTTTTAAAAATCATACTTTATTTTAAAGAATGTTTTGTATATATTAATTGATCAATAGTAATATTGTTCACTTCTTCACCATATCGTTTGAGACCTAAGACCGTGGGGGCTCAATCAATCCCGATCAGGGTAAATCAGCTTAAAACTCCTAAGTATGGATGAGAAGTAAAACTTGTGTCCCTTGTCCTAGATTCACGGCACGTAAAACAACCTCAAGCCTGAAAGAAGACGTCTCTGAGCGTTTCACACCCCGAATTAATTGGGAAGCTAAAGACCCGAGATGTTAAAGAGTGTCCGTAAATAAACCAAATCGAACGATCAACCATGTCGTCTACAACATCGTCAATATCTTGGTATTCAATTTGGCGTTAATATCAGATACAGAGATTCTATCTGTGGCTACTTAATTGAACAGTTCTTTAATTGCTCATCATAAGAGGGCAGTTTTTCACTATTCGAGACATATATTCCTATTATTACAACATAAACCTATTTTAATCGCAATTGCAACATTTAAAAACATTCATTAATTAATTTTCATTCTTTGATATTTGTATTCCTTAATATTTCTTTATTAATTTCTCTATCTATTAATTTATTCCATTATTCAGATGAATATATTTAACGAAATATTCCATGCTTTCTACTAGGAAACTTTCAGTTTTCGTAAACATTCTACAGTATTGTTGGGTATGATCTATTTTTTTTTTTTTTTGATTAAGTTTATTTAGGGACGCTCTTTTACATCTCAGGTCATCAGCGTCCCATTCAACTCAGGGTGTGAAATGGCCAACATATTTTGCTCAGAGGCCTCTTCTTTCAGGTTTGAGGTTATTTAACGTGCCGTAAATGTACGACACGGAACCCACGGTTTTACTTCCCTTCCGAAGGAAGCCATACTTAGAATTTTTACGCCCGAAAAAATTTATCGGTCCTGGCCGGGATCGAACTCGCGATCTTGGGTTTAGGAGGCAAGTATGGTAAGCACTACACCACCAGGACCGACTGGGTATGATCGTGGTACCCTTCCATATTTACTCCTGAACTTTCGTTGAATCTGTGCAGATATATCCATCTTGTGTCTATGAAACGGAAAACCATGGTATTTTCTTTGCAACAGTTATTCTGGAATTGTAATTCCAACCCTCATCACTTTTATAGTTTTTCTTTTATATGTAAAAAAACAGAACTAAGATACCTTCTCCATTATCTTATTCTTTAGATTTGAAGTTTTAAAGATACTTTGGACACTTTGTATAGGCCGTGATGTAAATTTCCGTCATGAGATATAACAGTAATGACGCCAACAAAAGGGTGTGAAACTTATACAATATAGTGGTAATATTCTAAAAAGGACAATGAAAAAAATCTTTGGTGACAAAACAATAAAGGAGTTATATACTTGGGGTTAGTTTTTAGCAAGCAGGTATCAAAATAACATTTTCAGAGTTCAGTCTCTTACGAATCATGAGTGCATTCTGATATGCCATGCGTTTCATGATTTTGTCGCCCGTTTCTTGACAACTGGCGGGTCGGCAATCAGAGCGGTTACTCCCGGCGAAACGGATGTAATATCCGCGCAACTAATTCAATTTCTCGCAATTACAACTACAATTAAAATTAAAATAAGCATATACCTTATGACAGGCAGTGTTGTACTACTGTATTCATACATTTCTGGCAAATTTTTGGTACGTACTAGTTCTTATTCCGAAATTGAATCAATTCAAACTTGAAAGCATATACGGTCATTCCTATAAATTTCAGACAGGAGATTCTGATATTCATATAAATTTTTATAATTTAATGTTATAGATAAGAGTAAATGATCCGCACTTAATAGTTTTTACTGAGATCATGTTTCCAAACAAAATAATAGGTACTGAAGTACAGAAAACCCCGATTTTATACACGAAACCCTCATACATTACGAAAAAAAAAAATCGGTATATGGTGCGCATTTAATGCCCACAGAGTATCAAAGCTTATCCTTTGTGAGAATATCATAAATGCAGCAAGATGTAGGAAGGCCATACAGATGTGTGTGGTTTTTAAAGAAATACCAGGCTATAGATTGACTCAATTTTAGAAGAAGAACTGATGGCTGTGAATGCCAAATGTTTAAAAAGATACCAGAAATCTATGGATGTGCTTATTTTAATTGAAATTGTAGCTGTAATTGCAAGAATTTGAAACAGTTACGCGGTTATTACACCCACTTTGCCGGTTGTTGCCGCTCTGACAGCAGACCTGCCAGCTGCTGTGAAACGGTAGACAAAACCATGAAAAACTTAGTAGGTGAAAGCATGTAGTGTACTGTACTGTAATGAGACATACAGAGGTACTGTATAGAAACAGAGAACAGGAATTTAAATTCTATTTCTAGAAGACACTTAAGAAAACACTGACATTCTTTTTTCAAATCTAGAAATGACTGTAAAGAAAATGAATGAAGTCGCCTTGTGCATTTTACTCATTCCTAGAATAATTGTTCATCGTTGTAAGAACTAAAGTTTATGTAAATAATCTCAAATAGGAAGGTAATAAAACTGTTCTCAGAAGAGGGTGGATTTAGACAGTTTTCTGTGTTAACAATATTAAATTAGGAAGACTATTTACTGTAGTGACAGATACTGACGAAAAAAACCTTGTCCTCGAAATTCTTTTAAGTGGCGAAGGAATTAAAACCTGAGGGCGCCACGCCCGGATATCTATACGCTGAGCATATGTCATCTGAACCTCGGTGTATCTGTTCCGCCCTGTTGGTGCTCATGTGAACTATAGCTTGGAAGTTACAGATCCATTCTGGTGTTGCTCATGTACGATCTTTTTTCTGTGATGAATCATTAAGAAATAAATAAATTATCTAAGAAATGCGCAGTTGTTCCCGAAAAGTGCAAACATAAAAACATTATTGTGATGAATCCTCCATTTCGACATGATTTAATGGATACATCATGTTTGAACAGTGAAATAAAGTTTTAATAAACATCTGAAGAGGAAAATGAAATCATTGGGCATTGTGATTTATGTGGACATTAATCGAGACAGGACTCCATACGAGCAGTAATGGAAAAGAGTTTATGGCAAGGAGGATTGTCGAAGTCATCAAGAATGTGCTTGAAGAGAAAGAAAATGAGGTCATCGCATCACCCTGGAAATATCACCAATCTCCAAAAGGTGTTGAGAGTAATCGAGGCAGCAATCCTACAATAAAATGTCAACAAAGCGCCAGATCACCTGCAGGATATTTTCTGCCAGAGTGCAATGACAAAAAGGGGGCACAGAACTTAACATTGTAGCTAAAACTAAGCCCTCCGTTTTGAACGTGATAGTCTTCTGACATTTCACAGTCTCATTTGTGCATCAATATATTCAGTGTCTCAGAAACTAATTAAGTGAATTTGACATAAAAGATTTGGAAATTTTATGTTGTACTGAACATTGGTTTAGTGAAGAAGACATACGTTTGGTACATGCTATAAATGTTAAACTATCAAACTTCTTTGTTGTACAATCTACGGAAATAAAGATGCAGCAATATTTGTTAAAAGTAATATAATATAAATAAAAGACGAAAAAAACTTGCTACTTAAACCAAGAAAAGACATTTGGACACATATTAACTAAAATCAAATTGCCTAGTTATTCCATAACCATTGTTCATCTTCAAATGGCTGTAAGAAAATCTATCTTGATACTTTTAAGTCCTACATTCCCTAAAGAATAATGACACCCCCTTATTTTATGTGGAGACTTAAATATAAACATTCTAGAAAATAGTAGTTTAGTTTTTGAGTTCAAATCTCTTATCCATTCTTTTAATTTAATTGAAATAATAAAATCCCCTATCGTATTACTCCTACCCTGTGTAAGTTCAGACCAAATGTTTATTGACTGTGGCTTATGCCATTTTACAGTTGAAAAATTAACTTGGGAATTTAAGACCACATTGCACCCTTTTATATTTTCAGTTTTAGTCAAAAAATTTAGTCCCAAAATAAGCAATCAATAACTTACAAAAGAATATTCAGCAAGGAAAACATAGAGCACTTTAATCTTTGCTCTGGAAAGAAAACCAGAATTATATATTGAACAAAACAAGTGTAGATGAAAAATCTATGGGATTCACTAGCATTGTAACTTATTACTTTAACACAGCATTTCCTATTTAAAAAAAGTTTTGAGTTAAAATAACACTAAGAGAACAAATATTTTAATAAATAAAGGAATTTCATACAACAGGAAAAGAGCATATGCCAGGATAAACTATTTAAATCTTCACTGCACTATACAGCATGAACCAATATTTTTAAAAAATTAATATTTGAGGTAAAATGAAATTATGACAGATTGTGCTATGAAATTTGGAAATAAAGGATGTCATATGGTTAAAAATGAAACAAGGGAGGACAGGACTAATAACTACTTTGCAAATGTGTCATAAAATCCAGGATTGTGATGTAGTTTTGTGCTCCAGTAGTTTTAAATGCTTCCTAAGAAAAATTATCCCACGATATTTTTGCTGCTTATGGGACTGAGGATAGACGTTTTAAGATAAAATAACACACGTATATCGCTGCAATTTA
Source organism: Metallyticus violacea (assembly GCA_030762175.1). Taxonomy (NCBI): domain Eukaryota; kingdom Metazoa; phylum Arthropoda; class Insecta; order Mantodea; family Metallyticidae; genus Metallyticus; species Metallyticus violacea. Next base: position 37,939,008 of record CM060838.1, read on the forward strand.
TAGTTTATTAATAAAAAATTAAGAACTTATTTACATTCATATTTCAGAACAACGCCGGCCAGGAGTACAAAGACACACGACCTAGATCTTCATTAGATTTTCCTTATTTACCTGCATGGATTTGACCGTGAATTTTTGCGATACTTGATATGCCATTGAATCGTTCGAAATGTGAGTCTGCGATACCATTATTAGCACTCAAGTTCTCCGCAGTTTACTTCACGCGACACTTGTTTATTGGCTATGAATACCTAGTTGAAAGAGGACACTTTGACTTCACTATTATACTAATTACTCTTAAGGTCCCGAATGCGTTGACGAACAATATGGAGACTGCCCTATGAATAGTGAAATAAACCCCTAGGTCTCGTTTTACGAGCCTTTATATATAAACCTCCTAAATTTAATTCTCTGTGGTTTCCAGGCGTCGTGCGTGTTTCAAAAATACAAGTGCAAGGTTTGTTCGATACCATACAGAGTTTACAAAAATACACGCAGAACAACCGCGATAGCTTAAACTGTTGTAATCCGAGAAATTGACTGTAGCTCAAATACGTTATACTGCGCGAAATATTAGCATCCCTGTACAATCTGAATCCATACCATAAATTCGCTCCGCTCGAAGCATGGTCATAAAATACCACAACGCCTAGCACTCGTTCATATCTCGCTAACTTCGTCAATTTTCACCTCAATATTTCTATCCAGTTAACTGGTAAAATTCCCACAAAATTAATTAATCGTGGTTAACTTTTAAGTATATTATAGAAGTCAATAATATTATATTTCTACTATCAGCACCCACAGATGTTCATAAAATAACGAGAAACCTAACAAATAGTGTATCTTGACAAGATCTCTGATGCAAATAATAAACAAGTGTCCTATTTTTATCACTGGCAAATTCGCCGAAATCTTTAAGAAGGCAAAATTGTGTCCAATTTCCAAAAACGATACAAAAAAAGTACTGAAAACTATAGAACCATATCCACATTACCAGGATTTTCCAAAATTCTCGAAAGATGATGCAAAAGGCGCAGAAAACAAGCAACAGAATTTTTCTTGGATCTTAGAAAAGCCTTTGATACGGCTACTAACGAAATTCTTGTCAGAATATCGCTTCAGTTTCCTGATATTGTTAAAACATTAAGTGAAAACATTTCGATTATGAATCAAAAATATTTTATTAAAACATACTCATATTGAATTACCGTATATAAATTTAAAAATAAAATTATTAATTGACATTTTTCTGTGTTTACTGCATCTTCTTTTTCTTTGTTTCATGTACGGGATGCAATGTACTAGAAAGAAAAGGAGAGGACAGGAATTGAAAAGAAGAAATTAATTTGACTTGCCAATTGACCGAACAGTAAATACCTACAACATAAGTGATCTAAATTGATGGCATTCTGTTTAAAAGTTAAATCTTTATATTGTGTTGCATTGTACATTTAATTTGTTTGCTGATGATACCATACGGATAATAAACCTTTTGAGTTAATCGAATCTAATTCGCTAAGAGTCCCAAAAGACAGCACAAGTTTCCGAGCAGTAAAGTGAATATATAGCACACTCCCTGTTAGTTTGAGAGCGTGATTATTACTCGACACGCCCTAAGCTAATGTTAACAGCGTAGCCTTCATAACAGATGACAATGAAACTCGATCAGCAGATTATTTTTCGAATAATCGAATTCAGAAACTAAATAATGCATCACAATACGTACTTAAGTATTGGCTGTTTGTACCCATGAAACATCTATTTTTTATTTATTTATTTATTTTTTAGCGAATTCCAAAGGGATGTAAGCTATTCCGGCTGTGCCCATGGAAGGATTTTTAATACTTTTTCCAACTCTCCATTGGTTGTACCTACTAGGTGCCTATAATGAAAGAAAAAATATAATATAATTTTATATATACATACTCCAGCGGTCGCAATTTGTTTTCTCAATGAAACTCGTATATAATCATCAATTAACAAGCGATTTGTCGAGTTCGTTACCATCAAAACTGGACCATTTAAAGCGGAAAAAAAAAAAAATAAAAAAATAAAATAAAAAATAAAAAAATAAAAAAAAAATGAAAAATCGCTCTAGCGGCCGCAAATTTCGGTTATTCTCAATGAAACTCAGCAAATTTCTTTAAATAAAGTTAAAAAAAATATTTTTCGAAAATCGTGGCATATCAGTGATCTCTGATGAGGCAAAACGATTCGTATTTTAATGATGATAGAGGTTTGATTCATTCCAGGCATTACTGTGCGTTAGTAGCATGACAAACTCTTAAAGCTAACTAAAATAAGAAAAAACATACTTGACTATGTATATCTATCTGTTTATTTTCTTCAAGATCTTTTGAGAATAAATATATATAATGAAATAACTCTAATTTTCAAAATTAAGTGGAACAAAATTAGAGTTCTGGCAATTTGTAAGTATTACAAAGAGAAATCACATTTTTAGAATTCTTCTTCTTCTTTTTTTTTCTTCTTCTTCCTCTTCTTCTTCTTCTTCCTCCTCTTCTTCTTCTTCTTCTTCTTAAACCACAACAATAAATGGTATAATATTAATTAAATGAAATATATGACAACTGACATATAAAGCTATATTGTGCGGGTATTTTAAACATTTTTAAATGTAATCATGTTTATGAACTGGGCCCTTGATATCATCTTTACATTCATTAAAATACAGAGAAATAATAGAAAGAAACCTTTTGTATTTAAGAAGTTTATATGTGTCAATAACACAAAGGCATGTTACTATTTAAAAACTCTAAGCAAATATGCACAATCAACTATATGCAATCGAAAGTCCATCGATTTTCAGTGGCTTTGGAATTTTATTTAATTTTTGTTGTAGTAAAAGAAAGTAAAGCAAACGTTTTCTCAACATTATTACAAGGGCATTTACATGCAAATATAATTCTCACACACATATCAGATTAATACTTTACAGTTGCTATCTTCATGACAAGGCTTTTGTTAAATATAAAACATGTGCATCGTTATAAACGCTGTTTACATGCTGAGTTAATTTGCCCTTTTACTTTGAAACAACAGAGAGCAAATTAAATGCTAGAGCTCTTTTGAAATTTCGGTTTTCAGATCACTACTCCTAATGGGCCAGTTTCCCTAATTTTCAGAAAGTAATTTTTAAATTGTATTTAAATGATATAAATACCGAATTTTGTAGTGAAAAAATAAACATTAGTGCCGCTAGAGCAATTTTTAAACTTTGACTTTCAGGTAAACCCACTCCTAATAATCTGATTTCGTTGATTTTCGGAAAATATTTTTAATTTATTTTAATGGCATACACAGAGTTTGGTTGGAAAAAAAATTACGGCCGCTAGAGTATTTTTTAAATTTTTGCTTAAGGTTACGTTATGCCAGTGTTGCTACAACAAAACGGAGGCAAGACTATCCTTTGAACAGTGGAAAGTAATTTTGAAGTGGTATTGGAAAACCGAGAATGTTGAAGTTCAAAGGCAATGGAGACGTATGTGCAGAACATTCATACACTCTATAGAAATGAGAAATTTTACTTCCAACAGGATGGTGCATCACCACATTACCACCGAGCTGTACGTGCGTACCTTGATGACAATCTCCCAAGGCACCAGATAGTACGAAGAGGTCCGACTGAGTTTCCATCGCATTCTCCGAATCTAACTCCGTTGGACTTCTACCTATGAGGAACTCTTAAGGATGTTGTACACCGTAGAAAACCAGTTACACTGACAGCACTTCGGGAAGAAATTGAAACGACATGTGCTTCAATCACTAAGGACACTTTCGCAAACGTTGCTCAACCATAGTTTAATGTACTCAGAAGTGTATCGACGCCGATGGTGGACATTTTGAGTAACTGTTGGTATCTGTAAAAATCTAAGATGATTAGTGCTCATCACTTTCTGTTTGTGTGAATTCAGTGTTGTTACGTTAACACAGTTTTTTCTTTGCTTGAAGTGTGTATACATTTTTTGGCACCCTCTGTGTGTGTGTGTGTGTGTGTGTGTGTGTGTGTGTGTGTGTGTGTGTGTGTGTTCCATTGTCATTTCCGATGCTAGTAGGTAGGATCGATGGAAATTTGAAGAAAAATTATCAAAAACGTTTTCATGGTGGGTGCTACTGCAGTAGTTACATTCTTTCGAAATTCGCTAAAATGCGTTTCGAATCGCTGTTCGTTGTGTCAGAATGCTCGCGCGGAGTCGTTTCACGTTCACAATATATTTTTACTAATTTCTGGGCATTCTCTACTTATACATATAGGACAATGTCGATGATGAAAAGTGACACATTATTTCTTCAAATTATCACTTTAAATAATTGGCCTATTGAGGTTTCCAAGTATTCTATGATGAGTAAGATTGCTTCTTTGATTCTTCTTCTACTGAAAATCAATATAATGGCTTAAAGATTACATTCATAATAAAGCGATTTAGACCTTAACCCAAGGGATTGCTTAGAAATTAATAATGCGGGGTGAAGAAAGAATTGGGTTTCAACTAAATCCAATTTTTTGCAGTTCTTTTTCAAATTTTGTCATTGAATACATTTGTTGAGCATTGAGTCTCTAATTATAATATACTATGAAGCAGATTCAAGCTCTACATTTAAAATATATGTTCAAGATATCGAGTTAGAGCCAGGTTTTGAGATTTCACATTCATTTCCCCGAAATTACGCATATTACTGATTTTATGTCACAAATAGGTTTAATGGGTCTGACTGGCAGGTTACGTCATATAACTGGAACATTGCATTGATTATTTATGTTAGCAACTTACAATGACATACGGAAGAATGAATCATTCACTTTTCTGGTACCGTCACGGGTGGCCGAGGTTAAGGCGCGGACTCGTGAGCGGGAGGGTCTGGGGTTCGAATCGCGCCAGGATCGTCCTCCCTGACTGGGTTTTTTTCCAGGTTTTTCTCAGTCCTCATAAGTGGTAAATGCCGGGGAGGAACCCTAAACTTAGGCCTGGAACGCTTCCTTCCCTGAGTCGTAAAAACGGGCGTACACTAAAAAAAAAAAAAAAAAAAAAAAAAAAAAAAAAAAAAAAAAAAAAAAAAAAAAAAAAAACTTTTCTGGTATTCTCTGAGATCAGGCTAAGACAAGAATGAACATCTTGGTTCGCTTAACTGAAAATGCTACGCCATGCCCGTAATTTCAATGGGGAATCTAAATGAGGTTCAGAATCTTGAATGTTTATTCCCAACTGCGAAATTCGTCTGCAAAAGACTATTGCAGGCTTAAAAAAGAGAAGCGCTTGTTTCAAAATAAGGCCAGAGAAACTAACTCCCGGAGCTAGTAATGTTTTTGAACCCGTGATATACTCGCAAGTTAATCCGATAAAGAAATAACAGTGAATATATTCCAAGAATTTCTTGGCCTCTCCAAGGGCGAGTTGAGGCATGTTATTTATAGACCACTTAAATGATTGTTTGTCGTTAGTAATTCCCAATTTCCGAACCATTCACGTCTGTCAATATTTGAGATTCTCCACAAGTTTCAAATTAATGCTAATGGAGCACGGCACAAAGGAACAGCCTTATCAGCTAAACTTTTCAGAAATGCAGCACTGCAGATTTCTTGCACACCGATGTTAAGTTTTCAAGCGCCCGCGTTTTTTCCATTACGTTTGTATAATAAGTACACATATTTTCACTTTGTTGTGTCGTCCATATTTGCTATTATTCCTAATGGTATTCACAGCACGACTGCTGTTTGGCTCTTCGCGCAAGTGTAAACTACTGAAATGCTCACTCTGTAGATTCTCCTTTCTTTAAACATTGTTCTGTTAGTCAATTAACTCTCAAAGTACAGTGAGAATAGTTTAAAAGTTCCGATATACAATATAGTTAAGCGGTCGGCAGTTAGACCCCGCATTGCTGTCCCTAATTTCTCGAATACACTCGCGGCGCTTAAGCGCTTCGTAATACTTATATATAACTAATTATATAATAGAATTTGGCACTCGCCCTCAATACAGGAAGTGCCGGAAATGTTACTCATTTTTCGTGACACATAATTCTCATCTTCTTAGGAAATTATTACCGATACGCAACAGTTTCCCATTATTGATGGACCTAGCTTCGTTTCGAATGTTTAAGTTCCTCCAGTGTGTGAGGATTAGTTAAATGTATACTATTTTTCAAGGTTATCCAAATATAAACATCACAAACCATACGAGCGAGGAGACCATAAATCAGGGTCAATAATTCTGGGACTAAATATACGCAGCAATTCCGTCACAGAATGATAAGCAGTTTTTTATCCGATCAGCCACTGAATGTGTTTCAATAAACTTCAGTACTAACTTTAATATTATATTTCGTGTTGGAACCGGATTGTCATGAAATTTACGCCTAAACGTCTATCTCGTTTTACCATATGACTTTCCGTGCCTGATGTGTCTTGGAAGATGAGTATACGACAAAGCAGTGAATATCTTACCACTGCACTATTTAATTAAATCCTACTCTCGACTGCACATCACAACTGCCCGACTTTGTTGAAATCCGTTCGCAACTGACTCGAACAGCGAATGGCGTCGCACGTATCGCATGGGGGGGAATCTCAGTTGGTTGGCCGTCTAAGCTGCGGGATTTTTTAAACTACGCTCACTGTATAAGTATATACCTGCACAAGATCCCCCCACAAATACACAAAACATAATTTTTTTCACTTCGAGTCGTTTTTGGTATTAAACTTTGGGGAACAGTGCATTAGCAGATTAGGTAAAAGAAAGCCAATAGAATTAATATATTTTCAGACAGGTAATATTGTTGGCAATTTCATCTGGAACATAACAATTATTTTACCTGGTATATATGCATGTATTATGGAATGGTCCTGAATGCAAATCTATGCATGCTGCATGACTGATTTTCAGATGTGTCATGATTCAGTTGGCAAACATTAAGATGGATAGCAGTGCCAACATACACTCTCAAGTTTGCATCTACCACACTTGGTATACAAACAGGTTATGTTGACCACACACAACACACACGTTGGAGTGCTGGTAATTTGTGAAAGACCGAATGAAGGACATTATATTCGTATGAATTTGAATTATTTTGAGCTGTATCATTAACATCATTATTTCCCACATATATCTTATATGGCTCATGTTAAAGAGTATATGAACAAATATTGCAGGTATGCATAATATAATAAAAAACAAAAAGTTAACTTAATATGTCACGTTTTGCTAGGGAAGTCGGCTAGAACAAGTATGTGCAATTACACATGTTAGAATAAACTATTACATTAAGTGGCTTAATATCGATAAGTTTAAAACTACTTTGTCAAACTGGGTTAAAAGTAAGACTTTTTATATGAATCATTAATTTTTCAAAAATAATTTTTATTTGTAAGTTCCAGCAGGTTAATCTGTCTTTTTTTAGAATTTCTGGTGATGCAATGCTAGTATTTTTACATGAAATGGTTTTGCATTAACTATTGATACCTCAATGCCCTGTTATATGCCTAGTGACTTAAAATTAATAAGCAAAATTTTCTGCTGTTATGTAACCTACCTACTGCTATACAAGAATTTTGTTCTTTTCCTTCATTTTGATTTCTTGTTCTCCATTCTCCTTCCTTATTCCCCCATGCTTCTTGTTCTTTCCATTTTTTTTTTTTCCTTCCACTTTCCCCCTTTGCATGTTAATTTGTTTCCTCCTTCCTAACTTGTTTTCAGTTTATTGCGATGTTTATCATGATTAAAAAAAAAAAACATCAAAATGTGGATCTTAATCACTGAACTATAAAAAAATACCCTAAATCAAGGCATTCGTTCTTAATAAATATTATCAAAATTTATGTTATGCTTTTCATAGTCATAATAATTTGATTATTTGAAAATAGAAAACCACACAAAGACTAAACTCGTGGTTTAATGGTCAGAGTTTCTGTCTTCTATTTCTGGTCCTGATTCGATTTCCGGATCCGCACAGGATTTTTTCCTTTGATAGAATGATCCTTATAGCCACTCTGGTTAGTTTAGGTACCCATTAGTAATCTCTGGTGCACCGTAACCATGTCGCTTTCACCATCATCTGCACTGGGACAACATACGGGCATTCTAACCTCAGAAGTCTGCCATATTATGACCATGTCAGGTGGAATGTCCACAGTAATGTGTTCGTCACGATGTTTTCAAAATGGTGCCAAGTTGGACACGTTGTCTCGGCTGCTGTTGTGGATTCGTAGATGATGTTTCTTTGCTGCTTCCGCCACAAGTAAAGTAACAAAATCTCAGGTAGATTTCGCTGATTTTATTGATACTGAATCAATGGGAAAGGGTGGGGCACCGCATAAACACGAATAAATAGGCGTTTAGAAATAACTTCACTGATGATTTATTGAATGGTAATCATTGGCGAAACTAAGTGCTCTGTCGTTAGTAGAGAAAACGCTGCGCGTAATTGTTCCGCGGTGCTCTTACTAAAGTACTGTTGTCCTAATCAGTTATATTTACTAAAACCGCAGATTTGATACTTATTTGTTCCATAGATGTAAATCTCGTATTCGGCTATCTGAATATACAGAATGAAACTTACAAGTCAGCTGAGCGACGAACAAAGAGTCTGGAGATTGGGCTAGAGACGGAGAATCTGATATGCAGTGAATGCAGCGAAAAATCTAAAGCCTAAATGAAGCTCGGCGCTTTTATACAGAATTTTAATGTATGGTTGGGACACATAAGCCCCGTGAAATCTGCAAGAGCATCGCGTCTAACTTCATAAATTTAAACTAAGCTGTCTCACTGATTAAATTCAATTTTACTTGGCATCATCTTTGTCCTTTACAGGGGATTTAAAAAAATCTTCTGTGATACGTGGTTTCGAACCATACCGCCACTTCAGCTATTAAAGGTTGTTTACCTTTTGGGGGCTTTAAACTCCCCAGCTTGTGCATAAGTTAGAGAAGGGTGGTTTCTCCCTACGGAAATATCACTTTTAAAGGGACAAAACCCAAAAGGCTACATCCTCGACTTTACAAAGGAACCTGACCTTCACAAGGCTTATTTGGGATAAGTTAAGCACACGTTTTCCTTTCTCACAAGAATTTCCAGCTTTACAAAGTATGAACAAGAATATCAAATTGCTAAATATACATTATTATTATTATTATTATTATTATTATTATTATTATTATTATATCAATTATAGTAATAATAATAATATGGGCAAAGCCATAAATACTGCTTTAAGTTCATGAGAGCAAGAGGCTGATATTCAACAAAACCTGTTTGTGGATTATATAATTTTTCATCACACACTAAAGAAAATTTACCAATTGGAAACAGGCTACCACATCATTGGAAAATAGACTCTCAGAATTATTCAATGTTCTCTATAATTAGGTGTAGTTTTTGCCTAAGCTTGATAATCTGATTAAAAGATTCTCACCAAAACTAAATACAAATATAGTATGGAAAGTTCATGTAAGTTGGCTTACATTAAATCTAGAATATTAATATTTTAAAAGTATGATCAGCAATACTTCACTGCAATATTAGGCCTTTTGCTATTTATTGGTAGCAATGCTGTTATTCACATAATGTGTGATACATATTGGTAATTTACATTTGGGCTCCAATGCATTATCGTTCTACAAACTGATAGAATTAAGTCGTCATTATTGTAATTTGTAAAATATTTCTGTTGTATAATAAACAGAAGAAAATTTTATTAGAAAAATTCTATTAATATTAGTGACTTTTACATACTTATGTTGCAAAATAATTTTTAACATATTTATTATTTTCAATTTCTAGTATTTTTCTATACATCTCATTACATTCATTGTTTAAAACTGTTAGTATGGTTAGTGTGTGTTTGAAACTTAAGAATGATTAACAATTTTCTTTTGATTCTTCTGATTATGAAAACTTGCAGATGACAAAAATTAGTTATAAAAACAGTATGTGAACTTAGAATTTCAGTATAGTTCTGAGTTTTATGAAAGTTTTAGAATGCTTCCCTGCAAGACAGAAATGGATAAGAAATCTGTTTGGAAATTGAACATGCATCAAAGAATAGAGGTGTCCTTTCTTATGACATATTGCTTTCCTCTTATTTATTTTCTTCCAGAAACACCCATAATTTATTTATTTCTTGGTATTTATTTTAGCCAGGAATCTATCTTTTGATTTTTGTTGTATTTTCTCATTTTTACAAATTATTTACTTCAAACCCATAACAATTATGTCTACTATTAATTAGATTGCATGTTATGACTTTCAGGAGGCAACTAATAAAATATTAAAAGGGACATGCTATTATGAACTTATAATTTGTAAGCTTCTATGATAGAATGCCATTAATAGTATTAGTAAAGCCTGAGTGTTATGCAACAGAAATTATTAGTAATAGAATTATGCAGAATACCATTTGTAAGTTTGGTCTAATAATATTAAAAAACTTATGCAACACTGGTGGCATGCATTTTTTTGTCCTCCATTTTTTATGCAATATGCCGGTGCAAAAATAAACTCCATTATGGAACAACTGTTCCTTCATTAATATTCAGATTACTACATTAAAAAATTATTTTCACTACCATTAGACATTAGCAGGAGCATATAGAAGACTGCCTTGCCCTATTCATAACCAGTTGAGTGGAGCCTTCAGACCTGAATCTTAATGATGCAAAAAAGCTTAACCTTGGAAAATAATTTTATAGTGACCTTGGAAGCATGAATGGAAAACATATATATTTAACGAAATCTCTATTACTTAACTTAAACATTCCCACAATTTCCAGAGACAATTTCTGCTATTAACTTTAACATCCCCCCACTTCCAGTAATTTTTAATAAAGGATAATCATAGGGTTTTATAAACTGCAATCCAACACTGCCAGGAAAACTGTATAATAGCTGTTAGAAACTTTATCACTATAGATATTAGTTTTATATGCACATGCATATTTATATTTCTTTCATGTAAGAAATGGAAACTGGAAGTGAAATACTTTACATCTTTCTATTCTTATTCATAAAGTTTTATGGAGCATAAGAGAAAAGAAAATGATCTCAGGATCTCAGATTTTCTTTAACATTAGAAAGGTAATGTTACAGTATGTAGAAGATAACTTTTACCTTAAAAACCCATATAATTTATAAGTAATATATTACATCTAAATCCATGTTATCTCGGTATTAATACATCATATACAACACAGAAAATATATGTAAGAACTTATTGCCAGTTGACAAGGCTATATGTTCTTAGCAAAACAGGTGTTTGTTCAAATGCTATAAGTTATTTAATCTTTTGTTTGTTTTTTTTCAGGATATACTGAACACACAATTCAGTTCTCAAATTACTAAAGCATTGTTTCTTTTTATTCCAGAATTTTTTTTAGTTCTTCTCTTCCAAGAACAGAAAGCATCATATGCAGCTTCATCCATAAGCCCATGATATTCATTAGGGCAAAGACCCCCTGTGGGAATAGGTGAGCTCACTTGTTTTATACTTATCTAGACCTAAAAATAATACTACTTTTAGCCTCATCAGTGTCTTAATTATCTTTTGCTATGACAGACTGAAACTATAAGCAATTTAGTTCACTTTGTCTCTTGTTTTCTAGTCCTGATTTCTTAACTGTCAACTGTTTTCCTGCATGTGTTAATTCTTTTGGATTTTTCCTACTTAGTTGACCTTTGCCACACACACTTCACTCTGCTTCCTTAGGAGCATCCTCCATATGTTGCATGTTATAGTTCGAGTCCACAGTCTTTCAGCCCTTTTCTTGAAGATATCAGTTTATCAGTTTATCTGATCTGATAATGTTTTGCCTTCAGTCCTCTTTCCAGTCTTTTGATCCCACATAGTTGTTGCATATGCCCACCTTGATGAGTTCAGTCTGCAAATGTGGCTTCTAATCCATTCATTCTGTTAAAATCATTACATTCTTTTTCTTATTTTGCAGAATTATTCCATCTCTCAGGGTTATATTAGTTATTTTATGCTCCATTTTTTGGAACATTATTTTTTTAGAAACCAGGTTTGGCAGCCATATAATAATATTGGTATCACACAGTGATCCAGAACATTTTTCCTTGTAGCTAAGGTTTAATATTTGTCCTTAAATTTTAACTTCCAGTATTTCTTCCTGGCCAGAGCTATTCTGTTCTTAATCTCTTGTAAGATGTATGTGGTATATTCTGTGATGTACTCTAGGGGCTTCACTGATTGTGTACTAATTCTTCAGACAATCCAAGACATATTTTTTCTAAGTATCATTTTAAATTATTTCTAGCAATATTTTCAGAACATTTGGTTATTTTGCTGCACAATGCATTATGATACATTTGATATAATGTGCTCGCATTCCCATTTGCAGCACTGTGGCATTTCATTGCCAGTTTCTTTAAAATTAGTTTCACTTCAGGCTGTTAAAGGATTGTAAGTAGCATGGCCACATCCTTGTTCTCCTTAGGTTTATAAGACACCATTAACACTTCCCTACCTAAATTAACATTAAAATTCCAACTTTTGTTTTTCTATTAATGAATATCATTGTATGATTCAGTTGAACTACACACTCTTAAAGCTTCACTTACTTTTCATAAATGTATGGAAGTGAAGCTTTAAGAGTGTGTAGTTCAACTGAATCATACAATGATATTCATTAATATGATTGGCTTCACTGTGTTAAGTTCCAATTTTACATTTTGTTTTTCTGTTCATCCCTATCATAAGTTAGCCTTATTTTGCTTGAGAGCTCTTATAGCAGTAATGTTTTAGTTCTTCAATGCAAAGGCTGTCATTTCAGTGTATGAGCAAACGATTACAAATGTTCATGTGCAAAGATTAAAGGATATATCAGATAATTTATGCAGGAGAAATAGAAAATATGCACATAAATATCTAACTACTTAGTATTTTGCATATTTTTATAGCATTATAATAATTTGTCCTGACGTATTTTATCTCTTCTGGAGTTTATAATATAATACTATAACTATTTGCATATGTTTTCTATTAAACAATTATTTAATGTTAATCGAAAATACTCTCCATCATTTCTTAAGTTGTGCATAAGCAGATTAGACTCTTTAAGGTTATTTTCATTTTGTACAGTAGTAGTTCAGCTACCAGCTTTATTGAGGTAAACCAACTGTCTATAGTGATATTACTGGGAGTCTTCAAAATAGTTCTTGATAAAAGTTTCAATAATACTCTGTGAACCCATTTGTTTTTATGAATATCCAAAATAGGTAGCAGCAGCGCACATAGCTTAACATTACTATTTTTATCCAACATTTATCAGAGTTTGAAGAATAACATATCTGCATGAATATCTGCCATGGAAAATAAGGCGCTCTTTGTCAGTTGTTAAATAACTATCTGGTTTGGGCAGTCCTCAAGGAATTAATAAAATACCTTTTATAGCTGCAAAGCTACCCTCTTTCTCTTGAGTATCCTTATTATCAAACCTCAGGTACTTAACAAGGAAACTAAACTATAACTCACTCTTCACAGAACTAATTTGCTATCAGAAGCTCAGTATTTAGTAGAGACTGCCTTGAGGTAACTATTTTTGGGAACCTATAAACACCAGAAGGCCCTAAACAGTTTTGCTTAAGTTGCAGATGTTAGAGAAAAATTGTATCTTTTGTTTTATATACTGTTCTGCACTTTTAAAAATAACTGCCACAGGTGGCCGAGATCATTAAGGTGTGGACTCATGAGTGGGAGGACTGGGGTTTATTCCCACAAGGACTGTGCTCCCTGACTGAGTTTTTTCCAGGTTTTGCTAAGTCCTCCTAAATGGCAAATGCCAGGGAGGTACCTTAAACTTAGGCCTGGAATGTTTCCTTCTTTAAAAAATCCTTTCTCAATTTATCATTTCATCTCATATATCATCAGTATCCACTGCCTGTGTACCTCAGAAGAAAAAACAGACATTAAACACTTTTAAAAACATCTGCATTTGCATGAAAAATAAACTTTTTTTTTTTAATGTTTCCATTTATAAACATTGAAATCAAATTGGATAGAGCTTTTTTGCTAAACATCTACACAATGAACTGAAGGAGTGTAAAGAACCCAGCTTTGCAGTAGTAAATATCTAGGAATTTTTCTCTTTTACAACTTTGATATGGGAGTAATGATAGTATCATCCTTTTATCTGAAGAACCATTGTTAGAAGGCAATGATGTGATGAAAGATCATGTAGACTTATGACTTTATATCAGCATTTTCTTTCTATTTCCAAGTTGTCTTTGGTCTCTGAACATGTGCTTTCAGTATTTTCAAAACTAAAGTTCCTTCATTGTATTTCAATTCCTCAAAGATCTTGGCCAATTTTTCTGAAAAAATTTGTCATATCCAGGCAATGGCATCTAAAATAGTGAAGAATAATCTATCTTAAAATATTTCATAATAAACTGCAAATGTAATATTAAAATATTTTGTGGCTTTCAAAAAATTAAATGTTTATATATCGTTTCTAATCTATGGTGCAGAATTTTGATCAAATCAATTTTTCCACTGTCTGCCAATATAATTTATGTATCTTATGTAGAACAAGTTTATTTAACTCAGGCAAATGGGATAAATTACAAAAAGAAAGCATAGTGCTTAGAATGTTGACTGATATGTGGAATGAATGAATGGTGTTTAATGCCTGTTTTCCTACAGAGGTATCATAGGCAATGGACACTGATGATACATAAGATGAAATGATATATTGGGAAAGGATTTATTTTTAAGGAAGGAAGCATTCCAGGCCTAAGTTTAGGGTACCTCCCTAGAATTTGCCATTATTAGGACTGAGGAAAACCTGGAAAAAACCTCAATCTGGGATGGCCCTGGCAGGATTCGAATCTCCTGCTCATGAGTCTGAAGCTTAACGACTTTGGCCACTCATGGCGGTTTGATATATGGACAAAGAAAAAAATTATAGGAGAATATTTATGAAAAGTAAAGGAGAAATGGATTAGAATAGTTAAGAAAGATGAGAGAATTGGGATATGATTGATAAATACAAGAAGTGGGGGATTTCATTAAGCAGATAACCTGGGGTTGTGTGTAATGAGGCCTCATGTACATGGATGTTAGATTTATTATTATATAATAATGTAGTATATCTCAGGATCTCCACCAGATGGTTTGTTTAATATATTTTTAACTGTAACTTCCAAGTCTACAGATTTTCAAGCAGAACTGTTGATGTTTAAAAATGCCGTGCAACGGAGTGTTAATAACATAAGTGATGTGCATACTTTCTGTTACTCCAAATCAGAACTGACTACTGAAATGACAAATTTAATATGAACTCTATAAGGGTCAAAATTATATGGATAATATTTAACTATGGAAAATATATAGGCTTAATATGGGTTAATGGACATGTGGGAAATAAAGGAAATGACAGAGTTGATGAATTTACTAAGATTTTTGCATTTTCTGAAACTATGTTAAATATGTTAAATGCCCTATTTCTTATGTCAAGAGGGAATTGAGGGTTTAAATGATTAATAAATGATCTACTCTTTGGGTAAAAAGTGTTAATGGTGCAATTACAAGAATGCTGTATTTTCTTACAGTTCAAAATACTCTATCAATGAAACGTTATAAGCCATGTTTTGTGTTGGCACAATTTATGACTGGACATGGAAAATTTAAATCATACTTAGCAAGGTACCATTTCCCTTACCCCAGCGGTTATATCTGCTCATGTGATCATGATATCAGTTGATTGAACATTTCCTTTTTAATCTTTCATCTCATGGTCATAAAAGATATGAATTTGACATTTATTTAATCAAATACAATCTATTTAAATAATTCCACTAACTGACATTTTAAAAAGACAATGTAGTTTTATAGAATTTAACATCTTTGTTAATCACATTTTCAATACTTTGTAATTAATATCAGTATAACCTTATTGCTATATTTTTCATAGTTACATGTTTTACACAATATGTTAATTTATTGTTATATTATTATTAGTTTCATTTTCCCCCTATAATTTTTTTGTATTTAAATGCCTTTGTATTTGAACTATAACCCTAATATATGTTTGTGAAATAGTTTTTTTTTATTTATTTATATAAATAAATATCTCATTGATTTGTATACATCACAGTAGCCTATTTTGCATTACCTAGGGGAATTATGAGGAGACAGGCACTAATCTCCTAGATATTTATATGTGTATCAAGTTATTATTAAATGAAAGATAGTAGATCAAAGCATATATCATAAATTGCATCACTTGGGTATTAAAATGGAACAAATAAAGAGATGCCAAAATGAACATACCTTACCTAATGTCACTGCAAAAATTATCAGTTTGAATAGTACTATAGGCAAACATTTGTAAAATTTACAACACATAATAAAAATCTCAGAGGATGTTAACACATGAAAGCAGAAAACATTCAACATTTGGGTAGACACCAAAGATGAAGATATGCAAATGCTAGAATTATAACTGCAGTCTATGATGGTTGCACTTCTTTTGCACCAAGCCTCGGTTCAATTCCTAATTCAATTAGCTTCCTGACAGAGGGATTTTCCCTCAGTCCTTAAGTTGAATGCCAGGGAATCTTAAGTCACAAAATTTCCTAAACTGATTTGGTTGAATTGTCATTCGTAATTTGCTATAATAAACCTCAAATTTGCAGTGCCATAATTATTAAAAAAAACAAATATAGATGAATTCTCAATAATGGACCATGGAGTGTTGTTTTTTTTATGAACACTACTTAGCCTGGATTAAATGCAAGGTGAACTGTTACTGATAGTTCTTCCAAACATACCTAGTATAAGACAACATAAATCTATCATAGTAGCCATTCAAATGGTAGTGAACATATTTTTGAAACATAGTCTAATAGCAGATATGCATGGAATGCATACTCGACAACTGCAATGGACTTTCCTGTGTTAAATCAATCGGTGGCTCAGAGCTTAAGCATTTTGTTTACATGTTTTCTTTCTTCCCTTATGTAATTATTTGTTTTACTCAAGTGTAGTAGTACTGAATGCATACCTTGTTAGGCTGTGTATAATGCAATAAAACTAAGTCTTCTAAAAATGCTAAAAGGATAGAGAATCATTATAGTTCACAACAGATGGCAAAGTAGTGGTTTGTCAGCTGTATGGTAAAGAAGTGCATATGATAAACATTCCAACTGATGCAGCACTTAAGTACCAATTAGCATACTGTTGCTAAGTAGAGATAGACTCATCAAGACAGACTGTATTCACTCCAATTCTTTCTATTTCTGAGAAAAATGAATTTTACAATCATATTTGCAAAACATTTATTACTGTAACTGTGATATCCAAATAGGATATACCCTTACAGAAAATAACTTAGTACTGTTTCCACTTGATCATTTAAGCAATCCACATTAATCTGAGAAACTGTCTAATCTTAGGTATGGTGGCTGAAACTACGACTTTCTGTAGTTGCCAAGGGGGCAATAGTTTTTATAGGAAAAACAAGCAAAACCAAGCAATGTACACTGTTTTTGATAACTTGTAAGATAATGGAAAAAAATAATCATTCCCTTTATTGTGCTATAAATTCTCTTAACTACTGCAGGCAGGCAGGAGTAATAAGCAAATTTTGTCCTTTTCCCTACTTATATTGCATCTTATGTGTTAGATGCTGAGTTCAGCATTAAAAGTATTTCACCCACATATCATTAATTACACTTGTATTGCGCATGGACTAAACAGGATAGTAGAAGTGACATAACAATAGTTTTGAGAGATAAACTCTTTAATATCAAGCACTAAGATGTTTGCTTGAGTATGTACCAGTAGAGAAATGCTACAAAACCTTCCATTAACTCTTGAATTGATGTGTCCATAATTGTCATGGTGGAGTTTTGAAGTCGTACAAAAGTAACAAAACAAGATAGAAGTGTAAAACATTTACCAAATGAAAGACAATCTCTCCAAGTTTGCATACCTGTTCAATGTAGTTGGATGTGAATTCTGTTTGTTGCCCTACTCACATTTAAACAATATTCTAATTAATTGTACATATGACTAAGGACATCTGATACAACAGTGAATAGCACCTGAGATTTTCTCTTTTAAATGTCAATGTCATTGATACGAACTCTGCATACACATTGCTTGACATAGCCCCACAAGTAAAAGTCTAAAGGAGTTAAGTCCAGCAAATGTGGTGATCATGCTTTCCATTCACCTCTGAAAAAATGTTGTCTCCAGAAATAAGTGAACAATTTTGGTCTCATTACTTAACACAATCTTCTGTAAGAATTGTTTATCATTGTCCTCTTATCAAGCATCTGTACAGCAAACTAAACTCATATTATTTGGATTTATCAGTTAGTGGATAGTGTGTAACAGCTACAGTTTGAAACCAGTAAATTGGAGATGTTTCTTTAAAACTTTATGAACTTTAGGTCTTTTTCAGGCCTAGATTTTGAGCATAGGTATGCCCTGTCTTCTTGGTGCTCCTTAGGTAACCATGCCATATAGCTTCAATGCATTCGTCACTAACCGAAGGCTTACCTGAACGCTTTTGGTTCAACATGCCTCTAGTTTCCATCAGTTGCTTATCCCTTTGATGAATGTTATGCCTATGTGGCAGCTCTTCATTATACACATGGCAATATTCACAATGAACATGTGTCACAGATTCAAATTTTGCAAGCTACAGGATGCAATGAACTTCCCTTTGCACCGTCCACATCTAGACTAAATGTAAATGGCATCATTCACTTCACTGTTGTGTTGAGTGATTACCTGGGCAAGCACAAAATTGAAATTTATGTTTCAGAAACTCTTTGGTATACTCTTTATTATATCTTAGGTTTCATCCTTTGGTTTTGTTTTGTTTAGTCATTGCAAGTGTTCAAACTGCACCACACTGTACTTATCCAATGGGGTATCTGGATAGATATTGCTCTATTTTCTTGCAACTTTTTCAGTTCTTGTTGTTTACAGCCTAAATAAGAATGAAATGGTATCATTTCAGCATTCCCATGAGATATTTGGCAGTGATTTAATTTTGATAATGGCACATTTCATGATATTCCCCAAGCAATAAAGAAACTAGAAAAATGTGAATTACCCTACTTTGAATTTATGCCAATTATTGAGAAAGTGCAGCGCAAATGCTCAAAAACTACATGAAAATCAGAAGAATTTTACAAAGAAATTTTGGTTTAACATGTTATGCTGAGTGAATAAATATTTATAAGAGGGCAATGAAAATATCTCTAGAGAAATTACTCTAGATCTTACTGCTTCTTTCAAATATTCCTAACTACATCTGTAAAAGGTTATTAGCAGCATAAAATTTATATTAAGTCACAAATATAATAAACTTACAGACAAAAGAAAATTCTGTTTACTACAAATAAAATTACAACCTACATGACATTTTAAAGAGGATACTTAAATTTGAATATATGTCTTACTATTTAAAATTTAAAATGTAAATATTTAAATTTTAGTGCATGTTACTATTGCTCATTTTAAAAAATGCTGTGTAATCTATTTTAATAGTTTTTTTGGTATATTTTACATATTTTGGTGCATATAAATCCAAATATGAATTATTTCTTAATATATTATAAGATTCGGTACATAACTCTCATGATTATTCAAAAAGAATACTGTCATCAATAATAACATGTCTCCAGAGGATTATTTAATTACTTGGAAGAAGGGAGTAAATGATCTTGTTAAAATATTTTGTCAACTGACATAAATATGACTTGAAAGCTGCAACTTTCATTTTGCAAAGCATTTTCTCTGTATGCAGGATGTTTTTGCATGGAACTAAATCTAAAACTTTTGAATGATATAAACTTTACAAGATTCTGTATGCAAAAAAAAAGGTTCATTAAAACAAGTGACATTTCCTAAAATACTTTGCAGTGCTGAAGCTTCAAATAAAAGCATTTGTTAAGTATCTGAGACAAATTTTCACGATTATTAGTCTATAATATATTATTAAAAACCCAAAGACAAATTTCTATTTTTCCAACCCTTATCAAGCTATATTTTCATCTTTTAATAACTTAAGCCATAAGAGTATGAAGCCTTTATTTATACATATATTGACTATGCAAGATTTGGTTGGCTTGATAAATTTGTTAGTCTACATTTTAATATTTTCATATAGCAGGTAATTGTTGAAATGATCTCTGTCTCAGAAATAAAGATGTTTGTTTACACTGAACTGCAGGATTATGGAAATGAGATATGTGATGGAAAGAAAACATATTTCTTTTTAATTAAAAAAAAAACAGACTAGCTGTATTTCAAATATCACATTACAAACTTTTCTAAACTTCAAAGGATCACAAAAATACCTTCTTAAAATTAATACAGCTGCATTTGACATTTTAAAAATATGTTCATAATACCATTAGATGAAGTCACTTTTGCAGTACACAACACCTTAAAAATTAATCCAAAACAGTTCTATGTGCCATTTATCAACCATTGCATAGCTTTTCCCTAATACCTGAAAAATAAAATAAGAGTAGACATTTGATATGTTGTAAAAATGGTATATAAGAAATTAAAAGCAAACAGAAATAATATCAAAATAGAATTTCACAGGTTCAACAGGAAGCAGTTTTATGAAAGTTACTGAATGCATGTGAGGAGAAAGAAAAGGTTGTTTTGTTTGTTCTAATTATCTCATAAACTTTAGTGGATAGTCTCCCTTGGCATAGCAGTATTGAAGTGGACTTCTTATGCCATAGGGTGTTGGTGAAGGTGATATGTTTAAGATACATCAGGTGTATGACCTCATATTGATGTCCACAACAACTGTCAGTCTGCAAAGGGAACTAAAGTGCTTAGAGGAGTAAGAATGTGGAATGGCAGTCAATGAGAAGAAGGCTAAAACACTGAAGTTAAAGAATGGTTCAGTGTACAGCAGGAAGAAGAGGTGGGAGTATGCAGGTGAGGCATTAGAACATGTAAAAAAAATTCACATTCTTAGAGATTACTTTAGCTAAGAACAGAAGCTGGGCAAAACACATAGGCATCACAAAATGCAAGTGCATATTAAAAAATATGGAAGCATTAAAGATTTTTAGTAAAAATATTGGAAACACCTTGAGAATAATTTAGGAGGGTAAACACTAAGGAACTTAAGTAGGTAAAAACACACTTTCTAAAATGGATGCTACAAGTAGGAAGGGGTACAGCAAATTGCAAGGCTCTTTAAGAATTTAGTATTTTTAACAATAGTGTAAGTTTAAAAATAAGAACAACTATGCTGGTTAAGAATAATATAGGGCGATCCAGCACTTCTTATAGCTTAATCAGTTATATTCACCTTAAATGTTTTATTTAAAAATATCAGTGTTTTGGCTATTAAATGTAAATTAAAAATCTTGAAGGGGCCACTGCCCCTCTGTGCCTCCCTGCAGAAATGAGCATTTACCACCACAATTTCTGAATTCCAACATTTTGAATGCCTGCCTGGAAGTGTTGGTGTATAATAATTTGTGAATATCTTATGCAACAATACTTATAGCAAATATGCAACAAAGAATATTAATTAGCTGTAGGGAAGAGAGGAAAGTTTAGAAGGGGGGGGGTTGAGTAAAGGAGGGGGGTTGAGTAAAGGAGGGGGGTTCAGGGGGTTCTATGCATGCATATATATGAAGTTAACCTAACAATTAATATTACCATTTTTTGATTGTTAAAAGGACAGTATTAGCATGAATAGCCGTAAGACCAATGAGAAAGTTATACTTGCATTGTGTAGTTGTAAATTTGCCACAATAAAAGCCCATTATTTAATACTGTATTTCATATGTCTATGAGCAATAAAGCTATTATTAGCTAAAATATTAATTTACATTGGAAAAACAAAGAGAAACATAGGCACATGGTTAAAGGAACATTTCAGGAACATAAAGTACAAGCAAATAGAGAAATCAGCAGTAGCATATCATATTTGGACACAAAATCACGACATAATAAATAAAGCAAAATTATTAAAATCAGTATAAGGACCTACGGAATTAGCAACCTGGGAGAAAATCTACATCTACAAAATACAAAGACAGCATAATGAACTTCAACATTGCCGGGGATGAAAACATAAACTACAAGTTTATCACACCGCCACCAGAGCAGAATATACATTCCCACAGCTCAATGAATGATCCGACAGTTGAACTTTAGCCTGGCTGAAGATGGGAACTAAATGTTCTCGAAACCAGTTCCATACATTTATGAAAAGTAAGTGAAGCTTTAAGAGTGTGTAGTTCAACTGAATCATACAATGATATCAATTAATAAAATATTAATGTTGTACAGTGAAACTAATCATATAATTAAGATCATTGTACAACTGAGTTGAACTACACACTCTTATTGCTCCACTTACTTGTTTATAATATGTAGTACTAGCTTCAAAAACCATTGTTTGCATCCTCAGCTGTCAACTGGTGCTTGATACTAGTACTACATATTATAAACAAGTAAGTGGAGCAATAAGAGTGTGTGGTTCGACTTAATCATATAATAATCTTAATTAATTTTTTTATTACTCAAATGTAATAAAAACATGTACAGTCATTCCAAAAGAAACAATATTCAAAATAAAACAGAGCAATCCTAAAATAGCTAAGTTATATGGTTTACCTAAAATTCACAAGACTGGAAATGGTATGCGCCCCATCATTAACAACATCAATACTCCCTCTTACTATTTAGCAAAATGATTAGCTAATAGATTCAAGGCATTACCAGAATTTCAAACCAGGAGCATAAATAATTCATATCAGTTAATAGAAAAAATTAAAGACATAAAATTGCACCCCTCTGACACTCTTATATCTTTCGCTGTAGAATCTCTGTTTCCGAGCATACCAAAAGAAAAACTCCTGATTTATCTACATGATTGGCTAAAAACAAGTGGGATTAATGATACACACATAAAAGAATACATCAAACTGACAGAAATTTGCATAAACCAAGTCTTTTTTACTTTTAAAGGAAAATTTTATAAACAAGTAGGACTTACAATGGGCAGCCCCTTATCTCCATTTCTAGCTAACCTCTTCATGAGTAGATTTGAAACACACATCAACACAACGTTCCCAACATATTTAAGGTATGGTACAGATATGTGGATGATATATTTGCCATAGTTAACAAAAAAACTCATTGATGATGCCTTAAAACTTCTAAATATTCAAAATAAAAACATATCATTTACATACGAAATAGAAACAGATAACATGCTGCCATTCTTGGATATTAAAATAATGAAATGCCAAGAAAAACTTAAATTTGGAACATACAGAAAGAATACACATGCAGATAATCACATCAAAGCTGACAGTTTTAACCCCACAGCGCACAAACATGCAGTAATTAACAGTTTAACACACCGGCTAGTTAACCTACAAATTAGCAAAGAAGAATATTTTAAAGAATACAAACAAATAGAAGAAACAGCAGTTAAAAATGGTTTTAAAAAAGAACTAGTACATAAAAAGGTGCAGAAATTCAAGAGACAAAAACATATCAAAGAAACCACAACACTTTCAGCAACAAAAGATAAACTAATTTTTAAAAAATTCACATATCATCCATGGGCCACAAAAAAATTTCGGAATATTCTTAAAGATTTTAATATCAGGTTGGCACCGATTAATAGATTTAATGTTAAAAATTTGCTGATAGATAATGTTAATGACAGGATTCCACAAGAAGAAAAATCAGGTATTTACAAAATAAACTGTGCAGAATGTGAAAAAATCTACATTGGAAAAACAAAGAGAAACATAGGCATGCAGTTAAAGGAACATTTCAGGAACATAAAGTACAAGCAAATAGAGAAATCAGCAGTAGCATATCATTTTTGGACACAAAATCATGACATAATAAATAAAGCAAAACTATTAAAATCAGTACAAGGACCTACGGAATTAGCAACATGGGAGAAAATCTACATCTACAAATACAAAGACAGCATAATGAACTTCGACATTGTCGGGGATGAAAACATAAACTACAAGTTTATCACACCGCCACCAGAGCAGAATATACATTCCCACAGCTCAACGAATGATCCGACAGTTGAGCTTTAGCCTGGCTGAAGATGGGAACTAAATGTTCTCGAAACCGATTCCATACATTTATGAAAAGTAAGTGAAGCTTTAAGAATGTGTAGTTCAACTGAATCATACTATGATATCAATTAATAATAATTTTTATTACTATTATTATTATAATATTTGTAAATAATTAACTTTTGAGAAAAATTTCTAAATACATTTGGAAGGCATTTGAATGAACTATTTGAAATGCAATCTTCTGGTCATTTACCTAATTGGTGTACTATTATTTTAGTGCCACTTAGTACTGGTAAATGGCACCATCTTACTGTTCTAAATACTGCAACATAGCTTAATGGCTTGTATCGTTGGAATTGTTAATGTGGCCTGTATTGTGTGAATGATTGTAGACATCTGATTTAAACCTTAAGACATTTAAATGTTAACTTATATGTCAAAATAAAGCAATACTTTAAATAAATGTTTTAGTTTGAAGAACTATTTTGTACTCATTAAAAATATTAGCTTATTGTGCAAAACTTCTCCAAAGTTCATTTTTCTTCTGGAATAATGTAGAACTGACTGAGATTTATGGTTTACATGCTAATAAAAGAGTAATTCAGTTATGGAAACTTTTATTTGCATTGTCTTCATATAACAAAATCATGTCTTTTACTCACATCACTAGGAAGTTATGTAGTGATGGAAAAATCAAATGTTTCTTACTATCAATTGTTTAAAGATAGTGAGCAAAAACAATTGAATGTTTTAATTCAACAGTTTCACTTGCATTTAATATTATTTCTTGGTGTATCATGGGTAATCTAGCATTTAAAATAAAGTGTCATATTATATTTTATTTTTATGTTTAATGTTTTAACTCATTATAAGCATGTTATAAGCATGTAATATAGTTGTGCTATTAACAAATATGAAATACATATACTGTTACTCTAATCTAATCTATCTGATTGCTAAACAAAGGTGAAAGTACAACCAAATGTTTTCACTCAATAGTTTCATTCTCATTTAGTATCATTTCTTAGTGCATCATGGGAATCTAACCTCTAGAATAAAATGTAGTAAATTCAAACATTATCTATTTTTATTATATGTTTAATGTTTTACTCAGTTATAAGCAAGTTATAATATGTTTACGGAATTTGGGAATCCACACAGTGAAACTTTTGTTAATCTTATTTTGATTTAAAGTAAAACACTAAAAATCATGTCGTCACATTAAAAGGTGTGTTTGTGAAACTTAAAGAGAGTTTTAATGTGACGACATGATTTTTAGTGTTTTACTTTAAATCAAAATAAGATTAAGTTATAATATGCTTGTTTAATAACAAATGTGAAATACACATACAGTGCTCCAATCTAATTGGCATATCATTTATTAAGAAACAAATTGTACCAGTTCAAAGAGGCATCAGCTTAATCTGAGTATAAGTCAATGGACTCCGTGCTAAAAGCTATTTATATGAATTCTATCACAAATAATATGAAGTTCAGAGAGAGTCGATTGCAATTAACCAATAAAGTGTGCATTTCATTTGCATTCTGCCAAATTACCAATATCTTTTGAATATGTTATGATATTAAAGTAAATCAGTTTAATAAGTGTTTATTTATATATATATTATATATAATATATATATAATCAAATATATATAATATATATATAACCAAATTTCCCCTACCATGATTCAATATATGCCTTTTTAAAATGATGTTCAAGGAATGTTGCAGTTAATTTCAAGAATTTGGTTAGGCATTTGATTTGTCCTCTAACTACTTATGCCATATATTTTTCTTTCAGTTTTTTCCCCCTTCTTTTTATGTCACTTATTTAATCGCCTGCATATTCTTCCATTTCACCATTTTTGTTAGCATGAAAATAAAAGGAGCTTTATTCAACAGCTATTTCAATCTCTGTAAAATAGCTGTTGATGTTGGTCAAACTGAATGTAAGATGTTAGATGTAAGATGTTAGAATCAATATTTTAAAATAAAGTACTCTGAAAGGTAGGGCGTGAAAAACATTATGGTTAAATGGTCATATTTCCTATAATGTAAGAATTGTTTACATGAGCAATATATTAAGCAGTATCATTAGAAACTGTTAATCACTGTGTTTGTGTGTGTGTGTTACTATTAGTCACCAGGGTAGACTGCATTATTAATTATGAATTATATAATCATGAAAAAAAATATGTAAATCTGGAATATACTAATTGAATTTGTTGTATCCACACCTATTTTTTTTTTTTTTGATTGATTTATTTATGGACGGTCTTTAGCTTCTCAGGTCATCAGCGTCCCATTCAACTCAGGGCGTGAAACGGCCGACAAATTTTGCTCAGAGGCCTCTCTTTCAGGCTTGAGGTTCTTTTCCGTGCCGTAAATGTACGACACGGGACCCACGGCTTTACTTCCCTTCCGAAGGAAGCCATACTTAGGATTTTTATGCCCGAAAAAAATCCATCGGTCCTGGCCGGTTTTGAACCCACGATCTTGGGTATAGGAGGCAAGTATGGTGACCACTACACCACCAGGACCGATCGTGTCCACACCTAGGAATGAGACCTAGGCCAAAATGCGATGGATGTACTATGTATTTTGCTTACCATTTCAATAAATGTTTTAATTATTTCACATATTACGAATAACTGGGGATGGCACATGGTCTTTCACATAGGTGGTCTGAGTTAATTTCCAGTAGATGTACAGCATGATCAAATAAGGAGACTTTGGCAGGTTTCATTATGTATTTCAGTTTATTCTGTCATTCATTCCTTGAACTACTCAATGTAGCCTTTAAATGAAAAAAATTGACTATGCCCTATTAATTATCTATCAAGCATGGAACTCCATTTAAGTTAAGAATGAACTAGTGATGGGCAATCTGAAACTATCAAATTACTTGATAGCTGTGAGCTACTGTTTCATTTGGTTGTTTTCATAAACATTCAATGTTTATAATAGATATTATTGTATGATTTAGTTGAACTACACACTCTTAATGCTTCACTTACTTGTCATAATGTGTAGAACTGGTTTTTAGTTGGATTTTAGCCTGGCTGATAATGGGAACCAAATGTTATGGAAACCAGTTCCATACATTATGACAAGTAAGTGAAACATTAAGAGTGTGTAGTTCAACTAAATCATACAATGATATCAATTATATGATTGGCTTCACTGTGCAAGTTCCATTTTACATTTTAATGAAACAGTTTCCTCCAACAGTATTTGCTACTGCTTAGAACCAATAGTGTGCTTCTATTGGTTACTATAAAATATTATTGAAACAATATTTTATTATATGTGGCTATGATAGCGATGCCTGGTCGTGGAAATATAATTAAATTTGTAACCAGCTGCATATATACTGCATGCAATAGCAAGAGGCGGGATCATACATAACAGCACTTAGGAGCAGTGCGATAATAAATAATGTTTATGGTAATTAATTATTCCTCCAAGCAGCTAACCACCACGGGTGGTTGAGCTCATTAAGGTGCAGAGTCATGAGCTGGAATCCAGGGTTCGAATCCTGCCAGGTTTTATCCAGGTTTTCCTCAGTCCTCATAAGTGGTAAATACCGGGCAGGTACCCTAAACTTAGGGCTGGAAATTTTCCTTCCTTAAAAAAAAATCCTTTCCCAATATATCAGTTCATCTCATCTGCAATCAGTGTCCTGTGGTGCCTCTGTAGTAGTGAAAACATGCATTAAACACCACTCATTCATTTTTTCCATCCTGTTAGATTATGATTGATATTTCCAGTTTTTTTCTCTTAAGAGAAGAGAATTAAATTAGGTGTCTTTGCACATTTAAAGCTTGAAAACTACTGCCAACATATTTTAAATGTATTTTCAAATACTTAAATGATATTCAGTCAACTCTGCTATAGTAGGAAGCTCTTGTCATATAGGAATAACACAATCATCAATCTGTCATCAGTTGTTCTCTTGTTAAATTATCTATGAATTTATGAATTAAATATTGAATAGGAA
The DNA here is from genome assembly GCA_030762175.1 of Metallyticus violacea. Taxonomy (NCBI): domain Eukaryota; kingdom Metazoa; phylum Arthropoda; class Insecta; order Mantodea; family Metallyticidae; genus Metallyticus; species Metallyticus violacea. Next base: position 37,967,100 of record CM060838.1, read on the forward strand.
TAATATCCAGAGAGCAAAGCTGTACAAGATGAGAGAGTTGTCTTGTTACTGAAATAAACTTGACAATTTTTACAAAATTACAGCATGTGGAAATATAAAAAATGCCATGTCTTTCAATGAAATGAAAGCTCATCATCAATTTACTAGGATTAGACCTATGGCCTATTAAGAGTGATAGTAGACCATATGAGCCAATGAAAACAATGGTATAAAACTTTAAGCAATAAGAATTAGGTGTATTAGAAGTAAAAAATGAAACAGTAATCTATAATTTAAATATATGATGTTGATGAAAATGTTGTTTCAGATAACTCTTAATAACAGGAAACTTCGCAAATGTATATATTTATGTCAAGTTATTTATGATTTACTAATAAAAGTGCTTAAAGTTGGGAAGCACCCTGCTGAATGCTTATTTATTTTTATCTAGTTTTAATATATACCTATATTTATGTTACAGTAAATTTAAAACATATAAAATAATAATGGCTGTATAAATGAAAATAGCAGCATTCAATTCTAGGATATTTTCAAAAGGTAAAAAAACATAGATTGATGCAAATATTTAACTGGTTATGTTCCCAAATAAATGATAAACTTATAGTGTGTGTTTTTCATTATTCTGTATCCTCTATATATGCTTTTTTAAATTATGTATTAATTTTTAGCTTAAAATAACTTTATTTATGCAAATAATTTTAAACATTGATTGAAAAATAGGCAAGAAAATGTTACAAAAAATGTAAATTTTTTCATACTTTTATGAAGTCCTGACATAATTAAACAATAACTCCTCTGAAAATTACATAGCTATGGTATATTTAATTATAAATGGTGAAAATTTTCATAATGAAATAAAATAATTAAATTCATTTATAGCGGATAAAATCAATCAAGAAATCTTTGTTTCCTAGGAATCCCAAAGGAAAACTACTCATTATTCTAAAAGAAATGGTTAACTTCAAAATCCATACCAAAAGAAATAATAGAAAACTATCTCAGCCTTAACCAAGCCTACTTTCATTTAAAGGAAATTCTATTCACAAAAGAATGGATTGGCTTTGGATAATGCACTCTCCCCATTTATAGCAAACATGTACACCAATTTTATACTAACACAAATAGGAAGCTTTAGGATACATGCATATATATATATATAAAACAGTTAATGAAAAATGGAAATAAGATGCCATCAAATTATTTGATCTATTCTCCCCTTTCTGGATATAAAAATTACCAAAAACTACAACATACTGGAATTTGATATATTCAGAAAAGATACTTGAAACAGATAATAATACTAATAAAGCAGCCATAATTCAAAATATCATATAAACTTGCACTGATCAATAGCCTTGCAATCAGATAACTTGACCTACCAATAAGCAAGATTGAATACAAATCAAATTATCAATGAATCACAAGATAGCACATAAAAAAATGGCTACATAATGGATCCAGTATACAAGAAAATAGGGAAATTTAAAAACATACAATGGAATGCAAGAACCCTGAAACTACAAAGACAAAAAAATTTACATTTCATCCATGGACACACCAAACATTTAAAGACTGGAATATCATATTGGCTCCAGTAAACAAATACAGCTTAAACCTCCTAAAAAACCAACACTAAGGACAGAATCCCCATAGCAAACAATTATACATTTAAGAAATCAACTGTAAAGACGGCAACAAAAATTCAAAGGTAAATAAACGAATTTATTTTTATTTTTCAAGGAACATGAGAAATGTCAAACACAAACACATCGAGAAATCAGTAATAAAATACCATTTCTGGTCTGAAAATCATGAGTTCCAAAATAAACCAAAACTTCTAAAGTTATTCAGAAACCAGTAGAATTTATGGCATGGGAAAACTATTTCCTATAAAAAATATTAAACATTTAGTTAATTTTAATCTGCAATTCATGTCTACAGAGACACATCTGAATATGAATATCATGCTGGAAAAGTGACAGTGGATTTACACTGATGAAGAAAATTGAAAATGTTCCAAGTAAGTTGTTAAAATTAGTGAAATGTAATTTATCACATATCAAAATTGTTTAATTATATGGTAAGTTATTTGTTGTTACATATGATTTTGCACTTTTAACAAATATTAAATATGTTAAAAGTTTGCAATCTGTAGGGAGAAAACAGATTATGGAATTAGTGGAAAATGTTAACTCATGCCAATGGCTGTATTAAATATTAATCTTTAAATATGCAAGCTTATATTGTATCTACTTACCATAGAAATATTACCTGAGGAAATCAGATACCCAGGGTTCATCATTTGGCTCATATGGTGTAAGAGGATAATCCCAAGGAAGGGGAAACTCCTTTAAATCAAATACTTGCTGCTTCATCTTGTAAAGAAAAATAATGTTTTTTTAATTTTGCTTATCAACTACTGCAAAAAAGATATGAGCAGCATAAATAACAGGCAAAGTGGTTTACAATATTACCATGTTTTTCTTCCTTTTAAATGATACACTTACCAGAAACTTTGGCAAGAAGAGCACTCCAGCTTCATAGGACATGATATAAAGTCCTGGACCACTACTTCCCTGTTTCTTACTATCTTGTAGTTTTCCCCAAGCAGCTTTGGATAGATTGGCACTGGTAAGATGAAACCAGGCAAGATGTTGGCCACAGGGGGATGGTCTAGCATATGACTTTATATGGGGCATTGCTTGTGATCTGTGACGATGGTTGCTCTTCCACTGACTGAAACAATGCATTTAAAGCACTGTTAATAAATAAATAAATACTACAAAGATCATATTTGCTACTTACAATTATATCACAACAAAAGCTCTGCTATAGATTCAAGGTTTTCTAAATGAAGATAATGAGAACAAATCATTAGCTTCGTGTCTCAAATTTCCAAAAGAGAAAAACTAGAAACTTTGCCTGACCTTGATTAAATTCAACACTACTGGGTTACAAATACTACAAAATTGCCTTTCTTCTCTCTTACTTTGATGATGGTGGTGATGGCAACGGTGATTGGTGGTGGTAGTGATGGCATTGAATGCCACTTTTAAAATGGAATTTATTATAATCTGAAAAGGTTTCTTACTAGATTTTTCTTTTTTCTTCTTCTTCTTCTTCTTCTTTATTTTTCTGTCTGTGTATTTTTTAATTTAAATCTTTTATTTACTGCATGCTCCATTACTATAATAATTAGTAATTCTACATTCATTGCTATCACTTCTATCTTTTTCCATCCATTGGTAATACACATAATGGAGAATGGTCAGCAAGAGCAAGCAGCACTGCATGAATTGGTTTCTTTGGAAAAAAGGCTGTGACTAATGTAGAGATTTACAGATTGTTGGTGGGATGGACAACATGCACTTTCATGGAAAAAGCATATTCCTGGGCAAATGACTGAAAAAAATGGCTGCATGTCAAAGTGGAAAGTTATTCTGCAGATCTGTGTATTCAGAAAAGGAGGTAGCCATGAGATTGGCTACATCTTATGATAAATAATGTATATGTACTTTAAGATAGGAAAGATGTGACTCAGCTGGGTCCTCAAAACCTTGAATGTGCACAAGAAGAGCAGAAGGATGTGTGCAGTAATCTCCTGCACAGTGAGCAGAAACTAACACAAGCATCATAACCACTTGTGATGTGTGACTGGAAGTGAGATTTGATTTCATTATTATGAAACAGAACCCAATGACGCAGTAGAAAAATAGGGCAATCCTTTGCTGAAGAAGTGCCCTAGTTTAGCTAACAATCACAAGACTACAGTGTTTGTTAGGGTATGGGGTGAAATGGAAAATATTCGATTTAAGGCCCTAAACACTCATTGAGCTTTTTGTTTAACTATATTATTTTAATAACTTCAATTTTACTTGTTTATATATAACAGCTATAATGATCAATATAAAGCCTCAAACATTTATAGTAATAGCTATAGCTATGTTAATTTAAGAATTTCATTTACTTATGTTATTATGTAAGATAAAGGCCATAATATTTTATTTGAAACTCAAAACATTCATTGATATATGTTTTTAATTATATTAATTTAATAAGTTGATTTGCACATGTTTTTAATATTAGGTAAAGAATATAATGCTCAATATAAAGCCACAAACATTCAATTGTAATAATTATTTAGTTATGTTAACTTGAGAAGTTCATTTATGTATGTTATTACGTAAGATAAAGGCCATAATATTCAATTTACAGCTCCAAACATTAATTGATAATATGTTTTTAATCATGTAAATTTAATAAGTTCATTTGCACATGTTTTAATTTTAGGTAATGGCTTTAATTTTCAACTCATATAACATAAATCATTGGTAATACATTTTAAATTGATAAATCTAGTAAGCTCATTTATATACATTTTATGTATCACATTAAGGGCTATTACAATGTATATCTTAATGTTTGTTTGCCTTTATGACAATACTTAATAACATAAGAACGGTTCTAAGGAACACCTACATAGTGAAGAACATGAAAATATTAAAACTACAGGTAAGAAAAGTGTGATACTAAGTGAATCAGCCAATGACAAGCGTAACTACATTAATAATGTGTACCAAGAATGAAACATGAGACAAGACAGCTTTATTGCAACTAAATAGAAATGATTGAATTTTATTCATTTAGTTTATGAATGTTGAAGATATAATGCATTGTAATGTATAGTATTATTACAATCCGAATGTAATAAGTGGTGGTTTTTATCTCAAAATTTGTTAGTTATGCATTGGATTCTATAAAGAGAAGTTGTATTTTAAATTCCATTATTGGAAATTGTGGTTTGTACTCCATATAGAGAAGCAGCATTTTAACATTATGTAAAGATAAGTGGCGATTAACATTTCTTGGAAGAAATTACAAAATTATTTGTGCTATATGATAAGAGATATGAGTTTGAATTAATATCCATATAGGAAAATTGTATATGAGTTACATCAGGACAAAAAGCACAGTTTTCCAGAGAGAAATATAAATTATAGCACGTCTGTCTTGTATTCAGTCTGCATTGAATAATATTCTCAGAGCACGCCATAATCAGAAAAATATACTGTTGTATGGTAATAACAGAACATTAATAAACTCTGTAGATTTCTATCCATTGTGACTTTGTTATACTTAAAATCACACTCCTTTCACCCCATAAGTATCAATCTTAAAAAAACCAGCTATCTTAACCTAAACTTTGGTATTCATTTTTACACTAAACTCCACTCACTTACACAAAAGTAAGATGCATTTTGGGAGAATCTCTCCCATCTCTCCCATCTTCAGTTGCTCACTGTAACCAACTGAAGATGGGAGAGATTCTCCTGAAACGCGTCTTACTTTTGTGTAAGTGAGTAGATTTTAGTGTAAAAAATGAATACCTAAATTTAGGTTATATTGCCACTCCATTGTCAACAGCTTCGTAAGTACAATATCCAGCTATATTATCAAAACCTGAACTTGCCCAGCATATAGTGGCATTAGTGACATCAATGACGACATCTTCTCTTTTATTCCATTACAGGAGGGAGGGGTACATTGACCTCATTCACTCTTAGAACCCAGGGACCAACAACACTGTATAAATGGTGACATCTTACAGATCAGTTGTACCTTTCAATGGCCAGGGAAATGGATGAATAAAGCTGCTCTTGGATCATAACAATATCCCATATCAATTATAAAATAACCACTGCTATTGCCAAGTTGAGGAATGGCTACACCCATTATGTTATCTTTGGCTTACTGCCAGTAATTATCATGGCATTATGATAAAGTCCTTTATGTTGATGCCATTTTATGTATACTAATGAACTCCAAACTGTTGTGTGCAATTCATTTCCAAAACTGGCTAAAGGAGAACCTGAAAAAATTGCCATACTAAGCGAGATGTCTATCAATATAAACTGCTCTAGATCTGGGACAAAAAAAATTACTAATAAGCTAATAATAGGCGCTAATAAGCTAAGAACAAAGTTAATACTTTTATTGTCCTCACTACAACTATAACATAACACATACTGTAAATGCTTGGTCAACCAGAGCTGCTTGCTGTGTGTCTGGGCTGAGTACGGTAGACATGCACCTCCCAGAAGATCATCATGGCTCTCTCGAACATTCTTTAAGCTGGGGTAAATCTACATAACACATTAGCGTTTGGTATTCAAAGTTTTGACCTTTTTAATAGTGATACACACATCTTAATCTCCATTTCATTTTTAATTGTAATATATATTACATATATTAAATATATTTTTTAAATAATATTTTGGTGCAGGTAAATTAAACACAAAAAGGAATTAGCTTGCAATTAAATACTATCCACAGTGCTGGAAATTACTATAGGTTTCAGCACACAGGCAATGAAAGTTTAAAGGCATTATCTAATTCCCAGCAATACATTTTTTATTTCCCACATATATTTGGCTATTAACCTAAATAAGTCATATGGAGAAGAAGGAAAGGAGGAAATTCTAGCTCTTGAGAGCATTACAACATTGAACATCTTTTTGATATAGAACTTGGGGGATATCCAGCCATAAGCTAGGAGAGAATTACAGGATGTTTTAAGACTTGAGCTTGGATCTTCATGTGCTATTAATTCTTATAACATGCACTATCATATGAAAAAACATGCACAATGAAGCAAAAAAGCAGCAAAAATATACCCTATCTAAATTCAGTTCTGCATTATGTTATATTGTAGACATTCCATTTTTTTAATTTCTTTTCATTGTTTCATCTCTGCAATGTGTGAAACAGAAGTTACATTTATTAAGATCATTGTGTGATTCAGTCGAACTAGCACTACACTCTTTTGCTCCACTTACTTGTTTAAATAGTAGGACTGGTTTCATGAACCTTTCATTTGCATCGTCAACCCCTAGTCAACTCTAACGAATGGTTCGTGAAACCAGTCATACATATTTAAACAAGTAAGTGTTAGTGTTAGTGTTAGTTAGTGTTAAATAGTGTTAGTTCATCTCAATCACACAATGATCTTAATATATGATTAGCTTCACTGTACAATGTTTCAATTAACAATTTTAATTCAGAAGTTACATGTTAATTAACTTGAAACGTTTTTGTAAATTTAATTTGCAAATAAAACATAAATCATTCTTTTAAAAAATGTGTGCATTTTTGAGAATAGTAAGGTTTAAATAAAGCAGCTTAATTTATGTCATGATGCAATAAGAAATATTCTATTAAAAAAACTATTAGGAAAAGTAAAATACATAGATATTCGTGTCCTTATTACAGTAATCACAATATACTACATCAGTCAGTCTTTCAAAATTCCTTTCCCTAAATCCATTTAGACACAAGGTCTCTCCTGGCAGTAGAGTTTAGCGGAAAGTCCAGAGACACTGCTGCAGTTGGGTAGGATGCTAGGAAACATAACAGCTTTCTTTTACTTGCTTACCTTTTCTCAATAGCTCAAGTAGCATAGAAATATCATAATCTAGAAAATTACATATTATGGAGATTCACATAATATATACCCTAATGCTAGAAAAAAAAAGGCATTATTATGTATTATAACAGTCTAAATTTGTAATACTATAACCTAAACTTAGGTATTCATTTTTACACTAAACTCCATTCACACAAAAGTAAGACACGTTTCGGGAGAGATTCTCCATAACGCGTCTTACTTTTGTGTAAGTGAGTGGAGTTTGGTGTAAAAATGAACATCTAAGTTTAGGTTATATTGCCACGCCATTGTCAACAGCTTTGCAAGTACAATATTTGTAATATTATGCCCAAAATATTCTAAAAATGCATTATGCATGAATTTACTATAAAACAGATCAAAATATGTAAAAATGCAAAAAAATTTGGACTCTATTTATGACAACTGGGTAAACAAAATTCCATTTTTAAAATTCAAAGCATGCAATATTACTGATGGGATGAAAATATGCCCAGGATACAACCATGACAAATACTAAGTTACAAATAAAGGTTCTTTCAAAATGATTTTTTTTCTTTCAAATAGATACTGTTCTGCACCTACCAATTATGTACTCATTTTTCAGTACTAAAGTTCACAGAAAGTTTAGACCATTCAGAAAAAATATTTAGATTCTATTCTAAAATTATAAGTGTTCTATGGGACTTATCTAGTTATCCTAGCATCACTTAACCAGTAGTCAGTTTCTCCTATACTTGCTTTAGCATCTGTAACCACCAACAGTGATTGAATGTTAAGGCATGGATTAATGAATGCAAGGTCTGGGGCTCTATTCCCACCAGGAATTTCTGATCTCATGAATAGTTGTGTCACATTCACACACCATCCTTTGACATCATCCCAAAGGGAATAGGAAGTTCTAAAATGTCAAGAAATGTCCAGTGCACTGCAATTATCAATTTCTACTCCGAAAATTTTGACACAGAATATTTTTTACTTTTTGGTTTGCATTTTCTATAGATTCTTTTAATGGACATCAGAAGAACACTCAGATCATTCTAAATTTATGGTTACCCTGTAAACAACCCTCTTTCATATAGTAACAGATTAAACAAAAATATATCCTAATGATTACCTAAATCTGGAGATTTACTCTGTCACTTGATAAATGCAAAATTAGTATATGGTGTAAGATTTGGAATTATTCCCATTTAAAATCATTTGCAAAGATTCTGTACTCTCTCCTGCATCCAAGCTTGAAAGTGTTATTTGATAAATACATTTTATTTCATGCAGTAATCTTATGTTTTCTTTTTATTTGTATAATTAAAAATAACATTAATAAAATGTTAAAAATGGCATTCTGTCTGGAGGAAACATAACATAAGAAAAGAAGATGTTTAAGGATGTTGGTAATATACTAAAGAGCAATATTTATAGACACAAATACACACTGATGCTACTTGCCCCACTAACATTTGATATTGGTGCCGTAGATTGTACGTATTTTCTAGCTGCACACCCTGCAGCAAATTACAGTTAGAGGATGAATATATGCCGGAGATGGAAGTGAGTATGATTGAGCAATAGTGGAATGACTGGCATAGAAAGAAACTGGAATAGCTGAAAGAAATTGGCCCAAATACCACTTATACACAAATTTTGCATGCAGATTATGGGATCAAACGTACAAGTTCTTGGTGAAAAGTCAGTGTCTAAACACTTCAAGTATTGAATCCCATTTTGAATAGTATTTACTCATACATTAAATTCCCTTTCTTCCCTTTTATATCCAGGAAAAATAATGGGATGGTCTAACAGGTGAACACTAGGACATGTTTGGGGGGGGGGGCAATCACTCCCATCATGAGCTGTTGACCCACTGCTCGATTTGGTGGCTAGATCCCAAGGTGCTTCTGCGACAGTCTCTAATGATTAGGAACTTGCCGAGTTAATTGTTGGATGGAACATCAAAATTCATTAGTTTTTCATATATTTAGGAAGACATTTTTTTCCCAAGTGAATAGCCCTACTGTATGAAGCAGGATTTCCTAGCTTCCAAGAAAATAATTAATTTAAGGTATTGCATAATTATTAAGGCTTCAATAATTAATTTTAACATGCTTTTATCAATCATTCATATAATTAAATCATAAGTTTTAGACATGCTTCGAAAATTCAATAGAAGTTATTTATGCAATATATGTAACTTTGGCTAAAATATAAAGACTGGACCTTATGGCCTGGCCTTTCCCTCTTACACAATAGGACCCTCCAAAGCTGAAGGAACCATGCCATAAAAGTGAATAACAGATACTTTAGCGAGGGTGAAAAATAGCCGTGAAGTAACATTGAAACAAGGACGCAATTCTGACGAAACATAACTGGACGTATTTGTCAAGAAAAAGTGGAAGAGTAAGGAGAAGCAGAAAAATAGAAAGTGTAAATATTCGTTTGTGGGGAATTGGCGCTAAATTATAGCCAATGAGAAACAAACCAACACGTGATTATTATGTAGCCTATTAGCATATAGAACGTAATAAAATGCTGAAATAATTTAAATAAAAAATTATTGAAGGCGCATAGAACCGACTGACTGAAAACTTAATAAAAGTCGTGGGAGAACCAAAAAGCCCAGGCACAAGCACAAGGACAAAGCCAGAGAAGGACGCAGACAAGGACAGAGAAGCAGTAGTAGTAGTAGTGGCAGTAGCAGTAGCACGTGACAGCTGTAGAGCAATACTAAGAAAGATTTGTTATGAAATTTATCTAGAGAATTTGGTGGACTATTTTAAACAGACATAAGAAATTCAGTGGTAATAAGAAAGTGACTGGAGATTGCATGTGTCTGCACCTAAGAAAAACTCTCAAGTGTATAGGCCCATTACGTATTGTATCGTATATAGATATGTGTAGATTTTTCAAGGTTATCTTCTGGCGAGCAAAAACTTGATATAAATATAAAGAGATCCTTCGATTCTTGTGTATATAGAAAAAATAAACATTAATGGAGAAACTTTTACAAAATTCTTTATATGAAGAAGGTGATGTTCCCCTTCCATATCCTGTCTCCCTGGTAACATAGGTTCCTAAAATCAAATTGACTCTCATGTGCCGGCACTATGATAATGGCATGGTGAACACCACATCATTGAAGCTGGGAGACTGAAGCGGGAAGAAGTGAAGCCAGCGACAACAACGATAAGCCACAGCCAAAGACGAACTAGTATTTACTTCCCCTTCCTCCTTACGCCCAACTCCAGAGCTTATTAACTGTTGGGCTTCTTCTTTCTCTGTCCTCATTGTCACAAATAATAACCTGAGATCATATTCTCATAACCCTTCATAATTAATTAATAATCCTAACCCTTCACATTTTTAATTATCCCCCCTTCTTTATTAAAAAAACTGCTTCATTGGGACAATCGCTCCCATCATGAGCTGTTGACCCAATGCTAGATTTGGTGACTAGATCCCAAGGTGATTCTGGGACAGTCTCTAATGGTTCGATTAGGAACTTGCCAAGTTAATTGATGGGTGAAACATCAAAATTCATTAGTTTTTCATATTTTTAGGAAGAAAATTTTTTCCCAAGTGAATAGCCCTACTGTATTGTGAAGTTCTTTCAGCATCTTAGCCTCTGGTTTAATTTCATGATTTTTGAGTAAGTGAGCTGCCACTCTGATTTTTCAACTTACTTAAATTGAATATTCCTAAAGTGTTTCTTTCTCCAAATTTTTCTTCATTTTTATAATGTATCTCTAATGTGTAGATTGTGATGAAATATACATCAGAATAATGAAGAGAAATTTGGAAATTTGGAGAAAGGAACAATTTAAGAATATTTGATTTAAGCCAAGTTGATAAATCGGCAAAGCTGTTCACTTTTGGATAAAAAAAATTATGAAATTAAACCAGAGGCTAGGCTGCTGAAAGAACTTCACAACCTAATAAAACTATCCACTAGGGGAAAAAACAGGAAAAAAAACTTAATGCATTTTGATGTTTCACTCATATGAAATCAGCAAGTTCCTAACTAAAACACCAGAGACTGCCACAGAAACATTCTGGGATCCAGCCACCAAATTGAGTCTTCAATTAACAGTTGATGATGGGAGTGACTGGCTCCGAAACATGTCTTAGTTTTGTGTAAGTAGGTGGAGTGGGCATGTACATATTTAATACATTCTTGTAGGATATATTATTACTCCATTGTTTACAGCTTCATAAGTATAATTTAATTAAGATGGTAAAAAGTTTCTTTCATTGGGAACAATTGGAAATAAAAAACAACAAGGTTCTTCCCTTCCTGGATATAAAAATCATGAAAAATGACAATATACTGGAATTTGGTACATTCAGAAAAAGATACCATACAGATAATTATATAAAAAATAGTCACGATCCAAAACAACATAAACTTGCAATAATCAATAGCTTGACATTCAGATTAATAAATCTACTAATAATAAGACAGAATATGAATCGGAGTACAGAAAAATCATAGATATAGCACAGAAAAATGACTATACAACAGATCTGGTCAAGAAGAATATAGAAAAATTAAAAAAACAAAAACAAACAAAAGACATCATACTGAAAGGCTACAAAGAAGATCATATATATAAGAAATTTACATTCCATACATGGGCACACCAAAAATTCTAGAAGATTTTTAAAGATGCCAACATTATTTTGGCTCCCATGAACAAATGCAATTTAAAAAACCTCCTAAAAGGTAACACAAAAGGCAAGTTCAGCCAGGAAAACAATCAGGCATTTACAAAATCAGTTGCAAAGACTGCAATATGAAATATATAGGTAAAACAAAAAGGAGCATTACACCACAGTTTAAGGAATACATGAGAAATGTAAAATATAAACAAACAGAAAAATCAGCTATAGTATACCATTTCTGGCACCCAAAAAAAACAAAAAACAAAAAAAACAAAAACAAAACAAATACCAAAATGACCTTAAACTCTTAAAAGCTCTTTAAAACCCATAGAATTAACAGTGTGGGAAAGTATATTCATAAATGAAAACAAGAAAAATTAGTTAATTTTGATATATCGAACAACAGTAACCTCATCACAAAGTTCATAAAATCCACAGAGCAACCTCTTAATACCATGCTGGGAAGCTGACAGTGGAATCGTGCTGATAATGAAGGCAACAGCCTTTGAAACATATCCAAGTGGAACAAAACTAGTGAAATTTGAATAATTATTTCCTCATAAATAATTTGTTATATTGGAAAAGTTAGGGAATCCTAATGTGCTTCATATCTAGTAAGAGGGAAACTCAAAATTCCCAAACACTAAACTGTTTACAATATTTATGCCATGTATCATCCAATACTTTCATCTGTAACTAACCTAACATTAACCACATGCTACCAGTAAAGCCCGAATAATGCGGTTTGAAAGAAATCTTGTACCGTTAATTCAGTATAGCGTAATGAGCTAGGATGATAACATTAAAATCTAATTGTTTATTAGAATCAACTTAAACCAGAAATAGCATCTTGAGAGAATTAATGGTTTAGAGGACTTCAGTCTATAAATGGTTTTTGGAATTTAATTGGGGCTGAAGACAAAGAGAGTAGCAGAAGACCTTCAATGGTAGTTAATGCAGAAATGCTGCTGTGATGTTAATGTTTCAAGAAACCCCCAAGTTTATAAGGCTTTAGAGGCATTCTTAATATTGGATTGAGAAGTGTCTCAAAAATTTTACATCACTATTTAAGAGTCCTTCAAGACGACATACTCAAACTAACCACCTTAGTTCACCAGCAGGCGACAACCCTGGAAGCTGTTGCCACTCGCAGCAGCCTACTGGAAACGGCCATCTCGTCCTTACACGATGCCATCACTCAGAGTAATAACCAGCAACACTGCCCAGAATCTTTACTGGCAGAGAAGCTGCACAACCAGGCAGGGCTGATGCGCCGGAGTCGTGACGCCCTGACTCAGCGCCTCGACGACCAGCACACATTCCTCCGCCAATCCATACCAGCAGCCATAGCCACCATCACAGATCTTGCACAACGGCACTACAACGAGCTAAACGAAAAACTAACATCTCTAGAATTACTCTCCGCACGCCTAGACCGCCTAGAAGAGGGCTTCACAGAAATGAGAACATACAGCCTCAAATACTTTGCGCAAATCAACAACTACCTCCTGGACATGAAGAGAACACACAAAGCAAACCAAGCCAGCATACAGCAACTTACACAAACGCACCGTAACACACATTTTGGAACCACTCTGGCATCTTGGACAAACCAGCGCAAATAAAGCTGCTACCATACGCTCGTCAGAGCACCAAACAAAACAAAAAGCTCGTCAGAGCTAACAATAATTAAATGAATGATTAAAGACAGCAACTTTTCAAACCCCCCAAATACACCACATTTCCCCGGGGGAGTAGCCAGGGCCTCGGCCATGACTTCCTCCCGCACCCAACTCTATGAGACCGCTCCCGGCCACTGGCAGGAAGCTTGCAAACCCCTCATACTTACGAGGGTGCTTAAAGCGGTACCTCAAGTAAATTCCTCTAATCCCCACACTTCCCAAATTCTCCTTTAATATCATGTAGTAGTTATATATATAAAAAAAAAAAAAAAAAAAAAAAAAAAAAAAAAAAAAAATTCATCTCATTTGGTGTCCTGCAACCTCTAAGAAGGTCAGAAGGCTGTAAAAGCTATAGCATTAGCAATAATATGGCAATACTTTCACATGATGATTGACGGATGGTTACCATTGAGTGATTCACAACAGTTTGTCTCCCAAAAGTTTTCCAAAAGGTGTGAGAAAAATGCAACTGCACCATGACAATGCCTCTGACCAGAATGCCAATTACACTTAATTTCTTAAACACCCCCTGAAGCTTGTCACTCATCTTCCTTACAATCCTGATTCATAACCTTTGGTGAAGAACTAAATGCCTTTTTAAAAGATATTGTAGCAGCACGGAAAGAGTAACTTACCACCAATTAAGGCAAAGAAAGGCATCAATGTTTTTAGTCTTGGTTATGAAGAATGACCAGATGTGTAGAGGTTGAGAGGAAATACTAGATAACTTATATACTAGTAAGTTATAGTAATTTTCAAATTGGCCTACATTCTGGAAACTTTCCAAGTGTCCTTCATATACAAATAAATATATTAACAGTACTTAAAACTTACTTAAAATAATTAGCCTCCTCTAAAACATTCCAAAACAGCAGTAGAAATGTAAAATCCTCTCTCTTAGTTTTGCACATTTAGACAATTTTATTTAAATTGTCTGCTTTAATTGCTCTGCTTATATTAGAATTTATTTTTGTTGAGTAACTTAAATTGTTGCTGATGTTTGGAACTATGAAAACTCATATACATGAGACACATAATACTGAAATGTTCTTCTGGATAGTACATTTCACTAACATGTTTGCTGAATCTATATACTCACTATGTGAAATGCTGGAGGAACCTGAGGCATTACCCCTTGCCGCAATACCCGTTGTGATAAGCTATTCCTTAATTCTCCACACACCCAAGAATTGGCATCTGATCCAAGTGTGCCAATTGATGAACACTGGGCTACAACTGGCCAATTGTCTTTGCTAGGAGACAGCAAGGATGGAATGGTGGCATGTTTCTTCAAAATGCTGCCTAGTCGAACATGTCCCCATTTGTCGTAATCTGCTCCACGATGGGATCCTGGCACAGATGCTATGAAGAACACCCTATAAGACATTGGCTGATTAATTAATAGAAAAAGGCAATAAAAACTATTTTAGTATGTGAAGGTGATGTTGAAACTTTTAATGAACACAGCAATTATGGAACATCAAACACAACAGTTAATATATCCTACACTAATGTATTCAACATGTTCACACTAACTCCACTTACTTACATAAAACTAGGACATGTGAACATGTTGAATACATTACCTCTCCATTGTCTAAAGCTTCATAAGTACAATTTATTTAATTATACAATTGTTAATGCATTTGTAAGGCAATTGTTGAAAAGCTTTAAGTTGGGATGATTTTTTGTTTATTCACTACTTAGAGATGTTCCTAATTATTGACCTACCTCTTATAAAGTACAGTGACAACTTTATAAGAGGTAGTCAATAATTAGGAACATCTCTAAGCAGTGACTTTTTAAGAATTTAAAATTAAAGTAACTATGGGTGCAATTTTAAGTATCTATGAATGTATGCTTTATTTGGTGGTTCTTTGCTTTTTCAAGTCATATAGTTAAAGTGATTCAGGGAACTCTATATACAATGGAATATATATAATGGATAATTAAATTATTGTATAACTGAGTCGAACTACACACTCTTGTGGCTTCACTTACTTGTTTATATCCAGAACAGGTTTTCACAGACCATTGTCTGCAGCCTCAGCTAATTGTCAACTGCTGGATGATTTACAGAATTATTTGGGGATGCACATTTCGTTCTGGAGAGGTGTGATGAACTTAAAGTGGGTGTTTTCATTCGCAGAAGTGTAAAAGTTTTCATTAATGTCTCTGTATTTATATATGTTGACTTTCTCCCATTTTGTTACCTTTGTGGGTCCCTGTGCTGATTATAATAATTTTGCCTTTTCCACTATATTTTTGCTCTCTGTTCACAAAGATGCCACTGCTGATTTCTCCATTTGCTTTTTCATGTTCCTGACATGCTTATATTTCTCTTTCTTTTTCCAATATAGATTTTTTCACATTTTGTAGTTTATTTTGTAAATATTTTTTTCTCTAATAGAACAATTTCATTAATTTTGTCATTCAGGAAGTTTTTAAATATAGACTTTTTCGCATTCTGTAGTTTATTTTATAAATATTTTTTTCTCCAATAGAACAATTTCATTAATTTTGTCATTCAGGAGGTTTTTAATATTGAATCTGTTTTTAGGTGCTAATCTGATGTTAAAATATTTTGGAATATTTTGAAATTTGTACAGTCAATGAGTGATATGGAAATTTTTTTAACTATTATCTTATCTTTTTCTGCTAAAGTGCTGTGGTTTCTTTAATAGGTTTTTGCCTCTTGAACTTTGTACTTTATTATGAACCAGTTCTTTGCTAAATCCAGTTTTAATTATTGTTCTTTCTATTTGCTTGCATTATTCAGAGTATTCTCTTTTTGTTAATGGGTAAGTTCACAAGTCTATGTGTTAAACTGTTGATTACTGCATGTGTGTACATTCTTAGGTTAAATCCATCAGCTTTGATGTGATTGTCTGTATGTGAATTTTTCTGTAGATTCCAAGCACCAGGTTGCCTTGATGTTTTATTATTTAAATATTCAAGAATGGTAGCATGTTATCCATTTCATATTTGAATATTCATATATGAATATGTTTTCATCTTGTATATTCATAAGTTTTATGATTTCTTTAATGTGCTTTTTGCTACTATGGCAAATATATTATCAACATATATGTACCAGATTTTAAATATAAATGGGAATGCTGTGATAATGTGTGTTTCAAATCTATTCATGAAGAGGTTAGCTAGAAATGGAGATCAGGGATTGCCTGTAGTAAATTCTGATTCTTGTTTATAGAATTTGCCATTGAATGAAAAATAGGATTGATTTATGCTATTTTAGTGAATTTTATGTATTCATTTAGGTGTGCATCATTAATTTCAGTTTTTCTTAGCCATTCATGGAGATTACAATTCACACTTCAAGTTAATACATATATAATGGAGTTGGAAGACCACTATAGCTATTAGGCCTCGACACTGATTAACACAAATATGTTTGTATATAGGTGACCAAAAAAGGTTCTGTTTTTTCGCAATACTAAAATTAAAAACATTGGCAATAAGTAAATTTAAAGCTAGATTCAATTCTTGCCAAGAGTTAGACTGTTAAGCTGGTCGGTTTAACTTTTACTAATGTTAATGTTACAATTCTGAGAAGCTCAGTCACACATGAGCACCCCAAAGATGTTAATATGAGCTTGTATCGTCTATGAATTTAAACTGCAGAACAATGTAAACTGAAGAGGCATTGAAAACATGCCAGGTCTTCATATTGATTCTATAAATGAATGGACAGTGCAAAGATTGTTTGCAATATTTCAGGAAGGCAATGAAACCCTCAAAGATGAGTCATGACAGGAAGACAAACAACAATGGATTATGAGGTGAACAACATTCAGAGTTGAGAGATCATGGTACGACAATTGTCAGTGCACAAAATATGGCTCTATTTCCATCACCTAAGAAAAAGAAAAAGATCAGTCGCTGGGTTCCACATGCGTTGACAATCGCTTAGAAGATGGCATGAGCTGACATTTGTTTTGTATTCTTGTCATGTCATCAGAAAGATCCCTTTCTTGATAGGTTGCTCACATGTGATGATAAGTGGATCATCTATGACACTCCAACAGGTTGTTGTCATCATCATCACTGGTTGGACCACCACAAGGGACAGAGGTCATTGAGGTGCGAGTTTGTGATTCTGAGGTTCAATTCCCACCTGGGCCATCATCCCCAACAGAGGTTTTTCCAGATTTTTCTCAGTCCTTATAAATGGCAAATGCCAAGGAGGTACTTAGGGTACTTAAATCTGGAGTGCTTCCTTCCTTTAAAGAAAAAAATTCTTTCATCTCATGTATCAACAGTGCTTGCCCTTGCCTGTAATGCCTCAGTAGTTGAAACAAGCATTAAACACTTAAAGAAAATCACTGGCTAGCTGTCTATAAATCTGTCCCCAAACAACTGAAACCATCAATGCACCAAAAGAAGGTAATGTTCTTGTATGTGGAGCAATGGTAAGGTGTAGTACTGCTGTCAGATGACCAGACAATCAATGCAATGCAAAACCATATGCAACTATGTAGCTCATAAAATCATTATCCAAGTGCACCCACCACATTTCCATATATTGCACCATCAAATTTATAATCTTTTCTTTTCTTTGGATAATCACCTCCAAAGACAGCAATCTGGAAATTTTGCACTGGATTTTGCATTCTTCTCTAAGGAGTTCCATCACAATGGAATTTACATTCTTCCACCAAGTTGGTAGAGGTTCCTTGATACTCGTGTGACTATATTTAATTCTAAATATATTATCTTGTTCAGAATATGATACAACAGAACTTTGTCTCCTTATAGTAGAGCAGGTGTTTAGACACTTGATATGTATGCACAAATTCTAACAAACCTGAGGAATGGACAAGCGACAGTCAGCACTATTGATTATAAAACCAAATGCTTTTTCAGTTTCCTTGTGAGGCATTTTAAGGGAGAGTAAAAGTAAACAATGGCTGTACATAATGATATTTAAGAGGCCAGATTATAACTTAACTTTATTCTTACTTCATTGTTTGTAATGTTTGAGTGAAAATTGCTGATAGGTTTAATATATAACCATATGTTATCAAATAACACAACAAAATACACTGCAGATTTCTATAGCCGAGTTCTTATTGATGTGTTATCAAGAGTAAAAAAATTTCAATAATTTGCATTATGCTTTAAATTGCAATTATTGTTTAAGAGTTAGTAATTCAATGAACATATGGCTAACATTAGTATCATGGCTTGCAGTTACTTTAGTCTGAAAGATCCAAAATTTATTTGCTCTTTAATATTATAATGCACCTGGAATAGAGAGTAAAAAGAAAGATGTTTTTCTCTTGTTAAATACAGATTGCAGTACTGAAACACAACAGCAAAGAATGATAGTGATTTTCAAAATACCATACTTATATGAATCTAATGTGCACCTTTTTTTCCAACTGTAGTATTCAAAACTGTGGTGTGCATTAGATTTGAGTGCAAATGCATTCCATAGTTTGCCAGTACCCCATTTAAATTTATCATTTATTACGTCATAATGCATTTTGCTATTCTTGACGTTAAATTTATTGTTCGCCTATTATTACATAGAGGTTTGAATAGTAGGTAATCATACCATGGAGGGAAAACAAAGAAAAACATGTGTTCTAAGATGTAACAATAGTTCACTTATAAATTCTATATTCCGATCATTTTATGAAGAGGACATGCTTATCCCTAAGATGACCCACAATATGCCAAAATCTTTCTTTACGATTTTGTATTTCAAGCGGTGCACATTACATTCAATGGTGAATTTTATTGGCATAAATACAGTATATTTTGCTATATATTTGTCTAAATCAAAAATGTATTAACCGAACAATGAAAGACCTGCACAGACTCTGCTGTAATGTCACAATATTTGGCTGAATTTATAGGGAAGACAATCTGCTTCCCTAAAGAATCTGAGATTTAAGCTTTTATCTACTATATATCTAAACTGTTGCCATTATTACATGTCACTTTCTTCTTAGTAAAGCTGCACTATTACCTTATAGCAGAAAAGTCAGCCTTGCGCAATCTTGATATCCATTCTTGCAATGCAGGAAGTTGATATTTGACTAAGTAACGTATGACATCTGCTTTGAATTCTGTAGGTGATTCTCCTGCAGCTGTATCGGCATTCTCAGGAAGGCATGGACAAGCTGGACTTACCCAAACCCTGTATAATATATCTTTTGAAGGTTCAAGTACATTATCAGCATTGACAAATTAGTAGTTTTTTAAATGTAATAAGCTATCAACATAATAAAATGTGGAATTACATGACATAATTTATATGTACAACCATGTATAAAAATTGAATAATAGGACATTGAGATGTTCATGCTTTTAGAACATTTTTGAAAATGACTACAGAGGAAAAAGGAAAAAAGTGCAGAATAAAATGGAAAAGACAAATAATAACAATGAAAGAAGTGGAAGCTGGTAATATTATTCTCATCCTTTGGACCTTCTACTATCTTTTAAGAAAATTAAAGACTTAACTAAATAAAAGCCTACTTACCCCTGTGTGCGATTGTACCAGTCAGATTCAATGAGGTTTGCAGTGGAGACAATTACACGGATACTGCCGTCTGTATAATGCAATATTGACACCTTCCTGTAAAAAAAATAATTGAACTTTACTTACAGTAAGAGTGTACAGATTCTTGTCACCAAATGGCAATTGGTATCCCAAAGAAATGAAATGGAATGCATAACAAAATTGATGCATTGGGGTCACTTTTTACATTTTGAAATATGCAACAATTATCATTAAGAAAATCAGCATGTCAACCGCTATACTGAATTTTCTCAAAGTAAAGTAAAATTGAAATTTTAATTTTTTTCATTCATCTTCAAGTGAGCATGAACTTCTTTGAATTTGGTGGTTTAGTGACTTTAAATTGAGAAATTTGTTAAAAGAGTGTAGGGAAAGCTTCTTCTTAGAATCTGATGGTTTAGTAATTAAATTTAAGAATTTGTTAAAAGAGTATGGGGATAACTTTTACTATTGTGCTGCTTTGCCAGCAGTCATCTGTGACAAGTGCACTAGACTGAACCCTCCCATTTTTTTTAAATAGTGTTTACTGCCCACTTTTACTAGTGAAGCACTGCAGGCCACATAATACATAAGATGAATTGATAAATTGGGAAAGGATTTTTTTAACAAAGGAAGTGTTTCAGACCTAATTTAAGGATAACTTCCAGCATTTGCCTTTTATGAGGACTGAGGAAAACCTGGAAGCCTGTCAGCGAGGATGATCATTACAGGAACCAAACACCAGACCGTCTGCTCACTAGTCCATGCTTTAACAACCTCGGCCACCAGGTCAGTGCCCCTTTCATAAGTAGCCATATGTACTTGAGCAATTCCAAATTCCTTGAAGGTCAATGACCCCTTCTGAGGTATAGTATATATTTCATTGTTCTCCACCTGCTCAGTCAGTCTTTGTTCAGTCTTACAAACTTAAAAATTCAGCTACATACTATATATTACGTTGTCACATTTTCATTTATTTGTAATGTGTAATGGTTCAAAGAAAAAAAAGAGTGATTCTTTCCATGAATAAAAAATGGAATGCATTTAATAGAATTAATATAGAACTGATATTGCTACTGAGAAATAAGAGAATTAGTAGTATGAAATGCTAATTGGAACTTGTTCAGTGAAGCTAACCATGTCAATGTATGATTGAGTTGAACTACACACTCTTAATGGCTCCACTTACTTGTTTAAATTTAGTGCATGTTTCCCAGACACTCGTTTGCATCATCAGCTAACTGTCAACTGCTAGATAATTCATTGAGCTTTGTGGATAAATGTATATTCTGCTCTGGTGGAGGTGTGATGAACTTAAAGTTTATGTTTTCATCCCTGGAAATGTCAAAGTTTGTTAATCTGCCTCTGTATTTATAAATGTAGATTTTATCCCATGTTGCCTACTCTGTAGGTCCTTGTACTGATTTTAATAATTTTGCTTTATCCACTGCCATGCTTTCCTATCCAGAAATGAGATGCTACCATTGATATTTCCATTTGTTTCTATTTTATGTTTCCTAAAATGTTCTTTTAACCATGTGCCTGTTTCTCTGTTTTTCTAATATATACTTTTTTGCATTTTGCACAACCTGCAGGTAGAAAACCACAAAATAGTGAATAAAGTAAAATTATTAAAATCAGTATAAGGACCTCCAAAGTTAGCAACATGGGAGAAAAATCTACATTTATTAATTTAAAGAGAGATTAATGAACTTTAACATAAACTTTAAGTTCATCATATTTCCACCAGAGCAGAATATACATCCACATAGCTTAATGAATTATCCAGCCTCAAAGGGTAGCTGATGGAGCAGGCAGGTGTCTGCGAAACATGTACTAAATTTAAACAAATGGAGGCAATAAGAGTGTGTAGTTCAACTCAATTACAGATTTAGTAGTGTTTCATATATATAGTGTGTGTGTGTGTGGGTGGGTGTGTGTGTATTTTTATATTTTGTAAATTGTGAAAATAAAAGGTAGGCCATAGTAGCTTTTACCTACAGAGTATAATTTGCTTTAGTGTATGTACTATATTATATTTTATTTCATCATCTGGATTACCCAAATTTTTGCTATTCCGGATGACATCTGGTCTTATCTAGTCCATATAAACAAGCTTTTACTAATTAAAATTGCTAGTTGGAACATTTTACAGTGAAGCTAATCATATATTAAGATCATTGTATGATTGAGTCGAAATAACACTCTTTTGCTTCATTTGCTTGTTTAAAATTTAGGATTGGTTTCACGAACCTTTGTTTGCATCATCAGCCCCTAGTCCACTATACTTCATGCATTCCACTCTATGCACCTTTGAAACTACTGCTGCATGAGGTGCTGCAGTAGTTAACATGGGTGTTAAACATTATTAAAAAAAAGTTCCATCTGCTTGCACCAATTTTAAAAGCTACACCACCTATTTTTCAATCTTAACTAATCTTCATAAGCAGCATTAACTTCTTAAATAGAGAACTGGTGTCCATGTAGACAATTTTCACATGTGGGAACAGGAAGAAATAGCTTGGTATCCAATTGAAACTATGTATACACAATGCTCAACTTCAAAGGTGTTTTCTTGAGAAATTGGATTGTTGATTTGGCTGTTCAAACAAATATCCCAAGAATAATGATCAATACTTTTTTCATTATTCTTTCTTAACAAAGATCAGTCGCATCTTTGGCTACCTCTCCTGGATTTCTAAGGCAGAAAGACCTCTGTTTACCACTTTACAGTTTGTCCTCTGTTTCCAGCATGGCAGTGCCCACATGGCCCCTTGCTGAGAAGATAGTTGCCATGTTCTTCACCAATGCCTCTTGAGCTCTTCATCTTTTCATAGGCTTGATGAATGATTAAATTAAGAGTGCATACCAAGCCTATTTTAATGTATATAATGAAGAAAAATATAGCATAAATGCGTCCAAATTATTGTTTTTTTTAATAAAGCTATATTGCATAGTGCACATAAAAGCAATTATGTTAGTTTTATTAGATTTAAAATCGTTATTAATAATTTATTGCCAATGGTGATATTAATGTATTGCATTAAAAGTAATACTTTTCTTAATTAGATAGGAGTCAATTTAATACTCTTATGTTCCACTTACCATTGAACAGCATGTTCTGTATAATTCAATGGTAAGTGAGCAAAGAGTATTAAATCGACTTATTATCTAATTAAGAATAAATTAATTGCTTCATTGTATTAGTTCCGACATGAAATTAATCTTAAATTTAAAAGTAATATGTTTTCAATTCATGCAGAATACCCAAACAATGTGCTTGGGATCTAAATTCAAGGACATTGATCAAATTTCCAGACAGTAAACTGTTTACAATAATGTATAATATATATGCTATATGATGCATATACTTTCAGCTGTAAATCAACATAATTTAGCACCTACCATCTGTGCAGCCTGAATAATAACTGTGTATTATTGCAAGAGGAGTAGTAACTCTGTTCCTGCATCACTGACTTCAGCCACATAGAGAAGCAATATTTTTAACAGATTTATAGACTTTAGGTTAGGCTGGCAGTCCTAATATCTTATCATGGCAGAAAGTTATTCATTAATATAGATTTAAATAGCTGGGATTTTCATAGTAATATATAGTATAATACAAGAACTTATTTTTTAAGGTTAGCATTCTAAGCATTCATGCTTCATTTGCTTTTGTACTTGCATCTGGTGGCATGCAGCTTTGAACTCCCTGACTATTCCAGAACAACAGAAATTAATATAAAAACTTACCTTATATTTGACGTCCAAAATATTTCTGACAAACTGATTTAGGCAAACATATGTCCAAAATTTGGAATTTATGAAGCAATTGAATGAACTATGAACCAACTTACAATATTTCTGCAAGTGCACACATTTATATAGTAAAAAAATATAATATCAATAAAGTAACTGCTACAAATCTTCATATAGGATAATGAATGATAGTAATTTTATTGTATAGCAGCTTCCGGCCATTAACAGAAACAATGTCATGCTAGCTTATGGCTTTCAGTGCAGATCTGAGAGTGCTCAAGTTCAGTTATAATGGAGTGGTTATTTTGTTTTGTATTTAATCCAAAAGTGAATTATGGCTTAGTATATATTTTCTACTGCACAATGTGTATTTATATATGTTCACGCATAGCAACTTAGAAAATACTACATTTAATGATTTTCAAATTAATTTGCTAAAATGTTTGTCCTTGGAACTTACGTGTGATGATGTCCAAAAGCTGATGGTTTTATTTTCTTGGCTGTTATATTTTTTGGCAAGGATTTAGGATCACTCAGCATATCATCCGGTTCACCATAGAGTATGAGCATGGGCTTCTTGCTGCAACAAAACAAACTACCCTAAATCATCCTTGTTAGTGCATGTTTGTAGTTCTAAATGGAAGCAAAAAAGGACAGCTATATTACCACAACAGCCTGAGAAAAGCTCCTTTCCATTAGATTTGTACTACTTGTTATATAGACTGCGAGCCTTGTATTTTGCCACTGTCGCAGATATTTCCTTCTAATGGCTAGCAGTCTTTCTTGGGTGTACGAGGTGGATTTTCCTTTGGCAGTTTTTATGGAGGCAGTGAAGTCTGTGACCCCTTTTTCTTCACTTGTTTCAAATCTGCCAAATTATGTAGTCCTTAAATTTTTAAATAAATACTTTTGGCAAATGGATTAATAAACTAAGAAAACAAGTGGTCTAGATATTCAGTGTCTCCAAAGTACTTCAGTTTAAACTTTCCCTGAAGCTGCAAAAACTTGCAGGAATTAAAAAAGTAAACAATGTGTCTCTTTGCTGTCATGGCCATATACATATGTAGAGAGCATATGGTTTTTATGCATGTAATATTAATAATTTGTGAATTTTTCATTTATTTTACAGTTTCTTTCCACATAGCTTTATAGTTAGATCCAATGAAACTGGATTGAGAATGTGTCTCAATTTATACTCGTAAAAATTAGTAAAAAGATATGATGATGATGATGATGATGATGATGATGATGATGATGTAGAGCTAAAGAGGATTAATTAATACCCACATTATGTTATGCTCATATTTTTATTTGATTAAGCTGATCTACCAGTTTGGAATAAAACGTATGGCAATAAAAGCAGAAATAGAAAAAGCAATGAACATACTAAAGTTTGTAATAAATGGGCAAGTGAAGAAATTACTGAAAAAGAGAAAAAAAAAATTTAGGGTGTAGCCGAAATTAAGGGACACATTTCATTAAATTAATATGGTTATAATCAATGCTAATAATTAATATAAATATGATTTGATACATGTATATAATTTGTATTAAAGGTATTGTAGTCATTAGATAGCACCTGTGCTAACTTAAGTAAAAGGTCATTATGTATTTGTGTGACCGAACTGCTCATTAAGCTATGGAATGTTAAAAGTTTTGACCTGGGGAGGGGCCGCTTCTGTCCTTAGAAGAAATAATTCTCTTTCAAAGGGTTTAAAGAAAAACATTTACTGAGACGCGGGAACGTACCTTCTTAACAAAGGCAGAGAAACATAATTCTTTCAATAGGTAAGGGTAACGGTACTAATGACTATAAGGGAGGAATGAACAAATGTCAACCTTAGCTGACACCATAAGCTTATAGCCCCTCATAACACTAACATTCAGACACATCAACAGGTTTCTGACATGACTTGCTAAACAAATTGACGCTTCTTATTTATGGCCGAGACGTGGTCTAGCGCGATTTCATTGTGGGTAAATCTGAAAGAGCAGAAAAGTGAAGGGGACATCAAGATTATAAAAGTTTCCAAATATTTATGGCAGGAATGTCTGTTCTTGAAATTATTATAATATGAGATGTATTTTCAGGAAATTGGTCCAATGCAACAAATAGGAATATTTCAAAATTGAACAACTTGGAGCGAGCCTGTATAATTATAGATATTAGAGAAGGACCAATAAAGCTGGGAGAATCAAACCGAGCTCCATAATTTTGCGAATTTAACTTTCACGGTGGGAGGTTCCTAATAATACAATAAACTTTGCATCTAATATAATGTAGAAGGTAGAGAAACTTAGAGACACAGAGCAGTGAGCATTAGAGCAGCGAGAGGTTAACGTTCGAGAGTCGAGGCTAGGAGTTAAAGGTTGGAGTCGCAGGAAGGAATAGTAAGAGTTAATTGAAATAAGTGGATGTAAGACTAGACAATCAGAATCAAAGTGCGTGAAGTCTGTAGGAAAAGAATAATACTCAGTTAGAGCTGTCGGAGATCATACACCGATAAGCATTATATAGGAGACAACTGAAATCTTTGACACATTTTCAAGCTTACACGAACAGTCCATTATTCTGATAATAAGTGTGAATAAATGGTGTCAACTGAGGACTTAAGTGTTTCCATGTAGCCTGATAGATTTCCTTCTCTTCCCTATGACTGAAACGAGTCACAAAATTCCAGAAGTTCCCTGAGGTAACCAAGAAGTCAAATAAACCATTAATTACTCCTCATCTTGCGACGGTGCACTCCATCCCCAATATGGCCCCAAGGAAAGGGTGGTTTGAGGAAGGAGTAAAACGATAGTGAAACAAAAATTAGTAAAATGGAGATAGGTAGAAGATGATATGTCTAAACATTATTATTTTTTAAGTAGGAAATACTATTGGAAGTTACAATTTGGGAATATATCTAGAGAAGACTTGACAAAAGAAGTTAATGGCCATAATGAATAGGAAGGAGTTGGAGAGGGGGTGCTAGTAAATGGAAGGGGGGACTCAAGAGTAAGAGTCCCATTCATGTTTATGTATTTGT
Organism: Metallyticus violacea; assembly: GCA_030762175.1. Taxonomy (NCBI): domain Eukaryota; kingdom Metazoa; phylum Arthropoda; class Insecta; order Mantodea; family Metallyticidae; genus Metallyticus; species Metallyticus violacea. Next base: position 37,994,205 of record CM060838.1, read on the forward strand.
ATATAAAATTATTAATAGAAAAAGTAAATATATATTGAAGCATTTATATATATATATATATATATATATATATATATATATATATGTGCGTATGCATGTATAAGTATGGCCCTTTTGATTGCTATAAGGATGGCATTAGCATGTACGGCCATAAGGCTCATGCGACAGTTGTATTTATTAGAGTGTATCCTAAAACGTGTAAAAAAATGTCCATTACTACTACTACTATCAGGAACAAACAGAAAATAAGAAAATAAGAAAATAAGAAAATAAGTGATGGTTAGAAAATACTACTAGCATAAGAGCAAAAAATACAAACAAAATATGGAAGGTTATAAAATCAACATATACGAAATATATCAATGGACCCAATATATCTCAGGGAAAGGGTTAGATTATATTAAAAGTTTTATGAAATATCAGGGTGCACGAGAGCTAGAAATATTGTAGAAATTGGTAATAATTTTGTAGAAATTTTGGACAGTAAAATAAGAGAGGAGGAAGCAATAGCACAGGTTAAACTTTTGAAAGCAAATAAAGCAACTGGAATAGATGGCATACCTACAGGATTTCTAAAGGAACAATGGTAATAGATTGGGAGTACTTAAAAATATATTTAATTCAATGAAAACTGAAGGATACACACTGCAGAATTAGAGAAAATTGATATATACAGGCAAAGGCAGTATAGATAAGCCTAACAGTTACAGGAATGTGGCTTTACTACCTAATGTAGGAAAAATCTTTGCTGGTATTTTGGCAGGCTGATTATGAAAATGGGTGGAACAATGCAACATATTATCTGAATACATGGGGTTTCGAACAGGGAGAAGAAATACGGACAATATATTCATTTTAAAAACTCTAATAAATAAATATTTAAAAAACAAGTGAGGGGAATTATACTTGGCATTTGTGGATTTGAAAAAAGCTTTTATGATTGAATTAAAATGCAATAAATGTGGCATAAGCTTTCAGAAAAAGGGATCAGTACACACAAGATAGAAGTTTTAAAAGTTTTATATAAGGAAAATACTATTTGTATAAGATGTGAAGAAGCATGAATAACTAGATAAGTAAAACAAGAAAAGAGACTAAGGCAAGGATGTAAGTTAAGTCCAGTTTTGTTTAATTTATACATTGATGACATATTGCAAAACTTAAAGAAAAAATAACAATTTTGTGCGAGTTATAAATACTATTCAGATCCGTGGTCCATTATTTGCAGATGATTTGGTAGATGGTTCTTTTATGGTAATTGGCATAAAATTAGCCTTGCAGGAAATTGATCATTATTGTTTAAATGGGGTCTAAAGGTGAATCAAGATATGACAAAAAGGAGGAAAGTTGAGTAAATATGAGAAATGGAGGAAAGGAAATAAGGAGTATAAGGTGGTGCTTGAGTTTATTTATTTAGGTATAAAAATGGATGGAGAGGGAAAATAGGAAAAGCAAAAAAGATTGATACTTGCAAAAGGGAATGCAGCTATGTTAATGATAAAAGAATGTTCATGCAGACGGTCTTCTCAGCAGAAATACAGAAGCCATTGTTGACACTACGAGCATAGAGATAGTCCAGACAACATTGGAGGTGACATTACAATAGACAGGTATGCTGGGAAGAAAGAAAGTCACAAAGTCATCTACGAATGATATAATTCCTACAATAAACATTCTGTGATTGATAGCAATACTCTAATTCATATTTTTTTCTTAAATTTCTGGCTATTTAGGCATGCATTAGAGTGATTACGGTAATATAGCATTTCATATACCTATGTCATTGCTATCCTAGCTATTTCCTCTATTGGTTTAAAAGTTTTCATACACTAGTTTAGCTGTGCTAAAACATGTTTATAAATGATTAAGAATAATGATGGGTGCTATGAAACTGTGAAACTTTTTTTAAGCACTTGAACTAATAATAAAAAGGTAGGATGTACAGTTGTAAGTTAATGTTAAGAAAACGAATGCAACAAACCAGGCTCAAATAATTCCTTAACAAAGAGAAAATTAAGCACATAAATTGCATTAACGTTTGTTTGAATTAAATATAGAAAATAAATAATACAATACCTATGTCCATAAACTTCATAGTTTTCCATTAACCAATCAACTTCCACCATGAAGTTTATGTGCAGTGATGATTCTAAATCACCAAGACTTGGATCCAAGATATTATGGAAACTGATTGCCAGTGGTTCATGATAGGTTGGCTTTGAATCATGGATTCTTGTGAGGAACAAATAATATGGGGCAGCCTTCTCAAGCCGAGCTGCAAAATTTGTTCCCTTTCTTACATCTGGTTTCACTACTGTGGAATTTAAATCACTTCTCTGGGTGCTACTGCTCATAGCAATGCTTGCACTAGAGACAGAGGCTGCACTGCATGTCTCATTGGGAAAAATGTTCAAGTTCTTTACAATCTGCAATTGATCGAGCACAGTAGAAGAGTCTATCTTTGGCGTATAAGCAGGAGGAATTTTTAAGTCTTCACAATCTGACTGTAGTGACAACAGTTCATTTACTGAAACAACAGAGTGTTTAAAAAATTAATTGTCATTTATTAAAAAGAGTACATGTGGATAATACAGTTAAGAAATGCTCTATTGATGTCTCCATTACAGCTATTTCCAACTAGAAAAGACAGAATAGCAGTAAATGAAGGGAAAATTCAGTGAAACCTAACAGACATCTGATTATAACAACAGATTTTGTGGAATCAATTTTATTCTGCATATTAAACACGCCAAATATTTAATGCTTAGATTACAGCATTCTACAAGCCAATCTACAGCTTGGCACACAAATAATTAACATACCCCTCACAGAAACAGAGCACAAAACAGAATATCTGATAATTAATACAGCAATGATCAATGGTTTCAACAAAGACACATAGCAAATACTATTAAACACATTTGCCATGAATCTGAAACAGGAACATTACAGTTGGTCCTGGTTCTAATGGTAACCATACTTGTCTTCTAAACTCAAGATCGTGGGTTTAATCCCAACCAGGATCAATGGAGTTTTTTTGGCGTAAAAATCCTAAGTATGGCTTCCTTTGGAAGGGAAGTAAAGCTTTGGGTCCTATGTTGTAGATTTATGACACGAAAAGAACTTCAAGCCTGAAAAAAAGAGGTCTCTGAATAAAATTTGTCGGCCTTTTCACACCCTGAGTTGAGTGGGACACTGATGACCTGAGATATTAAAGAGTGTCCATAAATAAATCAAATAAAAAAGAGAGAGAGAAAGAGAGGAACATTACAATTGTCTTTTTTATTTTTAACAGTTATATAAAAAATTAAGCAGGTGTAAATCCAATCACAAATTCTTTTTCTTTTAAAATGCTTTTTATAAACAATTAAAACCTATTTTAAAAATAAAATTAAAGAAAGAAACACAATTTTTGCTGAAATTCCAAAAATAATTAACAGTTAAAAGTGAAATTGGAAGGTAAATTGCAAATAAAATTTGGAGAAGAAAAAAAACGTGATTTTGGAAAGTATGAATGGAATTTTACTGAGATAGTTGACTGAAATATCACATATTATTTTTACATATAAAGATGGAGAACAGAAACTAGAGTTTTTTTTTGATTGATTTATTTATGAACGCTCTTTAACATCTAAGGTCATCAGCGTTCCATTCAACTCAGGGCGTGAAACAGCCGACTAATTTTGCTCAGAGACCTCTCTTTCAGAGGTTCTATTTCGTGCCATAAATGTACGGCACCTGACTCATGGCTTTACTTTCCTTCAGAAGGAAGCCATACTTAGGATTTTTATGCCCGAAAAAATCCATCAGTCCTGGCCAGGTTCCAACCTACGTACTTGGGTGTAGGAGGCAAGTATGGTAACCACTACACCACCGGGACTGACAGAAACTAGAGTGACAATATATTTCCAGAAATGAACAGATTAGCATATAGTTAGTAGAATAGAATATAAAATATTTATTTCAATCTTTCAGTACAAAAAGCTATAATAAATGATTATATACATTTCTTACAATCAAGACTGACCCAACTTTATTTGAGGTCTCAACATGTCCTTGGTTGTTGATACGAGTTAGAGCCCTATTTAACGTACTTTTTCTCTGTTCACTTTCTTAATCCATTTGCCCCTTATTCTTCCTAAATAATCACCCATACTCCTACTTCTTTCCAAACCTCTGACTGTCAAAAATTTTATTGCTGCCATAGTGTGCTCCATTTAATTCCATTTTGGATCCCATTTACTTTCTCCTTGAACTGCATCAAACACAAAACATACCCTCTGTTTCCCCATACATAACACATACTTCCATACTGCTGTTTCTAAATCCTTTAAAATACTGATTATTTTTTTTTTTGATTTATTTACAGCACTCTTTAACATCTTAGGTCATCAGCATCCCATTCAATTGAGGGTGTGAAATGGTCAATAAATTTTGCTCAGAAGCCTTTTCTTTCAGGTTTGAGGTTCTTTTACGTGCTGTAAATCTGCAACATGGGACCCAAGGCTTTACTTCCCTTCTGAAGGAAGTCATACTAAGGATTTTTAAGCCCAAAAAATCCATCAACCCTGGCCTCCCATTCACATCAATGCATACCCCTTCCTTGCTTACCACAACTTTCAACATACCTCCCCCAAACCCAATCTTTCTTTAATAACTTGTACAGTCTCAAAGAACTTTTATTGTCAAAACTTGACCATACCATTGTCTCTCAATATCTTCTCTCCTCCTTACTTTCCTCCAGAAACTTATTTATTATTTTCTCCCTTTTGCCATACATCACTCATACTGATCTCTTACAGTGTTTCTTTTATTCTCTTGCACCAGTTATTACGCAAAAATGTTCTTTGGTAATATAATGGTATATGCATGCTTGTGCAAAAATAAGTAAAATATTGCAAATCAGCCTTATGCGGAAAGTTTTGTCAAGCAATTGTGAGCTTAAATGTTTCATGAACAGTCATCTAACTTCTTGGGCAGTTTGTGAAAAATTTTATTGTGCATCAATACGCACCAATAAAATGCAGTATAAGGTTAAGTAAATAGTTTAAGGAGCATTTGGAGGCCATGAACTGCATGATAAGAAAAAGCTCTTCAGAATTATTCCAAAGCAATCACTAACTTTCCAAATTAATCTTACAAAGGGAAGCTCAGCATCCTGATCCACTCCAACCTTGGAATTCAAAGATAATGAATTAATAATGGCACAATTTCCAAATACAGCTTAAAATTATTTAGCACTCACATTTTCAGGGCAAGGAAGATAAAACCCTCCAAAATAAACATTCCATCTGGTACATTAACCTGCACCTGTTGGTAGCAACCTGGGTTGGATACATTATATCCAGTATTTAATATTTATTTATTTAGGTGATACTACAGCAATAGAGGTCATTTTTGGCTTAACATTCATTTAAGATAAGTTTAATAGATAGGTTCATTAGCATTTTTTTTAGATATATAGATGCTAACCTATGTTTATTACTTGATTTTTAAGCAACATTTTAAAATACAGTATATTACTTAACATACAGAAGTAGTTGGAAATGAGAGAGCAGACATTCAAGCAAAGAGAGTTAGCACACTTCACTAAATAGCAAAATATTCTACCACGAGTACAACTAAAAAATAAACAAAAACACAAACTACTTTCTTAAAGATTCATTGCAAAACAAATTACAATGGACATAATACAATAATAGTGGAGTGCAAGAAAGCTGATGAATTGGAATCCAAGTTGACCATAAGCAGTAGCAATATCGACAACAATATATAACTTTTGTATTCAGGAGATTTGGTTGGTGTCTTGGAAAAAAAAAAAAAAAGGTGAATTTTGAGCCATAACAGCCAACATGCCTAGAGCTCTAAATTACCAGGCAATCATATGGGCTAAAGAAAATCTCAGTTACAAATCTGCCAGCTTCCTCTAGCAGAATTTGAAGCTGTACTCTCTGCTTTTGCTGTAAGATTTAGAACGATGTCATAATAAATTAACCCAATTAACTCAAATGATAACAGCATGCCTTGTATTTATTGGATTTAGGACTCGGAAGAGGAGCATAGCTATGGAATGCTGAAGTTTACACATGTGGTTTTCTAATAGATAAATCTAGATGTCCTAAAAACACATAATTTGATGATTTTCATTTTATATTATATTGTATTTGGCATACACAGCATCTCATAAGTAGACCCTGTAGATTTAGCCTAATTGCATAATGTTATAAGATAAAGTATTCATTGCAAACAATCTGCTTTTTGGGGCAATTAACATGTAACATCAACAAATTTTTAAAATTCTCAATTAAATGTACTTACTAAGCTGTTGACAATGGAGTGGTATATATAAACAATGTAATACAGTTTTTTTCACACTAACTCCATTCACTTACATATGTCCAGATTTTTATGTAAGTGAATGGAGTTAGTGCAAAAAAACTGTATTACATTGTTTATATTTTAAAATTCTATTGGAACCAATGCAGTGAAGCCAGATAAAATATAAATGATTATACAAATCTGTCATTTCATACACCCTAATGCTTCTCTTACTTTTAACATATGGTGGGACTGGTTATATATATATGTATTTTCAAAATTTATGTGACTATATATTTATTTATTTGTATAAATATGTGTATATGTTTACATACATATACAGAAATAGAAAAATAAACAAATAATGTAAAATGCATAAACATCAGTCAAATACAGATTAAAAAAATTAATTATATGCATTTAACACTATGGATCACAAAACAAAGCTTTTTTGCAGTGCATGTTCTGATAGCTCAGCTTTAGAAAGCATGTACTATGCTGTACTGGAATAAAAAAAAATTAAAAAATGAAGAAGAAGAAGAAAAAGGAGGAGGAGGAGGAGGAGGAGGAGAAGGAGGAGGAGGAGGAGGAGAAGGAGAAGGAGGAGGAGGAGGAGGAGGAGGAGGAGGAGAAGGAGAAGAAGAAGAAGAAGGAGAAGAAGAAGAAGAAGAAGAAGAAGAAGAAGAAGAAGAAGAAGAAGAAGAAGAAGAATAAGAAGAAGAAGAAGAAGAAGAAGGTGATGTTTTAAATTCCAATTTGTTCTAAAAGATTTTCCTTATGTCCCATCTGTTCATCTCAATTATGATACTGTTACAGATATGTTAGAAATAATTCAAACTAAAAAAATATACTTTAAGTTAATATACATGGAGGTTTCCATGCTTTTCATGGAAGATCTTTTGTCTCTTGCCTGCATATATCAACAGTGTGTTAAGTGCCATGTGCATGTAATCTTATAGCAAATGTCCACATAAAAACTGATGTACATTATTTTGTCCACGAAAATAAAAAAAGCTTTATCAATGAAAAAAATTAATTTTGAATACATTTCTATAGTACTAACACAACTGAAAATCCATTTAAAATAATAAGTATGTGGGCATGATCACTCTGTTGTAATTGTTGTACTATCAAGATTCTGTTTGGTTTTAACTTAAACAATTTTGTAGCCATTCTTAATGAGATCTTTGATTTCCCTTCTTTTGTTACAAATGTCTGAGAGACTTCAGTGAGCTTAATCTTGTATTTACTTCATCTAATTTTCCTCTGTGGGAACATAATGTATTTAATTTAATATATGTATTGTATACAAGAATAAATTTCTGTACTTTAGTATTACTAAACACAAGACAAACTGTATTTTAATTAACTGAGGTTTGGCATATTCGGCTATGCATACATGCAGCTACAAGATTAGGCTACTGCTAGTCTGCTGACTCTGTGCACACTCAGTTATGCATATCAAATGACTAGCACATGATAGACTGGTGAGGAAGGCTAAAAAATTTGCATGCAAAGCATAAAAACTGCATTGCATTTATCTTCATTTTGTTACAATATATTTTGCCTTTTAATTGCATTAACAACACCCTCAAAGCTCAGTGAGTGTAAACAAAACAAGGACTGGATAAGCCATGAAGTTAGCAAGTATCATCTAAAGAAAGCTGGGGCAATGACAGAGGAAAATGTGAAAGTGAAGGACAAAATAAAAAAATTATATAGGAGCAGCATGATAGATCCAAATATGTCAGGTTAGGTATAATATAGAAGGATGAGCTAAAAACATTCAAAAGCAGAAAAGCTGAGGGATTCCTCAATCATGCTATAATTTATGTGTGAGAACTTACAATGAGAGTGTGAATATTCTTCAAAGTGTTGTGGATTTCGTCGATAGCACTGTTCACCATACATGCAAGAGAGTTGCTGCTTTTTATTTGATGAACCTGTGCTGTGTTGATCTGCAAGTATTAATAAATATAATTAACACCAATAATGATGTTTATTATGAGAAAACTAAATGAATATCACATAAGAAATGAACATTTATTCACATTAATTGAACATAGGTAAACTGCAATGCAACTTTTCCATAAAAAATATATGTAAATACATTACAAAGTTATGGTATATAACATTTACTGGAAAGATTAAGTATTAGTATATACACAGTATATAGGTGAGATTAATTGAGTACCAGCTGGCATGGCATGGCTATGTACTAGGCTCAGGTGGCCCATAACTCATATAACCTTATTATATTATTTGACAAAGGACATTTAAATAAATTTTACAGATTGAATATCTACCTCTTTGGTGTAATGGTGAAATTAAATATTAATACTTGGGCATGTACATTGTAAAAGAGGTAGCTATTTGAACATAAACAATTCCTCTATGGTCCTTAGCAATATGGTGTGCCAAAAAGAAACAATCAGAGCCTTTTTTTGACTCCTCGCATATAAAAACTGCATATATTTTAACTGATTCTGATAAAAATATTAATGTATTTCATTTCAATGCATTATTAGTTATTTGTTGTTGCTCTATATATTCCATAGTGAGCAAAAGTTTGATGTCAAATATAACACGCTATATGGAAAGTGCCACAACCAAATAAAATAAGACACATAACAAGTAAATACAAGAAGGCAAACAAGATATACAACATGTCCTACAATTAAATCCAGAATATCTACTACTACATGATACATGACAAGTGCTATAGGTAAACACTTCTACACATGACACATAACATATGCTACAGCTAAATATTACAAGTACAATGTAATATACAATTAATGTTATAGCTCAGTCTGCTGAACTGCTAAAGTATTCCTCTACATCATAAAATGTATAAGTAATTCAGAATTGTTTCAAGTTTTTCTTATAGTCTTTGCATTTTACATGATGTGCTTTCAGAGCTACAATAATACATAATCTTATTATTATTAAGAAAGAAAATGAATATCATCATTATAGTGCAGCTATTTGATACAATACATGCTGTATATGCTAATAACAATGTGTTAAGACCTCAGGATTTTAAATGATTCATTGAAGCCCATCAGTCTATACCCTAAAATTTAAACAAAATTATTCTCCCTCCTTCCTTTCTTTCCTACTTGGATTACCTGGTGCTTTAAAACTTATGAAAAGGTTCAGTATATTCCTGATCAATAAGTGTTTTAACACCAGGTTAATAAGATAACGGATAAATTGAAAAAGAATGAGATGGGCATATATGGATGGGGAGAGAATGCTTAAGGTAGGGATTTTGGAAGCAAATCAGATTAAGGTATGAAGAACATTTTTTTAATTAGTGTTTAATACCCGTTTTTACTACTGAGGCACCACAGGCAGTGTGAAGAAGATATGGATAGATCAATTATGCAGGGTGCAATAAAGGAGAAAAACTTGCTTCTCCTAAAAGTTGAAAGGAAAAGGTATATTGAAGAGTGCAACAAAAAGGAAAAAGAGGGGATTACTTGGTTCAGATTAGGATATTGGAAATTGAGAGGATTCAGAAACAATTATGAATAGACATATGCCATATCTGTAAGGGAATTATTGAAGAGAAAACCCATATGTTGTTTGAATGTCCAGGAAATAATGAATAAAGAAAGAGGCTTTTAAACAAATATGATTTAGAATATTAAAGTAATAGCATATAGAAATTTTTTGAAGATGATCAGATTAGGAAATTAGGTGAATATTTGTTAAAAGTTAAAAGAAATTTGATTTGGAAATAAAGAGATTAGTTGAGGCCAATGAAACTATGGTAGTACTATCATATTATAATTACAACACATTTTTTTGCAGTTAATCGATTTGTTGGGGTGTATTATGGAAATAATGACTAATAATAATCTGTAGACATCTATAACCTTGTAATATACTTAATATACAATAAAACATTTACTATTTACATAGATCTTCACTTGGAAAGAATAAATGTCAAACTAACCTACAAAATGTGATCGCTTTCCACCTGCTTTCATTGCCATTTCACAACGGCTTAAAAGAATAGCATATACAGAATTACCACGCCACAGTAAATTATTGCAGTTCAATGACCAATTCCACATGAACTGAAAAGGGACTGCTGTTTGCTTCCAAACTGTCACTTGTAAACATTTCAATAACTTTTGCGGCCTATGGTGTCATGGGGGCCAACAGCTGCTTGACATTTGAATACATTTTACCTATAATATACATGTAATTTATCACTAAAATTTAGAAACTCTATGACCAATTGACCATGTATCAAACAATTATTTTACAACATATTTAAAATCCTAGCTATTATACGTAAAAGTAGGATACCCTGCACGTTATACGGACCTACGTTGGCAACAGTCTCCCATTATAACCTACTGGTATGCCATCTTTAGGAAGAAACAATTTATGATGTTCGCGGGAAAATTAATGTCGGTTGTTGACAATTTTTGACTCAGAAACAGTGAACACAGTTTCAGGGACCGTTTTGCTCGTTGATTTGAGGTTCATGGACTCTTAGTGCAAGTGCAAGTAAAATATTATAGTTACTTTAAAGGTGTTCCAGCGTCCTTATGCAGTTTCCTGTGCTGTCGGAGTTTAACCTTGCAAGTAGCACCTATTGGTAAGCATTGTGTTACTTATAATAGGCATAGTATGTGTTCAGGATTCTTTTGAAGGTAGTGGTCTAAAGCATACTTCCCTACTTAAGCCTTTCTTACATACATTGCTTCGATGAGAGAGGTTCAAATAATGAGTTGTATTTTTTTTTATCATAAGCCATTAATTTTCACCAATATTATTAAAAAAAACAAGAACAGATCAATAACGGAAATAAACACAAACTCGAAATAGTTCATGGACGTTATATTATACACTTTTGAAATATTGAAGTAAGCAACATGGCAGTTCGTATCGAAATATCAAGTATTTGCAGAAATACATATTTTCACTCGGCATCGCTTGTTGTATTTACATGTTCTATATCCTAATCCCTTATGTATATAAAATAACACTAACTAGATAAGCAGAAAAAGGATAAAACACGAGCTGTTCGAAATATTGCGATACTAAATCTGCTAAGTGTTTTAGCCTTTTTCTGCTTATTTAGTTACATATAAAACGCTGAAATAAACCGTTTCTTGGGTATGCCATGCAGTTTTTGTTTTGTTTCTTCGCTGTAGGTATTTAATTTTCATTTTATGAGCTTTATGAAAGAAAAGTTGTTAATACTCCATAACATCTCTTAAGTTACTATAAGTTATTAGTTAATTTTATGAGAAACATAAGATTAGAAAATCAGCCGGTTAGGACGGCATTCGGAAGTCTCACAGAAATGAAGTGTGTAAGTTTTAATGGTGCTTAATCAAATTGTCTGTGCCAGGAGCGATTTTTCCATGTAGGAATTGGGGAACTTCCTACACTTTATTTTTGCTTATAGCTAAAGTGAGACTATTCATAACCATTAGAGTATACCTACTTCTATGATATATGGGCGTCTTAAGCTACAAATGCTGTAAAGAGGTGTGTATGTGGGTTCCATACGAAGTTTTTACATAGAGGTTGAGGAGCTGTAGTAACTTTCCTACGACTATAACAACTTGGCCTAAATTTGGCTTGGGGATGGGGGAGGAGGGACGTAGCCCATTCGTGCTGCTTTTGAGGAGCCTATAGGAAGTCTTCAACTTTCTCATCTACCGATTAGAAAGACAAGGTCTATCGTGTTTGCAATAATTTTTGAAGGTTTAAGTCTCACATCCTTCTATTACTACTACAACCACTACACTACTGCTAAACAAAAGGGCTTTCTTTTGTCAAAATAACGGAGATATGTGAGCTGAAATTCTTTGCTTTTAAATTTTAGTTGCAACAAGGTTTTCAACCGGCCGGGTCAGTGTACTTCGCCACGAATTGTGTTTGTGATTATTACTTTTTTTTATAAACACAGTAACGTGTGCAATTGAAAGGTGTTTTGAAAAGGGAAATTGTAGTTATCCCGGATTAAATAAATTATTCCTATTTTGTTGGTCGTGTTGTGGTTCTATGTCCCCACGCCTTAAAAAATATTCTGAAAGTGTCACCAATTCAAATAACCTATGCAGCGGTATTTGTAAAGAAGGTTGGTAATGGAGGGAAAATTATGGAAGTAATATAATAATTTGATTAATTGTATTTGGTTATATGGAATCTCAGGGGTAATGATACTTTCTAATGGAATCCCAAGGATAACGTTCTTCTTTTCCTTTCGAATTGTTTCCGCTGACTGCTGAGACTCTTCTGCTGGATAATTTTATGGTCCTCTTCATAGAGTGTGAAAGTGAACCAGGTGGTTAACAAGATATATAGAGTTGTGATATGTAGCACGATTTATTATCTAGGTTTCTTCCGCTTAATGAGACACCGTTACTCCTCGGAGAATTTCTCGTGCAATATTTGCCACTTTAGCTCTAACTATGACGATCACTCTGACTTCCTGACTTACTTTAATAATTCTTAAAATGTCTGCTGTTAACTCAATGAAATAGGTCAAGCTGTTAACTAACTTGATACAACTATAATGCTTAACTTGATAACGATTGATTCTGAACTCCACTAATCCTGAGACACTACTGAATTCAACTAACTCTGAGACGCAACTTTACACTGAATACTCTTCCACTGACTATAGCTTTCCACTCACTGAACTGACAATACCCCTCGCACTGCAGAATTACAAGCCTAAATAAACATGACAGTCTGATGGTCTCCCGAAGTTATCTTTATTCTTTCAAAATATGCTTTTAAAAACTGCAGAATAGTTTCTTCCATCTTCGCGTTACTATTGGATAAATATTTCCCTCCGGTCCTTTCGTGCTATATTATTGGTCATATGTACTACGTGACTTCTTGCATATCATCCACGTCTCTCATGTATTAAATAAAACCGTTGAAATGTCCTTTCGAGAGGTTATTACCTTGACTTTCACCCCCGTAGTTGTCATATGTTTTATTACGCCTACCCTGCTTTACAATTGTCTAACAGTATACAAAATAAACACCCTTTTCAAGGACTGTGCTTTAGAAAATTCCTCCCGGAAATATTGGTTTTGCTTGGGTCATCTTTACAAAATGTTTATGATGGGCAATAAGTTTCTCTGTACCAGTTTTCAGGTCAAGAACAGAAAACAGGGAGTGTTTCCAAAGAGAAAATCACATCATACACAACATTTAAATACATGTACAGAATATAGAATAAATGATAACCACACTCATGACTATAGTAAGGAAGTTACATAAAATTAATTAACATAATAACTCTAATTTAATAGAAGGCAACATATCATAAATTTTGTCTCATCTAGGAAATCAGTTAAAATTACAAACGGATAAAGTATGACGAGTCACTCACTTGTATAATGTGTATTTATTATTTATTGTTATAAGCATTGTTATTTTGTGCGTTTTTAATGTTCTTTTTCTAATTAGGGTTTCTACACATAAGAAATATCATCAATCGCAACTGGCCTGCGCTAATTACTACTGCAGTTGAACGTTTGAAATATACGATGGGCGAAAAGTCCTTACATTTAATTTACAATTGATTAAACCGTCCTTTACTGAAAAAAATGGAAGCCCTGTTTCTCGATACACAATGTACAATGTTTAGCAACCGATGACATTACATAACATTTACGGATATTTTACAAATTACTTTCGATCATCAGTTGCAACTCTTTTCAATTTCTGTAGCTGTATCATGCTCACTTTTGATTGCGCATAGTGATATGTTTTTAGATCTAGCTATGCCTCGGTATATACCTGCATTTTGGTTTCGTTTGTTTTCACTCTATGTTATTCCGCAGCTCCTTTTAATTGATATACACATATATAATCGAAAAGCAGAAAAGCTGCAGTTCAAGGTAGCTTTTGCCTTCCGCCATTAATTATTAAATAGAGATAACAGCGTAATAGTATTAAATAGTTTATACGTATTTGATTTAAAAGCAATTCTGGTCATAACAATTTTATGAGCACTTATCTGTAATGTGGAGAGAAATGTTAAAATGTTTATTAATTCGCTTTTAAAAGTGTCCGAATAGTTAGCATATTCCCTAAAAATGTTAATTTCAAAATTAGTATCTATATCAAATCAATAACAGCATTTTCAAGCATGTATTCATAGTAATGTTTTCATGGTGTTTATAAGCTCTAATACACCTTTTAATAATTTTATGGCATATATTGTGTATAATGAAGATAAAATAAAACGGACAACCTGATCAGGCGACCAACACATAAATAACTAGAGGGTTCCAACAAGAATTACCCCTTAAAACAACATTAAAATACACTTAAAAATAATATTTCAAGGTGAATGGCTCTTCTTCGGATAGGAAGTCAATGAAACCAGGAGTGGACTGAATAGGCGGTACTATGCCATCCTGAGGGAACAAAGTGAATGGCTGGGTAGTATGGAGGTGGATTTTCACAAAATTAAAGTTAAGCCCTGGTGAAGTATGTGCTTTATGCAGCTGTGATCTCCTTATCTCTTAGAGTATTGTCTGCAGTTGAGGGAAGTAACGCATTAATGAAGGTTAATAAATAGCAGTAATGGAAAGAAGATTGATGAGACAAAGCATACTGAGCTACTGGTTAGAGAGAATTAGTTTTGACCGAGCGAGTATCGTTAAAGAAATCATGATAGAGGTTGAAACAGTATTTATAAGCTGCCACTCCCAAATTTAATTAGAGTGCTTAATTAGTAATTTTATGTAACCTTTCCAATTTACTTATGAGTGTAATTTCATTTTAATTTCCTATACGAATGTTGGATTCTTGTTTGTATTTTCTTGCCAGAGTACAGAAAGCAACCACAGTCATAAAATCTGACCTGGGAATTTCTGTTACCTATTGTAACAATATTTATATAGAAGGCCCAAAGACAAGGAAAACCGATATTTTCTGGAGAAAAATCTTAATCAGAGTCCGTGGAAAAGATGTGTATTTTGTATTCTGTTAGAGAATTGTAAAGCAGGGCAAGCGTAATAAAACATATGGCAACTGCAGGGATGAAAAGCCAGATCGATGACCTCTTCAAGGGAAGAAGCTAGCAGCTTCAGTTGATATCTACATGTAAAAAGTCACGTAGTCTATGTTTATTTAGCCTTGTAATTTTGCGACCCGCAGTCAGTTGAAAGTGGGAAAGTCTCCTTGCAGTTGCTGTGGAAGGATAGACCTCAGTAGAGCGTGATTGAGTATTCAGTAGTATTCTTCGTCCAATTCTAAGTCAGTGAGGAGTAGGCAGTTGCGAGAATTAGTTGAATCAAGTGGAGTTCAGGATCAGAGTTTTTAGAGTTATTAAAGTGCGTTAACGTCAGAGTATCGCCATAGTTAGAGCGAAAGTGGCACGTAATCTGCAGGAAATAACGGCAGTACATTTTTTGTGGAATAGTTTATGAACAGTAAATTGTGTTTCATCTCCTATAAGAAGAAATCTTATTAATCTCCAACACTCCTTCCCCTGTGGTCACAGGACTATAAAAGTATCAGCAGCAGAGTCTCTACAGTTGTGGCAAAACTATAAGTCAGCGGAAACCAATCATCAGAGAGTAAGAAAAATTCATTAACCCCCGAGATTCCATATAACCAATCAAATTAATCTAATCCTTCCAAATCTTTCCCTCCACATGTTTTAATACTAAATTAGTACCCCTCTAATAAAAAGCGCTGCAAAGTCAATCTAATGAAAATACTTGGTACAATCTGCAAGTAAACATGTACAGTACGTTCTTACAAGCGCAATTGGTTGACGAGTAAATTTTAAACTCTAGGTTATATACCGGAATTAAAGGTGGTAATAGTAGGAATGCTTATTGAACAAGCTTCGGGCGGTGACAAGTGATTTTTGATATATAACAACGTAAAATAATGCTTTGTATTTGGTTTATTTACTGACACTCTTTAACATCTCAGGTTATCAGCATCCCATTCAATTCAGGACGTGAAACAGTCGGTAAATTTTGCTCAAAGGCCGGTAAATTTAGCCATGAGGTTCTTTTACGAGCCGTGAATCTTAACAGCTTTATTTCTCTTCCGAAAGAAACCATATTTAGGATTTTTACCCAGAAAAAATCCACCAACCCTGGCCGGGATTGAACCCGCGATCCAAGTATGGTTACTACTAGATTACCAGAACTGACTGAACTACCGTGTCTTGCCCGATCATGGCTGCGGTATTCTCCCATCTAAGTATGTTTTACCTTGGGGAACTTTAAGGTTTTATGTTGCAGAAATTTATCCCTTTAAAGGTGACTCGAAAGCTTCAAGTACTTAATGCCCATACTTATAGTGCACCATACTGCATTGCGACCAGCGAGTGATGAATAATTTCCTAACAGATGCCAAACATGTGTGGAGAATGAAGGTGGACAGTTTGAAAACCTTATTTGATAATTGGTAATTAATGAACCTCTTAAATTGGGTTGTGTATTGTGGTATGGTTAGTTCGTTTTATTGTTTTACCCTGCCGGTAATCACTGTGACCCGACTAACTGGTTAACCGGCTAAAGAGCGGCGCGCTCGCCCATAGGCAAAACAACTCCGGGGGAAAACAAAATGATCGCACGGTATTAACAATGAGATCATCTTAGAAGTCTCTAGGGTATAATAGACTCAAATGGGGCAGATTCGCTTCTATATTTGGCAATGCGCAGTAGCTCAGTTGGTAAGTGCTTAGGCATGGCAAGCCGAGTTCCTGCCGTGATCTCAAAGTTTTCCTTTCTAATTCTGGTTCCAAGTTAGGTAACGTGTTTAACACTTGACTAAAGTTCTCCAAAAGAAACATTTAACAGATCGTATAATACAAATATTTTTGCACAATATTTTCCTAATAGGAAAAGAAAGAATTTCGGATTTTTTTCGTGCAGAATTGAGATAAAAGGTGACCACTCTGAATATCTGATTTTAGGCCATGCAAAGATCTGAGCATTATAGATAGATGTCATAAATGCGGAAATCAAGCATTTCGGGGTCATGTTGATATAAACTGTTTTTCTAGTCTACATACGAAGAGCATTTCCTAAACCATATATTTTTTAAACATCCTGTATAAGTCAATGTTTTCCTTTAATACATTGCAGTAGTCAAAATTGTTTGGTGTTTAGTTCCCTTGTCTCTGGATTCAAGAATCGCAATGTTAGCCACGGTCAGTGTCTATGGAATTGGAATGATCCCTCTAGAGAATCCGAGAGGAGAACGATTTTTATGTGGATGGCTATAAATCTTTGCTAAAGCTGAGATGAAGTGCAGGGTTAGAATGAAATGGGACCAATACATTTTAGGAAGAATATTCAGTCAGTCCAAGTTGTAGTAAATATCTATTTGGACTTGTGATGGAGATTTGTTTAGCGCTTCTATAAACAAATCTCCACTTCATAGGTAAGAAGAAATGTAGCAAAGGTAGTTGTACGGGTATGTGGAATTCATAAGTGAATAGGACTTACTTATCTTCAATGCGGTAAACAAATGACATCTAGGAGCCTTATGGCTATATAAAGCTTTGTGTGAAATTGTTTTCAAGATTTGTATTATGAATATGCTTATGAACATAGTTTGTCAAATTTATAAAGCACTGGGGTATTGAAAATAAAATATAGTATGGAATTACAATAGGCTTCCAGGACTAGTGTGACCAATTTTGTGTACACTATTGACCTACACCTCTCAGCGTAAAACTTTCCTAGAAGCTTCTTCCATGGGTGTGTAAGAAAGCGTTTGTTTTGCAGAATTTGCAATTGTCGAGCCTGCATCAAGTTCGTAATTTGAAGAAAATGAGTTAATTATATTTTCGATATGTTTTTACTGGATACTATTGGTATCCACATGGGTTTCTAGTGAAACAGGAACAAAACCTATACACAAAATTGTATTTGAAAATAGATTTCTGGCTAAAACCCGAAGTATCCAGAGGTAACTTGAAAAATAAAACGTTAACATTACTTCAGTCATAAATTCCACGTGAATACATTGCAATGCATTCCTTTTTCAAACAAAATTAAATCTTCTCTTTTACATTTGCATTGGGAAACACTTTATTTAGAAATCGGTTACCCTCCAACCTTTTTGGAACATCAAATGTACACCCTTGACAAAAAAAAAAAAAAAAAAAAAAAAAAAAATGAGTCATCTCTTGAACGCAAAATTCTTCAAGGTCCTACTCGTTAGAGCGTGCGGTTAACAAAGTAACAAGCAAGGCTGTGAAGCCATTGCAGCATTGTGTTTATGGCATGCACCAAAGACACTGTCTAGCTAGCTAGTATGTGCATATTATTGTAGCTCTGTGCAGTGATGTAGCTAAGAGCG
The DNA here is from genome assembly GCA_030762175.1 of Metallyticus violacea. NCBI lineage: Eukaryota > Metazoa > Arthropoda > Insecta > Mantodea > Metallyticidae > Metallyticus > Metallyticus violacea. The sequence continues at coordinate 38,012,856 of CM060838.1, forward strand.
CAAGCTCGCCTTCCGGCATGAAGCCTTTTTAATGCAAATTAGTTTCCTAATATTATTTCCCATACACAGCAAGCTATAACGTTAACATATTACGTATATATTATAATGTATATTATATTTCTTAGTATCTGTTCCACACTACTGTAGAAATCTGACATCATCTTTGTGCCGAAGATTGAGGGCAGTTGTACATGCTGAGAGTTCATACAGGAATTCAATTTATGCTTATATCTATGTGATTTCATTTATGAAGATAAAATTTTCTGTTATTGTATTTAATTATTTGTAAAGAATAAGTTAGATTGGCATTACGTTTTTGTGTGTGCATAGGTAATGCCATCAAACTCAAATGATACGTTAAAATATAATGTGGCATTAAGGTAACTTATTGACTACATATATACTTATAAAACCAATAATTAAAAAAATCAAAATTGTCGTGGAAGAGTTGAACCCCGGAGATCACGCAAAAGAGCGATGACTTCTAAACCGCTTGGCCATCGTTACTCTATCCTAATGTTCTCTTTCCCGATGCTTATGATTGCGACCAATTAGTTTACAGACAAAGCGTCCACTGCAGTGTGCACTCGCTACATGCGGTTGTGAATATAGCGTTTACGAGTGTCCCTGAAGTTCTCCGATCGTCTCGTAAAATCTGGGGATGCTCCCCCCCCCAAAGGGTTTACTTTGAGTATAGAGGGCAGTAACGTATCTTTTCTATTCTTTGGAAAACAAACAAATTTGACAGTAAATTTTCTTTCGTTAGACACGCTTATATGCTGCACAGCTAATGTTGAACCAACCACGTTCCTATATGTTAAACCTGTTAATTACTCTGGAAGTTGAACATTCTTCTATCCTGGATGTTAAATTGTAACTTACCCAGCTCTGCTACCTGTGTACGACTGAATGCTATTGAATTTGGTACTTTATACAGCATGTCACTATCAAAGTTATTAGTTAGCATTTCCAAGAAGGGAAATTTTGCGTCCATTTTGTTTCTCAGTCTATATGATGGTCATCAATTACTGTTGAGCAAAGTGCAATATTTAATTTGTATGATGATTGTAATTAGTTTAAGTTAATAGAACTAATTATTGAGGAAAATAGAGAAGTTATTCATCGTATGGTGTAATCTGCAGAATTTGGAATTTTTAAATCAATAATTTCCAACATAAATGTGAACAAAAATTAAATTTATAAATGCAAGGGAACAAAATTACAATTCAAAAAGAAAGTGTGCAATGCAATAATGAATTAATCAATAACGTTTTTGAATTTTTTCGGTTTTGTTGGAGTAAGCCGTCAGAGGGCTGCTTCTTCAAGAAAAAAGCTAAAGACATTTGTAAACAGTTAAAACATGACCGCATTTTCAGTCAATAACTCTTGGTTAGATGGTTTCTAAAGCAATCATTTCTTTTTATCTTGGTACACCTCGTTATGTTTCACACTTTTTAATGAACCGTAGATCTTAAGCGTAGAGAGTTTTTATTTTATAAACCTGCTCTTTACAGGTCGGGAATATCACCTGACTCTGTTTATTTTCTTCTCTGAAAATCTTGTTCTTGACAGATCATTATCCCATGTTACCCTCTAGCACATATTTCTGTAGGAATTATTTTCACTCTTTTAGTTGCTTGAATTGTGTAAGAACCGAAGCGTTGAAAGAGATTCTGACACTTCGCCTGTGTTGTGTATGGTCACGTTGTGAGAATGCAAAACAACAAGACTTTTATGAGCAATCTAGTTATTAAAAATAATTATTTTGTGAGTACTGCATTTTAGTAGTGTTTCTTGCCAGAAAGAATCAATGAATACCATTAATTGCGTGACCAAAATGGGACGATCTGCCAGTAGGAGGAGAGGTATTATTGAGATTATTTGAGTAACATGGTGGCAGAGCAGGGCTTCGTGCTGAGAGATCCCAGTCGTCAAGATCACATGTGCAGGTAGTAGCTTGTAATTTGAGGAAGGTTTTGTTAAGCAAGTGGTTTACGTTCGCGTGTTACTCCGTGTCTATTGTCCTTTGTTAGTTATCCCACTGCATAACTTTTTTCCCTTAACCCTTTTTAGAATTATGAGGAATAAATACCTCATCGATATTAAGTATAGTCTTTAAAAATGAAGCTTTTATGTACGATACTTATGTGAAAGCGGATTCTTGCAGATTCGCAAGAAAATATCCCGACAATCTTGTTTCAGATACAGTTGTTATCCATGCTGTTAAAAATTTGATAGGGACGGGATCTTTCAAAGATAAGAAATGTATTCTGAACCGCTGTGGTCATACGGAAGAAAAGCTAGGTTTCCTTAACAGATGCTGACAATGTATTGCCCCTGAGAGACATCAGTTTCAACATCTCTTATAACTAAAACCAGGACATTGCTCTAAACGCCTATTTTATTCCTATGTTCAGAAACTTAGACAATTGTAACCAAAACTCATTTCTGGATCTTTGGAATAGTATAATGGTTATAAATTGCTATTTTGAAGGTTAGCGCCTATATGTAAAATAAGGACTTTTAAATGCCTACTTTCCTCTTTCATTGTACCAGTGATCCATTATTAAGTAATTTATCTCTAAAATTACTGCTATTGTGTACTGCTCTATGTGCTGTTGGTTATCGCCTGTAATATCATCCAGCGCCAACAATGAAACGGGCAGTACTCATTAAGATTGACAATGTTAAATGGTAAGAAACAAGCAGGAAAGCTGAGGAATGCAGCTGTTTAAGTTTCTCTCTCTATAAATTATTGTGCAACTGAAAGAATTGCAGAAATCTAAGCTGTTAGGAAAACGCAGGTGATTTAACTCGCAATGCAGTGAATTCATATTTCCTGGAATGGTAACAAGAGTTTTAGCTGATGAAAGGATGAAATAATATTGCGGCTTTATTTATTGGTTTATTTATGTATGCTCTTTAACATATGAAGTCATTAGCGTCCCATTCAATTCAGGAGTGAAACAACCGATAAATATTGCTCATAGGCCTCTTCTTTCAGGCTTGGGTTCTTCTACCCACGACTTTCCAATCCCACTATTGGGTCTAAGAGACAAGTATGGTTACCACTATTCCACCAGGACCGACTGATATTGAAGTTGCCCTTTATTACATACAATACTTAAAAAAAAATTCAATGTAAGTGTTATTTTTATTAAATATTCACTAGTTCTAGTAATTGTCAGATGAAAAAAAATATCTAAAATGCTAAAAAATATGGAGCTATTAAAAATTTAAAAATATACTTTACCGTTTATGTTCTTCTAAATTTTATTGTTTTAAAAAATATAATCCCCAATGCTAAGTCAAAGTAGCTAAATGTGCCTTCAATCTCTATCATGCAACGAAGGAAAATTCACAAACTGTAACATAACATGGGCATGTTATAATTAATTTTAATGAATTTATACCACTACTGAAATATATTTTTTGTTGTATTTCAGATTGTGGAATCTTTTGATAGTGGTGCAGCGGTCATCCCAGAAGCAAAAGAACCAATATCGTCTTAAACTTTGCAGCCATACAGGATCATATTGCACATCTGCCAACAGCGCTGAAGAAATTGGAAAGAAGAGATTCCCACAGAATTCATCGGAATAGTCAGAAATGTAAAGGAAACTGCCTGGCAGTGTAGACAAGTCAGTGGCTTCCAAATTTGCAAGTTTGCTGAAAAGAAATCCTGGATAGGAGTCAATTGCCCGGATTGATACGATTCTGTCAGGAGAAGATCAAGAAGTAGGTGAAGTGGCTCCTTTAGAGATAGCCAAATTCAAATACGCTCCAGTAACTGCATGTGAAGTTGAAAGAACCCTTTCTAGGTAACAAGGTTTTTGAGCGACACCAGAAACAACATCCTTCACTACAGAGAATTAGGAAAAGACCTTGACTTTTCATTGCCATTTTGGATTTGATGATTAGAGTTGTTTCACATGAGTTTAATTCATGAACAATGACATGATATTAAACATTTGTTACTGCAGGTGTAGTTTGTTTAAGCATATGTATTTTAATTTACTTGATTCCTGTTTGGAGAATAAACTTCTGTGTAAAACTGTAATTATTGACCAATAAACCTACTTATTCTTGCCTGACAAATAAGAACATGAAAATTTTAATTGAAGACCCACTGAATCCATTCCTATTCTTATACATATAAATAATTTAATTACATTTAGATGTGTTTTTAAATGCCTGATTTGTATTTTAGTGTCTATTTTAAGGGTCTATTTTGTTACTTAAGTGCCTTTTTAATTTTTTAAAAATGTTTTATGCTTTTTCCTTGCTTATTTTTTTGACCTTTTAGTACCTGAAGAGGTTTATTATTATTATTATTATTATTATTATTATTATTATTATTATTATTATTATTATTATTATTATTATTATTACCACCAGTTTTAAATACAGTATCATTTTATGCTTTCAATAAAAATATAAATACTAAAATAATGTTATAAATTTTACGCGCGGGGACTGCGGCGGCCAGATTTCCCCAGTAAGCGAAGCGCTCAGGTTGCTCTTAACTCGTATATCTTCACTATAGAAAAATAAAATAAAATGTATGTAGAAGAATAAACAATATATATTTTCGTTCTGACATAGTTGGTATCTATTATCTGTTTTTCTATATTTTTATTTCAAAGTAATTATTTATTTTTTACTTTAATCAATTAATTAATTGATAAATCTGTTTCGGTTAATAAATAATTTGCCTTGATTGTAGTGTAATTGGAACTAGCTTTTTACAATAACAGCTTTTATATTTCTGATCATCCAGATAAATAATAATAATAATAATGCCAGGCAGTGTATAAAACAAATTTATATTACATAAGTTACTTTTATTTTCGGCCAAAAATGAACATGTCCAAGCCATTTCCAACCAATGCTGAACGTTATGTCAATAACAATTGAGCATCTATAATTTTTTTGCAAAACTCACGTGCTTTTTGTGAAATTCATAATGTGATTTACAATATTAATTTGCAGGTGACACCTAAATATGCACACAAAATAATAAATGCTTAGTATTGATATGGGAGTCGTTCTTTTTGTTTTTTCACTTCTTGTAAGAAAGATTGATGGACTTGTTTGCTTTTGGTTACAAGCTCCTCAGTGGATAATTTAACTTTGATTCAATTTTTTTCATTCTATTATTTTTTTACTGCTTTGACTGCAACAACGCCGGCCGTAAGTCTTAGCTCATACGTTTAAAGCCAAATGTTGATTAAATTTTAGGTTTCACCCCTTCATCTCCAGCAGCTCCTGTTTAAAATGTTCAGTTAACATCCGATACTTAACTTTTGAAGAAGATCTGGTTGCTATCACATTTTTTTTTCTATCGTGACTTAGCCGCCGAGGTAGTTGTGTTTTAGTGATACATTCTTCTTTCCAAATGGTGTAAAGAATAGAATGTAAGCGGATTAGTCAAGAGTTCTGAAATGGATTGCATTACTGCAATATCAAACCTTCCATTAGTAAGTCGGTCTTTTATTGGCGCTACCGCCACTTCCCTGCCGCCGCCCCTCACTGCGCCATAACACAGTGACATCTTTTTAGAACATGGGCACTACAAAGAAAATAAATTATTAATTTATTAATTAATAAATTAATTCTGTACTCATTATTTTACAGATGATGCTGGAAATGTTAGCAAGAAATTAGGCCCATTAGTGCCGAAGAACTGACCAGTGTAAATAATGGTTTTTAAGACGTAGATTGTGTGTTTATAAATTGGCGAATACTTCCAGCATCTTCCGTAAGAAGTTTGAATACACAATTAATTATTTTTATATGTATTACTCAAGTTATTAAAAGATGAAGTATTTTCGCACCGTAAGTTTGCGGCATTAGATGTCGGCTATGTGGGGGGAGGGGGGAGGGACCGCGCAATAAGTTTGCGAATGGAAGGTTTTAAATGTGCCTCACTGTATTTTTTCAAAAATTGTTTTCATCCTGCTACTGATTTATGCCTTAATCTGTCCAAATTTAAAAGGCAGTAACAACAATCCAGGTTAGCAAACATTTTAAAAAAATTTAAAAAAAATAATATAGTCAGTTATATTTGCCATCGCCTAAAAGCCAAATATATATATATATATATATATATATATTCCATTTCCATTCCATTTAAAGCGCATTATCTAAACTCATTAGTAACCATGACATAAGGGGATGTGGTCAGAGTTTAATCACTTTAAATTTACATCATTGTTGTAAATAATTACCTAACAGGAAATTAAGGATGTAGTTTTAACCAATAATTGTTATACAACAATTTTAAATGTTCACTTCATGTTTAAATTAGTTTATTAGTACCTGATTTACATAGTTGACCAAATAACAAGCCTATAAACTATAGATGGCTCTGAGGACAATTTGGCTCAAACCATCGTTCAGTTTCACGTCCCTCGAAGGAAGGAGAGAGACGAAGGGAAATACTTAACATTTAAAAGACGCTAATGCGTCATCTTCTCACGCATGCGCGTAGCGTCCTTTTTCGATTATAAAGATCCTTCCCATATATATTGATACGCCTACTATTTTACCATCATAGTACACTTTCAAAAGATATAATTTCGAAGTCCCCATGCCACAGTTCAATGATAATTGAATCCTTTTTAAATATAATTTTATAAGGTAGGGGTGCTTTTTAAATTTTCAAAGTGGAGGTGGCTAGGGGTGAAAAGGTGTAATCTAAAATGTGATCCACATTGACTCTAAACTTCCCTCTCACTACCTAGATACCGCCACGGGTGGCCGAGGTAGTAAAGGCGCGGACTCGTGAGCGGGAGGTCTGGGGTTCGAATCCCTCCAGGACCGCCCTCCCTGACTGGGGTTTTTTCCTGGTTTTCCTCAGTCCTCATAAATGGCAAATGCCGGGGAGGAACCCTAAACTTAGGCCTAGAACGTTTCCTTCCTTAAAAAATATCCTTTCCCAATTTATCATTTCATCTCTTGTATCATCAGTGTCTACCGCCTGTGGTGCCTCAGTAATAAAAACGGGCGTTAAACACTACTAAAAAAAACTACCTAAATAGATGCTGTTTTGTTTAAACTAAATTAATTTTAAGTAGATGGTTATTCAGATTGTGAAATAAAGACTGTATGGCCGTTTACTTGTAGGAAAAGTAAAGTGTTAAGTCCTCTTTTAATAAAAATAATTTTACCGAAATATATATGTATATGTGACTGATCTTTTCTTCTTTTTCTTGAATTAAACTTCTTTGGCTCGAAACTGTTCATTTATTGTAAGCTTTTTTGAAACAATGCATGCTTAAAAGCATAACCTAAATCGTATTTAAAGTTTGACGTATGTCTAAATATAACAGATACGTGACAATGAAATTACGAAAAAAGTTTTTAATATTATTATCTTTAGCTTTCGGTAAAAGGTCACGCTTAATGCTGTACAGAATTAGCAGATAACGTTTCAAGCAAAATTCATATGGTCCCATGGGCTGTCGGTGATATCGAAAACATTTGCCTGAGGGATGATCTACAACACGTAACCTGCGCATCAAGTGTATTTTGAATTCATTGAGAGCTATAGACATTTTTCTGAAAGCGGTTTATCTGTAGCCAGGGGCCTCTATGTCGATGTGGGAGAGCTAGATCAAGAATAATTTTACTGCCGCACTGCGGAGAAAGCTATTACTCCCATGGTGTACTGGTGGCATGGAGTTTAATACATCCGATTATGACGCTTCATTAAAGGTTTAGTTAAACTAAGCTTAACAAAGGTATTGCAGATTGACCCCTATTGTTTACTTATGCATGTAGAATAACAAGATGCGCCCAATATTCGACAAATATATGACAAAACGAGAGTTTATGTGATTTTTTAGTTTAATTGTTCTATAAATACAAAGTATTTTTGTTAATATTCATGTTGATTGATAAAATAGTACAGTTATATGTTTAATGTTTATTGTTATTCTTTTTGTAATTACTTGTTTTTAGGCGTAAACATTCTAGCGCAGAAAATAAGAAAAAATAATTACTGCAGTTAAAAGTTTGGTTATAGCATTTGGTAAATATCAAGTGCTAGTAGTGTATGGTGTTTATTTATTTGATCTCCAAATACAATAGAGCCCTATTCCACCTTATAGTATGTTGGGCCTATGGTTTATAGACGATGCTACTTGTGTAGAATAGTATTAACTTATTTACATATTTTTTTTAGTTTACAATGTTTGATAAATATGAGCTATACATTTCTCACATACTTTAGTACAGAAATATTTATAATTCCTAGTACACATGGAGATTTCTATGCACTAAAACCAGAACGAAGCTGAATGAAGTTATGTTGACACTGGGATGTAGACAACAGATGAAAGAAAGAGTAACAATAGATCACGACCTAACCACCCTCTCTCTTTAGGGTCGGTCCTGGTGGTCTAGTGGACCCATAACGATCTTATGCCCAATATCGCGGGTTAAATCCTGGCCAGCGTCGATGGCCTTTTTAAGGTGTAAAAGTTCTAAGGATGGTTTCCTTCGGAAGGGAAGTAAGCCATGGGTCCCTTATCGTAGATTTACGGCTCGCAAAAGAAACTCAAGTCTGAAAGAAGAGGCCGCTGAGCAAAATTTTACTGAAAGTTTCACACCTTGAATTTAATAGGACGCTGATGACCTAGGATGTTGAAGAGAGTTCGTAAATAAATCAAAACAATAAAAATCTCTCTTTAGGCTTATCACCCATGATTTCTTGTTTACCTGCGCGCGGTGGGTCATTGTTTGTGTTCTTGCTTTATTTATATATGTCCTAGTAGTTTGAGTGTACTTCAATCGATGTTACGTGCTTAAGAATTCCGATGCGTAATTATCAGCAAATGGTTGAGTGTAGTTTATATAAGTGTTGAAGATGTGCAATAAATTCACAATTGAAGAGTAGATGAGTCAGTGTTTCTCTTGACTTTTTACGCGTAGAGTCATTAGGGAGTAGAATATGAAATATCTGTAAATCTGTTAATTTTTCCATGACTATTAACAAACTGAGCCCAAAGAAATTTGGTTCAGCCAGTGTAGAAGGATGAAAAAAAAATCTTTGGTGAAATTTGCTTTTTACACTGCTTGCCCTGCTGTATTACAATTTGTTTTGTGATATTTTTGAGTAGTTTTTATGTTTGTAGTCGAGCAGGTTGTACAATTGATATAAATATTTAACGTACGTAATATTTTACATAGAATCAGCTCTGTCGTTCAAATGATTCCCTTATATTCTTTGGCTTAAGTGCATATGTGTTTAGTGCTTTCAGATATTATTTTCTTATTTATGTTGCAATCGAGAGACGGTTGTATTTATCACTGATCAGTTTCATTGCAACCTGGGAGTTACAGAAAATGCTAGCTTTTTTTTTTTTTTTTTTTTTTTTTTTTTTTTTTTTTTTTAATTAATGCACCATTGTAACGAAAATAGTTCTGTTAGAATCTCTGTACCGTTTTAAGAAACAAGAGGCGCAACTCCTGGTATGTTGCCGCTTCCTCTATATATTCGTACTTATGATATCATATTTTACAGCTTTCTTACTTTACTATTTTATGCTATAGGACAAAATTGATTTTCATGTCTTTAAATTGTGTTAAACTTTAAATGAAGACAACACATAAACGGTAGAAATACCTGTAATTTATATTCTTCTTACTTTCTGTATTTCATACACATTTGAGAAAATACTTTCAAGAAAGTAGTTTTGAAGAGCGAAACATAAAAGCTTAAAATATTCTTAAGTAGTGCTCATTTGTGTTGTTGTTCTAATTACAAATAATATTCCACGTGACATCGTTTAAACGTCATAATTTTAAAAAGAGAGTGGTCCATAAAAGTATAAACTATATTTTATGATAACTAGTGTCATACTGTTTCTTTCTTTCTTTGTTTCTTTTTTTTCTCAGGTCATTTCCCCTTATTAGCATAAGGTCATTCCCCCCACATTGCAACAGTCGATACCGAGTAGTGTACGAAGAAATGAACATTCGTACCACAATAGGTACAGTTTTAACTCGTATTATGCATTCTAGATAATATTCCTTTGTCCCATTTTCATTTGAATGACCCCCACATCTCTCAAGCTATGTTAGTTCAACAAATTTTGTGACTATTTCTCGACCATAACTTTAACTGTCATTGAAATCATAAAATCAACATTTTATATACTATAGGTTCTCATGTTTTAATGTGAAATCATAGTATTAAAGAAACATTTTCTGGTAACCGTACATTTAGTGTTAATAAGAAGGAAAACAAATGTATTTTTTTTCAAACATTTGAAAGGTTTTTGTTTATAAAATTATGAACATTTATCATTAGAGATTAGAAGACGAAATAATATCCGATAATTATGAATCCCTTTAAAGTAAAACAAGAGCAGGGGATAAGATGAATATACCGGGCTTTCATTTCAAAACTTGCCAGTCTGTATAGCTATCTATTTGAAGTAAATGCACCTAAAACACGTCAATTTAAATATTTAAGTGGAAACGTTGTTTACACTTTAGATTTTACCGTCTCTTCACTTTAAATGTTAAGTTATTTATTTAATATTTAATGTGTTTAACGCCCGTTTTAACTACTGAGGCATCACAGGTGGTGAACACTGATGATACATGAGATGAAATGATAAACTGGGTAAGTATTGTTTTTAGGGAAAGAAACGTTCTAGGCATAAGTTTAGGGTACCTCTTCGGTATTTGCCATTTATGAGGACAGAGAAAATCTCAGAGAATGACCCTGGTAGGAATCGAACCCAGACCTTCCACTGATTATCCATACCTTAGCGACATCGACCATCCGTGGCAGTTAAAATTTTTAAATGGCACACCAACCTTATGATACTTAAATTTTAAATAGGGTTCATTTGTTAGCACACTTTTGTTTCCTCTCGTTGCAGGTTATCTGGACTGTTATTGTTGTTTGAATTTGGATAGAATAAAAAACACGTCAATCGATGGATGAAAACATAATTTATAATTCATAAAATTACAATTGAGGCGTAAAATTACAGGCAAAATGGTGCTTTTGAGAAAAACACAAATGAAACAATAATGCTTAATATGAAACGGTATTTTGAACTCAAACACTAATAGAAAAAATGTTGACGTCATAAACACGCGTCGGTCCTAGTGGTGTAGTGGTAACCATACTTGCCTTCTAAACCCAAGATCGCGGGCTCAAACCCGGCCAGGATCGATGACTTTTTCGGGCGTAAAAATCTTAAGTATGTCTTCCTTCGGAAGGGAAGTAAAGCCGCGGATCCCGTGTCGTACATTTACGGCACGAAAAAGAACCTCAAGCCTGAAAGCAGAGGCCTCTGAGCAAAATTTGTCGGCCTTTTCACGCCCTGAATTGAATGGGACGCTGATGACCTGAGATGTTACAGAGTGTCCGTAAATAAACAAATGAAAAAAAAGCTATAAACACTTTTATAAATTAGCTACGGGGTGATTCTTGAGGTTATATATTCTTTTAACATATTAAAGGATATTTTTTACGGTAGTCAAGTGCCCTTTTTCAAAAGAACGTAAAATATTCTTCACAAAATTGAAATAAACAAACAATATATTATTATTTTTTATTTAAAGTGTGAAAAAAGCACACTTAAATAGTACAAAGCATATTTACATGGACTTTTCATGAATTTTTTCCTTAACACACTCAAGCCATCTCCGGAAAAAAAGGGCCCATTGATTAGCAAGTCCTTTTATAAGGTGAATTCCTCAATTATTGATATTGCAGTAATTAAGCATCTTCCGGAACTGCTGACTAAACGGCTTAATTTTTTTTTTTTTCAAATAGTGCATACACATTTTGAAACAAGTATTACCAAAAACACAACTACATTAGATGCTCACTAATTCAAGCAATAATAAAAACAAACCAGGTTGCCAGGCAACGACAGGAAATAAAAGATATGATATCAGTTGAATCCTTTTTAAATTTTAAGTATTATATGGTAGGAATTTTGAATTTGAAAATTTAAAATGGGGTTACTCGATATATAAATTGGCGTGTTTTTTTTTTTTTTTTTTAAATTAAACGTATTTTAAATAGGTAGTTATTCAGATTAATAAGTTTTGAAATGAAAGTCCTGTATGTGTAGGACGCTATATACTTTTGCTAGCATCTTATTTTAATCGCAACAATTTAATTCGAAACCCTCAATGGTGACATAATACTTAGCCACAGTATTGTTGTCAAGACTCATGTTAATTCTAGACTTAGTTATATATGCTATATACTATGCTTCTAGGGATGATTTTGAGTTTTTTCCAACATTGTGAACGGTGTTGAATGGAGTGCTGGAAAGTAGGCTACAAAGCTGCCTACTCTGACGTGAAAACATTCAGTGAGATAATAAGAACAAGATATATGGAGGGCGGGCAATGTGGTGCCAGAGGGGAAGTTTTATCAACAGCATTAACGCGGTATTTACTCAGGAACACGGCCCCTTGTCGATTTCAATACAAGCAGTTGCTTGCACACTCCTGCCATCTGCAGCACTGTTCTCTCATTTCCACTTACACTGACTGTTGATGGAAACGTGGAAACTTTTCGAAGTTTGTTTATACTGGAACTATTAATATAGTTATTTAAGCTTTTAATTTTTATTATAAATTAACAGAAAGAATGGTCTATTCATTTCTAGTCTGAACTGTTGTTTGAGGAACTCCTTTTACACGTGTTAAAAGTATAAGGTTGTTGGAAATAGTGCATATAGGTTAGTAGACCCAAAATGCAGCTCTAATATCATAATATTTACAAGGCATAATTTGAAAAAATAAATAATTTAATATAAAACATAATAAAATATGCAAAACAAAATTTTTATGTAGCAAAAACTAGAACAAAGATCAGTAGATGTAGTGACATTCACGAAAGAAAGAAAATGAGATTGGAATATTCGTAAGGTAAAAGAGAAAAACGGTTTATAAAAAAAAAAGTCCGTAACGCAGAAGCTACATAAATTAAGCGAATTCCTTAGCAAGTTGAATAAATTTACAAATGAATATAAAATCGAAATTAGATCTTATTAATTAGTGAAATTAGTTGTGGCATTACTGTGTGATATTACGGAAAAAAAAAAAAATAAGAATTCTTGCAGTTTATAAGTATTACAAAAGTGAAAACAAAATTTTACAATTATTATTATTTATATTGAGCCAAATTATTTATATTAGTAATTGAATGAAATACATAACCACTGGTAGACATAGCTTTACTATCTGGGTATTTTTAACAAATTTTAAATGTAGCCATGTTTATGAACTGAACCCTTTATATATCTTTACCATTCACTAAAGTAGAGAGAAATAACAGAAAATTTCGACTAACACTGTGTACATGAAACGCTCCACTCCGATGCATTAGTGTATTCCACAGTTAATTTTAAAAGAGCATTTACTTTTCTTCATCAGTTTATTGAAATTGTTGAACACTGTACTCTTTTCAACATTAATTAACAGGAAACACAGCTAACACTTCACCTTTAGAATGCTTCTGTATTTCATGCATATATCACTAACGGTATTAGGCACACATCACAGGCTGCCATTTTACCAGAATGAAAAAAGATAACACCAGAAACACGACTGATAGTTCCGTTACACCCCTATAGCAGGTGTTTTTAATGCAAAATCTACGTGTTTTTACAGTTGTGTTCGAAAAAAAAAAAAGTAACTATAATTAAAATATTTCTGGCACTATGTTCTATAGTGTGCTTCGGTCTCCAGCAAATAATACGGCAGATACTGACATCATTTATTTACGCTAAGTTTGTTTCTGAGATTGGGCACATTTTAGAGGTTAAGGTGGTAATTATAAAATTACACTTGGCAACACTAACTCGCCAAAATTATTTTACTGCAGCATACAGTAATATCTACCGAGATGTTAACTCAGAAGAAACGTCTGAAGCTCACATTTAGGAGGTTCTGGGTTCGATTTTCAATGTTTGCGTATCTCTTTGCGCATGTTTTTCTTCTTCTTTGTTTTTGGCGGTAACAAATTTCTAATTTGATATTTCCTTACCATGAAATTCCAAAGGAGCTTTATCGTAAAGAAGTAAGGAGACCACACGAGTAAAATCATTTATCAGGAACATTATGGAAAGCGACTGTGGGGCTAAGGCCATCCAGAAAGTGAAACGAAAATACTGCTTCAGGTTTCAGCATTAACCGCCAGATAAGACCAATACAGTCAGAGCGACAATGAATTACGAGCTAAAAAGGATAGAGAGAAGGAAGCGTATACATACATACATACATACATACATACATACATACATACATACATACATACATACATACATACATACATACATACATACATACATACATACATACATACATACATACACACACACACACACACACACACACATACATACATACATACACACACACATACATACATACATACATACATACATACACACACACACACATACATACATACATACATACACACACACACACACACACACATACATACATACATACATACATACATACATACATACATGCATACATACATACAGAGTGTTGCTTTTAAAACTAGACTAAAATGTAAGTTTTTCAAACTTTTTTATTTGTAACCAAATGATGTAACCTATGTGTACTGTTATGATGTATATTGAAATGCGCACTCTGGAAATGAACATACAGAGGGTCCAAAAATGTATATGCACTTCAAGCAAAGAAAAAACTGTGTTAACATAACAAAATTTAATTCACACAAACAGAAAATGATTAGCACTGATCATGTTAGACTTTTACAGTTACATCAGTTGCTCAAAATGCCCGCCATCGGCGCCGATACACTTCTGAGTACGTTGAACTACTGATTGAGCAGCAATTGCAGCACATGCCGTTTCAATTTCTTCCTAAGTGCTATCTGATTTCATCTTTAAGAGTTCCGCATAGGTAGAAGTTCAACGGAGTTAGATGCGGAGAACGCGGTGGAAATTCAATCGGGCCTCTTCGTCCTATCCAGTGCCTTCGAATATTGTCATCAAAGTATGCACGTACATCTCAGTGGTAATGTGGTGGTGCACCATCCTGCTGCATTCGGTACGAGTCTCAAATTTGTCTCGAATGTGTGCAATTGTTACTCGCGTTGGCGGTTCTGTTCTGTACACACGTCTCCATTGCCTTTGAATTCAACAACATTCTCGGTTTTCCATTACCATTTCAAAATTGCTTTCCGCTGTTAAAACGATAAAAACTGGCTCCATTTTGTTGTGGCAACGCTAGTATAACGTAATGTGAGTCACGTCTGTTAGCACAACGACTATCTTGGCTTCATTTGTTTATTGTTGATTTAGTCGTCACATAGCAACGCTATCATAATGTATGTGAGTCACATCTGTTTACAGAACATCATATTATACATTACTGTTGTTTTTGGGCCCAACTTTAAATATATTAAATAGATATATACTGTGCAAGTGTGTATACATTTCTTGGTAACCTCGTTATTTATTGTTAATGTCTGTTTTACCAAGGTTTTCCACACAGCTTTGAATGTTTTCCTTCATTTCCTCCAGGATGTGGGAATTTGTTTCATAGACTGTGGTCTTCAACAACCTCCAAAAATAACAAAAAAAAAAAAAAAAAAATCACACATAGAGTTAGTTTCTTTGAATACCATGCATGAACTATTGAAACTTACTATTATATATTGTTCCACACTGTTGAAAGAAGAAATGTACTTACTAATGATGGATTAATTATCTACATAACTACTGCATTTTGGAATAAAAATAGTGTTCATCATGTTCTAAACGAACCTTTACTTCTTTAAAACGTTTCAACTGCGTCTGCGGCGGTCATCTTCAGTGGTATCATAAGTTCTATTCAGGATTTGAGTAGCGAATAAATAGAATGACTTGCGATGTTGGACTATTTGTATGCTAAGGGAGATGTTCTCATTTCTAGATACTTCTGCATACAGCGTGTAAACAAAAACAACAAAAAAGAGCTTTACTCACAATATAGGTCACTAAGAGAGTACACCGTACGCCTCCTCTGATCATGGTTGAATAAATGCTGATAAACTAAATGGTTTTATAATGAATAAGGCATTATTCATTAACAATTGACTTCACTTGAGATGTCAAATGGGATTTTTGAATATAAGGTACTGAATTGATCGCACTTAATTTATTGGGAAGCAAGTGAACATGTCTATTATTATCTTCTTCCTGCATCTGAGTGAAGCGGTGTAATATAATTTGAAATTATAAATGCTACAAAAGAAAAAGAAGATTGTGACATTAATATTGATTTGAATTGTCGGAATGGTCAACATTAATTTATGTTTTAAGGAAATAAAAATTCAAAGTTTCAGGAAGGGATAAAAAATATGTAGGTGGATGTTTTAAAACTTGCCTCTAATAAGAAGAAAAGTTAAAATATGAAATTAGCAGTGATTTTTAAGAAATGAGATTCTTGTGAAAACTATCTAGGAACCTTTTTATTCAATATTACCTATAAATTCCTTGTTAGCGTTAAAATAGGCATATATATATATATATATATATACATACATATACATATACTACTACAGAACATTGAAGATGTGGTATTAACGAAGGCAAGTAATGCATAGTTAGAAAACATCAATGTAACATTAACGTGTTTATTGTACATCTTTAGAGAATTAAAAAAAAAACATTGTTATGAAGTATTTTACACAAAAAGATAATTTTATTTATAACTAATTATTGCTATATTCGAAAGTACATATGCATAAATGTTCTGGTGAAAATTATCAAGAAATCGGTAAATTCAATACTGCCTATAAATTTCATATTAATATTAAACAAAAATACAGAATATTGCCAATGTTCTATTAATGAAGAAAAGTGATACATATTTAGAAAAGGCAGACCTTGTAGTATTAATATATTCTAAAACTTAGAGAAGTAAAAACTCTAGTTATTGTATGCCAAAACATTTCATAAAGTAATGTGTGATTAATTATTTAATTTTTTACATATAGGTAAGAGAAATTTGTTTATAATTGATATTGTTTTCTTCCGATGTATTTGCATAAGTATCTATAGAATAATTGGGTGTAAATTGCATATTAGCATTAAAAAAGGTATAAAACCAAGAATAATTGTATTTTGAAAAAGGAAACGTGCTTAATAAAAAGTGGTATTGTTTGTAGACTATATCAAAGTATTTTATAAAATAAGAAGTGCTTTATTAGAAATATTTTATGCAAAAGAAATATTTATTTACAATTCATTATTGTTATATTCTAAAGTATATGCATAATAATAAAATATAAAAATGAAAAATGACAAAGCGAATGAGCTCTGACCGCCACGGATGGTCGAGTTCGTTAAAGGCGCGGACTCGTGAGCGCAAAGTCTTGGATTCGATTAACGCCAGAACCGTCCTCCCTGACTGAGGTTTTTTCCCAGGTTTTCCTAAGACCTCTTAAATGCCTAATTTCGGGGAGGCACCCTAAACTATGACCTGGAATGTTTTCTTCCTTAAAAAAATGCTTTTTCAATTTATCATTTCATCTCCTGTATCACCAGTGTCTACTACCTGTCATGCCTCAGCAGATAAACGGGGATTAAATACACTATTTAAAAATGACTTAAGTAAAGAGTGTTTTCTTTCAACCATTATCTAATTTAAGACAATGGAAAATAAAAATATGTTATTTTATAGAATATGAACAAGAATATTTGCAGAAGACTGTCAATGTGCTGATGAAAATTGCTAAAAACTGTAATTTTACCATATCCTTATTAAAGTCTAAATTTTAGGTATTTATCGAAGAAAAAAATTAAGAAGCAAAACATTTGTTGAATGTTATCGAAAGTAAAACAGTAGACACACAATGAATATCAAATTAAAATATGAAACGTGAAATAATGTTTGGTTGATGGTTGAAACAATAAAAGTATTATGATTCACATATTTCTGTGGAATTATCAAATGAATATTAGAGAACAGGATAAGTGAGAAAATGCAATTATATTCCTTAGAACAAATTATCGTGTCATATTATGGTAAACCCTATTTTAATATATCGGATAAGGACAATTGCATTCTAGGCAGCATAGCAAGCGTTTAATTAACAGATAAGAGCTACAGCATTGATATTAGAAATAAATTAAAAGTTTAAAGTCTTAATTTTTCCAATTATAGGCAACATTGGTAACACAAAACATAAAAGTCGGAAGTATGGAATAATGGTGCGAACAAATGAAGTTATTAGAGTCGTAATAGGTCCAAAAGTAAAGGCAGAAGATTGTAAAATCATGAAAATATTTTACACGTGTTTGTTAAGATCCACTTTCCAATACAACTCTTTGTTCTAATCTTCTCTTCCTCGGCCACAAGGTTCGTACTGAGTAATCTACACCTCTTTGTTTTCCTGTTTCTCGTGACTTAATACTGGAGCACTGCCAAAGAAAACTTTTCAACTAAAATTTTAGAAGCTTTTTTAAAAGGAGTTTCTACATGAAAAAACTGCCTTTATTTTACGTTATATGTTATCTTGAAAAAAAAACGTAACTTTATTACCAATAAGATGCATATATAATTTTGCAAATAATATTTTGAAAAAAAAACTATTATTCTTTAAGTATATAAACCCTACAACAGATTTTAATTTTTGACTGCACTTCCACCTTCTGAAATTTTTAAGTAAAATTTTCAACATTATAAATTATATAACTTACTTGGGTTTATCGACTAGCTCATGTTTTCCAATGTGCAGGTCTATGCAGCTGCCAATCATGAGTGTGTGTGTTTTATAGATAGGTTCATTAATCATTATACTTGATTTTAGCGCTGACTTGAGGATTAGAAGTTTAAAATTTTGGGTTATACTAACAAGAACTTCCCAACTATTTGGTCTTCATTGATATTAATAGCATATAATAGCATACTTCTGAATAAATTGTGGTCTACTTGGCAGAAAATGGATTAACCAACATCAAAAGTGTAATAAAAAGAAGGGACAAACGTTCCATGTACTTTATTTAAGGTTTACGTTAAGGATATACCTTTGCACCCATCTTGTTTAAAAAAAATGTAAATCGACATTCTTGGAGTTGGAAATGTGGAATAGGAATTCGAATTGGGAATGGTAAAATATTCACCTACATTTAGCCAATTATCAAGTCCTGTGGCAGAAAAGGGACTAAATGCCACGGCCAGAAAATTGAATAAGAGTATAAAATTCAGGATTACAAAAAAAATGTACCTGAAACTGAATAGATTACCTGGAAATGACTAAATTTGGACAATATTGCTGGAGAGGTAGATTCATATAATCATTTTGGACTAATATTTAATAAAACTGGTATCAGCGATGACGGCGTTAAGAAAATGAGAAGATATATCAAAATAATTACATCTGTAATTCAAAATAAAAATGAATGAATAAAAACGAAAACAAGATATACAAAATTGTGATTGAAAATATAACAGAAGTTTGGGATGTCAATAAATAAATAAATAAAGTTATAGAAAAAGGAATTTTTGCAATGTTGTTTTGAACAATTTTATGTGATTATATTAAGAGCAAAACACAAAATAACTAATGGGCATAAGTACTTCCATTATTGACACTGTAGAAGTTCTCCCTCCATCAAAAGGGTGAGGAGAGATGCTTTGTGTATGTACAGAGGATGGGGAAGATCTCCGAAGAAAATACTTGAATAGACTCCTAGCAAAAAAGGAGAAAAAGGGGAATACCAAGAACTTGTATGAATAATTTAATATTGGCAGTAAGAGATAGAAATCTCTGTGAGGGAAACGGGCAGGGTCTCTTTAACATAGGAAGTTGGGATGCACAAACAACATCGGTGTTGTATAAGTCCGCAAGATGAAAAAAGTTTCGGCTATGTTTATTTTAATTTTGCCCATTTTTGTGGAAGTGCAGAACACAATCCTGGCACAATTGTGTAGGGGATAACAGCAGAAATCTCAAATACAGAAACAACATTAACAGGATGCATATTTAATGAGCATAAAATCATCTATTGCAGTTACGGTTCAGGTCAAGGAAACTAAGAAATGTAAAATGACCAAATTTGACATTTTCTATTCTTGATGAAAAAAATTCTGTGATTTTAAATAGATATTTATAGGGATGCAGACATTTAACTTTTTAAAAAGTGCATTTAAAGGGATTGCTATACCTCTTTCACTGAAATTCTTAATATTTGAAGCCTTATTGTAGACGGTTTTTGACAGGTTGGTTCTCTTCTTATCAAAAGAATCTCGAGTCAAAAGGTGCATATTAGCCAACCGCAAGACAACAGAAGGTACTGCTAATGATAACTGCTCTTATAGAATGCATTACAGTGAGTTATGGTATTCAAATTATATTTCAATTGCAATTTTTATACGCTGTGTTATTTTTCTCAGAAACTATTATAGAACTTTACAAGTTTATGCAAAAAAATATTAATTGTACTGAACAGCAATCATTTGTCAGTGTAACAGATTTAACAGATTTTATAAAGTTTAATATTTTTCCAAAAAATCTGAAATATAAGTTTTACTTCATTTTCTTCATTGAGAAAGGGAAAATGAAACGACGAAAACAAATACTGTTTGTTAGAGGCTAATTCCTGTAGTTCAGTGGCATGAAATATACTATACTTTTTCATATATATATATATATATATATATATAGAAAAGTTTTAACCCCATGCCTCAAATAATTTCTGAGAAAAAGATAATGATCAATCTTTTTGCAGTGATTCTTCAAACATTGTTTAGAACTAATAAACATGAAACTCCATACAGAGAAAGCTGCACATATAATACTACTACTACTATTACTACTACTACTACTACTACTACTACTACTACTACTACTATTACTACTACTATTACTACTACTATTACTACTACTACTACTACTACTACTACTACTATTACTACTACTATTACTACTACTATTACTACTACCATTACTACTACTACTACTATTACTACTACGACTATTATTACTACTATCATTATTACTACTACCACTACTATTACTACTACCACTACTACTATTACTACTACTACTACCACTACTACTACCACTGCTACTACTACTACTATTACTACTACTACTACTACTACTACTACTACCTACTATTACTACTACTATTACTATTACTACCACTACTATTACTACTACCACTACTACTATTACTACTACTACTACTACCACTACTACTACCACTGCTACTACTACTATTACTACTACCACTACTATTACTACTACCACTACTACTATTACTACTACTACTACTACTACTACTACTACCACTACTACTACTACCACTGCTACTACTACTACTACTACAACTACTGCTACTACTACTACTACTACTACTACTACTACTACTACTACTACCACTGCTACTACTACTACTACTACTACAATTACTGCTACTACTACTATTACTACTACTACTACTACTACTACTACTATTACTACTACTACTAATACTACTACTACTACTATTACTACTGCTACTACTACTACTACTACTACTACTACTACTACTACTACTACTACTACTACTAATAATAATAATAATAATAATAATAATAATAATAATAATAATAATAATAATAATAATAAAATATTTATTTATTTATTTTACTTGGCGAACCTAAGACCGTAAGGTCTTCTCTTCCAATATACTGATATTATACTAACTTTTTATACTGATCTATCAAGTGTGCCCAGATATATGATTGTTTCCTAAGTTCAGTGCAAGCTCAGATTTGTCATACACTTACCAGTTCCCTTAAACCAAGGAAGGAATTATTGTTTAGAACCGAGAACTGTTGTTCATGCTCGTTTGTTATTTGGCATCTAGCGGTAGACAAACCTTCCATGGAGAAATATAGAATGGCAATTTTTCTACAGCTGCGAGAGAGTTTATTGAGCCTTTCTTTGGTCTACCGGTGAATAACTTGTGGCGATTATTGTATATCAGTAGCATACTCAGATGTTACGGTAAAGTAAAGTTAGAGTAAGGACAAAGAATGATGTACTGAAACCTGCCTTTTAAAAACAATCTTAACAAAGCGTCTCTTAGCCAATAGTCGGTTTAATATAAATATAATAAATAATAAATAATAAATAAATAAACTGGACGAAATTGTAAATTATTTCTTAAATACATTAATGCTGTAGCAAAAATGATTACCAAATAAACTATTTCTTGCTATGCAGCTTTAAGAACATGAAGATGCATTAAACATAGCTGCTATACTATAAATAAAATGTTGTATAATATTGTTGTCAAAAATATGAGGAAAAATCAAGGAAAAATCCTTAGAAAGTTTTTGGAAAAAGAGGTGATTTCTACTTCTCATTTGAATCCATACAATTCTTTCTACTCTCTTATCAAACTTTATTTATTACTGTGTGTTATCTGTACCTAATTAAGGTTTATCTCGATATAGTTTAATTTAATTAGAAACATTAGATATTGACTACATGGAACTATCTTCAATTAAATTTATTTGAACAATTTATAAACCTAGTTTAGATGTCCTTAACAAATACACATAAAAATCTAAATTTTTCTTTTTTGTTAAAATACACGTAATATGATGCATTTTTTGAAGATAATTTGCCGTAATAATATCCCGTGATAATTCATGGCGTTTTTATGTTTATATCAGTTTTATGATTAACTTAAATTTTATTGTATTGCATTTCCATTCACCATTTCGTTTTAAAGTTGCAATATCACCACCAGCTTCAACCAGCAGAACTCCTGCGGAATCAATGATCAGATCAGGGAGGTAAAAGATAGGTGCCTGTTTCTTTACCCATATTTCCAAAGTATTAATGCTAACTTTCCACACAAATCGTTAAGGCAACAAGATATTCATAATCTTTTACATTTTTGTTTCGCTCTAATTCAGAAAATAACCTAGTTTTATACCGCCATCGAAATCCAGCGTTTCTAAATAGATGCAAGGTTTCCACTGGTCGTAGAAAAAAAAAAGTGTGTAATTCATCTAATTGTGTTATATGCCAAAGCTCGTGTCTTTATAGATGTTATTATATGATATTTACATAATGTGATATTTTATCATGAAATTAAGTTTTAGTCCAGTGAAGTGCTAACAGTAGCATTTTCAGTCCAGCTGCTCTAAACGAGTCTTAAGCTTTGAGAGCAAACCAATCCTCGTGGACCTCAGTTATGGGTATGTTGCAAATAATCGGCTCTTCAAAAGTTGTTTGAACTGGATAAACAAATGAACACGAGATGATAGTATTAGAAGGTCTGTTTTCCAGCATCTCCCAGTGGAGGTTTTTCGGAAAAAACTGTTATTGAACATGTATGGGATACCTATCGTTGCAGTGTTCGACATATTCCAAGAATTAACATGTGCTGACGATGTTTATTATCAGCGTCTCTGTTCAGAAGCCTGTGTAGTGACTTCTGTTCAATTGACTATAAATATACGTTTTTTATTAAAATGTTCTTATCTCCGAAGATAGGGATTTATTTAGTAGCGAACTTTCTCTTCAAAATTCCTCTACCTCCTTTATTTCGGTTAACGAATGTTCTACTGTATTGTGATTTGCTGATCAGACTTTAATTGTTACATTATATTTTTAAATCGTAATAGTGTGATAAACATAT
The DNA here is from genome assembly GCA_030762175.1 of Metallyticus violacea. Taxonomy (NCBI): domain Eukaryota; kingdom Metazoa; phylum Arthropoda; class Insecta; order Mantodea; family Metallyticidae; genus Metallyticus; species Metallyticus violacea. Next base: position 38,036,513 of record CM060838.1, read on the forward strand.
CTTTTTGGATACTGTGTCTTGCTATAACTTCACCCTATATGCTTTTTGTGCAAAGTTATAGAAGATTTTGGTATTGTAAAATAAAGACGTCAAATTTCAATTTTATTCAGATGTTTAAATTATTCTCACATAAATAATTTTATTGCATTTAATATTTGGAAACAATAATACTGCTATGCCGTTAGCGATAACTGTTTCATTTCCATCATATTTTGGAAAAAATGAAAAATATTTATTTTCCAATCTACTCCTGACCGGTTTAAATGATAAAAGAGATGATCTGTTGTATCGAGCTGCTTAAAAAGGTAAAAATGTTGGCTGATTTCCTTTGGGGGAAAATGCTTTAGGTGACTGTTAATATTGGTTTTTTCCTCGGTTCCAAATAATTAACTAGAGCTATTTTGCTACCGAGCTGCAGATGTCAGCTTATTAAAACTGATAAGCGTAAAAGTAAAAGAGGAATGAGGGTGAGGGATAAATTCAAGGAACTTCATTTCTGTGTTTTTACTTTACTTTAAGTTTATTTGTAATATTTTCGGTTAAATGCAAGGCCAACATCAGCTCACAAGGCTTAGACCTAAGACTGTTTCGGGTCTTAGATCACATGAACCATTCGAATTTAGTCCTACAGATATCATGCTCAGCCCATTGCCTCAAATGCCATTTAGCGCAATCTACGGTCTGACCCGAACGTTACGTGACCTGCCTTAAACTTTCTCCGGACTTGCGCTCGAGATTTTTACCTCCAAAAAAAGAAAGTATTAGACATAGGCCGAATATGAACCGCTTACGTTGGGTTTTGGAGAAAACGTTATCGAGATTATAATACACCTTTATTCTAAACGAAACTCACTGGCAAAAATAAAACAAAATAAAAAAACTATACCATATCCAATTTTTAAGTTTAAACCTAATTTTGAGTATAGTTGTGGATATGTACCGTTATTTTCTTGAATCCTTTAGCTAGAGTCCCTTCTTATCTGCACGTTATAGGCTAACACTTGAGGGTGTTACCGCAATGAACACGAGCATAAACATTAAGCATTAAAAGACATTGTTTTATTGCGTCACTTCCTTTTGAAAACCGATGCTCTCTCTGTTTGAAACGAACGTAAAGATTTAGGTTCTCATTTTATCACTAAGTTCAATTGAAACCATGCCTTTGAGTACCTACTGAAGACGTTACTAGTGCTGTGACCCTGATCGGTGATGGACGCCGCCTCCTTTACGCGGCTACAACCACGGCGCAAGAGGCTATGAAACGGTTCCGAAAAACGGTTATTCCAGAAGACCTAGATCTGGCATAAAAGAGATTATTTCTCGTCTCCCCGGTTCTAAGAAACCGCCATTGAAGCTCAGAATCGTTTACAGCATACACGTGAGCGAGAGCACTGTTTGATGACGCCTTGGAAAGCAAGATCTTCAGTCACGACGACCTGCTACGTCATTAGTTCTGGCCAGAGAGCACAGAGAAGCCCGTCTGCTGCAGTTCGCTCTTCACCACGCACAATGCACTATGCAGCAGTGGAGCTCTGTTTTTCTGGAATGAATCCAGGTACTTCCTGAACTCTCTAGATGGTAGAGAAAGAGTCTGGAGACTACCTGGAAGCGGTTCACAGAGTGTACATTCTCCGAAAGGACAACATTCGGCGGAGGTTCCGAGATGGTGTGGGGCAGTAGTGTTCATCGAGAACAGTAACCTCAACGCTCAATGCTACTTCAACGAGGTCGTGCCCTATGCTCTCTATGGAGATGAATTCATATTCAGGCTCGTCCCCCCACACGGCGCATATCGTATTGTAGTATCTTGACGACGGGGGATTGTTCGACTCGACTTTCCAGTGCAGCCCCGACCTAAGCCCTATAGAATACCTCTGGGATAGGCAGGGTAGACGCATCAGAGGTCGTAATTCTGTCCCGGAGACTTTATAGGAAATCTGTGTGACACTCCAAGAGGAATGGTAGAGTATCGACCAAAGAGACATCAGAACTCTAATCGGAACCATGCCCGAGAGATTGGCGGTCGTAAATAAGGCTACAGGGGAGGGGGGCACCAGACATAGAGCGTTCGTTTTGTTATTTTGAGGGTGAAGTTAAGTTGCGTGCATCAATATCGTTTCCATGTTCAACGTTAGTGATGTTTGGTTGACAAATGTTAAGCATAAAAATTAAGTGAAAAATTGAACAAAAAGTCTATATCTTTCCTTTATAAGAATCATTGTTTCAACAGCGATAAAACAAGTGCAAATTGATATATGTTACAAGTTTATTAAAGTGCAATCTTTAAAATAACTTCGAAATTTATATTTAAACTTCATTTTTAGTAACAATTGTAAGTGACTTTTTAACTAATAATTGTAGAAAAGCGTGAAATACATCACTGGATAATAAAACTCTTAAAGTTTACTAACATTATAAATATTTACAAATGTTCTATCTGACAACAACTTACCAAAATAAACATCTAAATATATATAATTAATTCTGTGGTTTTTTTTAATTATATACCTAATAAATTGTGTAAATATATCATTTTTAAGAGAAATGGAAATATTTACAGTTTATTTTCTCTTGCACTTTGGCGTTTTATCGTTATTTATTTATTTATTTAATATCTATCATCTCTCAAACCATTATATTAGCTATTTTACACTTTTAATTTTGGAAAAGGTGTACTGGGAACGCATATGCAGCCATTAGCACACCACTCTACCTTGAAACAAAATCAAAGTTGGTTTCTGATAGTTGAAGTTAGAACATTTATGCTCTCAACGTGAATCCTAGCTACTTATGACGGACATAATAGGCTAATAGCTTATAGGTAAATGGACTGCTTCATTAGTGATTCAGTACTGCCAGCTTACACCTGCAACACCCGTACATCCCGAGCAAGGACGTAAAATTTCCAGCTCTGCTTAGATAGCAAATAGCACTTTGTTCAGGTATATATAGTACTATGGAGGTCATACCATTATGAAATCCAAGCATTCAAAATAAATTATTGAACCAGTTTCAGAAGCTAAAACATTCGCTTTTCGATTCCTATGTAACATTCTAATTAACGAAAGCAATTCTGTGAAATTTCACGCACAAACACCATCATGAATGAAAGGCTTGATGATCAGATAGTAAATGCCTGTAAGTATTTATCATTAACAATGTTATGCGTATACACACCTCTCCATGTTACATTAGGTGTTCACAACACATAAGAGTCATAGTCTTAAAAATTTATCGCCGACGTTTTCTTGCAGTTCCAGGAGTGTACTGGTTTGTTAAAACATTCCTTATCTTTCAGAACGTCTCATGAGAAATAATCTGGCGGAGTGAAGTCACGGTCCTTCAGAAATGGCACGATCTTTAAAGGAGGAAACAAACTCAACTGTGCTTATATTGGAATTGTGGCATGTGTCACCATCCTCGACGTCTAATGATTCAGAAACCTACGGATGATTTTCACGTAGACTCGCTATCCACCTTTATGGAAAAAGGAGGAGCCAAAAGTGTTGCGTCCGAACAGAATATACCATACCTATTTTTTTTTCAGAAATGTATCATGTACCAATTGTGTGAGAATTCTTATCAGTCCAAATAAGACTATTTGGGGAACTGACGTGCCTATTTTTGTGGAATCACATGTAGTTCTGTATTCCCAGATGTGCATTGACAATGATGATAACACTTGCGTCTCTTCTCGCAGGCTTCAATTTTTTCCCAGTAGTTACACGGCATAGACGCTGCAGTTACTCAGTCCCGATACATCGGTTAAGCAGTTTTCAGTTTCGTATGCAGCAGCTGAGTTTGTATCGGCATAACAAAGTCTATCGTACGCAAAACAGCAAAGGACGAAAAAGATTTTGGACATAATAAATAAATATATATATCGCATCTAGTGCTTATTTACACTATTGAAATCCTCTCTCAGTCCTGTTGAGTACGTGTCAACAAAATAGCACAATTCCCTTGTGAAACTGTTATCACTGAAACGTGGGCAACAATATCGAAGCGACCAATAATCAATGTACAAAACCACTTCAAAATTGGCATCATAATATGGGGCCACTCGACGTCGACAACAAACCGCTTCAAAATTGGTGCTCAACATATTAGCTGAACAAATTGAAAGCTGTTTACCACGAAGCAGTGTCAACAAAACCAAAACTCGCCTTTGCATCTATTTAATGGAGAACGTGGGAAACGAATTAGTAGTATGCCTTGAGAAAAAAGGACGTATCAATTAACTAAATTGATGTTGATGTATTGGAAATTGTCAGGTAATCTGTTGTGTTGTATTATTTTCACAAGAAAGCTTCCTAAATCTCCCTAAAACGGTATTAAAAAGCCCATTTAGCATTTATGATTTCACCTGCTAAACCACAGAATAAAAAATGGGAGATGGGCTTTCGTACAATTTTCATTGACAATTGTAATTTTTAAAGTGTGGTTTCCGATTTTTCCACTGCATATTTACCACTTTATACTTCGCTGTCAACTAAGTATCAACATATATAGAGCTTTCGAAAGCGTCTTTAGAGCTTTCATTCCACTCTGGATATCAGTGTCACATGCAGATAATCCACAATGACCCTTTGCTTCTGGTAGTATCAAAAATACTCAGTCTAGAGTCATGTTGCGCAATAAAAATTCAGAAGTACACTAACATTTCTGGCCACTTTTGAACATTCTTCTTCCCCCCCTTTTTTTGCAAAGAAAGGGATGGGAATCTAAGAACTTTAATGGTTTCTACCCGAGCAAAGTTTACTTCACAATGTAGAAATAACGGATGGAGCACCCGTCAGCAAACACAAGAGACCGCGACTTGCGAAGGTAAGTTCATTAGCTCGAGGTTGAAGAGAGGGAGAATTGTATTTTGTACCATTAATGTTTAGATTCCATTCTATCTGCACAACATCCTTTTGTGGAAATTGTGGCTTAGATCCAACAATGAAAATCCACGACAGACATTGTTAAATGGAATAGACTTGCCTAGGTAACTGTGGAGTAGAATAATAGTGAACAGCTGGAAATTACTGGCATTCAGAAATAAGGTGTGTTACAGTTCAGTTAATTTCACAGCAAGCGGAATAAGTTAATTTGCATGTTTCAGAAATGTTGTCGACTAGTTGTATTATTCAGCGATGTCCTGGCTTGTTACATGAGGTTAGCTCAAAAAGTAACTTTCCATTATTGTTTTTAAGTGGACAAGTAATGACATTTAAGTTTATTTCAACACCACATTACCCACCAAAGTTGTTCAAGCATTTGTCATAATGTAAAACACCCATGCGATAGAAACGAGCTTCCTTCGTTAAGCTATTTTAAAGTTGCTTCTTTGATAAACTCGCAATCGTCTATGTTGCAGTCTTTTAATTTTATTTTGTCAGTTTGCAAAACATATTAAAGTAATAATGGTTGGAGAACATCTTTTTAAAGCCAATTGTCTAAAAATGTAATTTATAATCGTTCGATTTTTGCAAATTCACGGCATCATTTTCGCACCTGTTGAATGGATATCATATCCGTTCCATGCAAGGACACAAACTATCGTTGGATATTTGCAGGTTTCGTACTTTTTTCCACAGAAATCGAATAACTTCGAGCACTTCTTCCTTTGACCACTCATTTAATACCCTCGCCATTTTATAACTGTTACTGTATATATGTTCCCATGGTGAAATCCGCCACAAGGCAGTGGGACTACACACACGTTGACGGTCATATCTTATGAAATAAATACATGATTCGAAGAATTTGTGATATTTTCAATCAAAACATAAACAGCTGAAAGCACAATGCTATTTTCTAAAGTATAATACTGATTTCTGTCATCAGGTAACAACAACTTTGCTTGGAGAGTTACTCGAGGAAACGGATTCTTTATTATATCCTCTCCCCTTCCCCTCCCTCTTAATCCTCGCTGTTGTGTACTATCCTAATGCAAAATACCACCGGGTAGCACAGACCTCTGTGTTGTACCCCTGGACCCAGAGCCTAGTAAACCCGATACAACCTGTAGTTGCAGCAATTATGAAAACAAACATTATATTGAATTAAGCGTGTCTTCCAAATTCATTCTATGTATTCATTTTGTAGACTAAAGTATATGATGCTGACATCATGAGAAATTAAATGAAATGCTTACGGTTACATATAGCTGTAAACTCGATAAAGCTGATATCATATTCGGACCCTAAACATCAAATTCGATGTCGGACATGAGCTTTCCCTTCCCCTTAGAGCAGGAGCCTCAAACGGGCAGATACAAGCCAAGTTTAATGGCCAATGTTTTCAGTAAACCGCACAGATCGACGAATATCCCTGGAGCGGCAGCGGAGAAAGGCGACCCCAATCGAACCGTAGTGTGACTTTCAACGGAAGTAGGTAGATAATTACAACGGCCTGTTAGCTCAGATGGTTGGAGCGTCGTGTTCATAACTGGAATGTCGTTGGTTTGATCTCTCCCTAGACGAACTTGTCTCTCTTGTATCGTCATAAATTGTCTAATAGAAACAGAACAAATGTTACTTTTTAGGATGAACAATGCATGGTTAAAAATTATACATGCAAAAGTTTTTAAAGATGTTACTTTTTAAGGAATATACGTTGCATAGGTTGCAATTTTAGGTTAGGTTAGGTTTGGCAAGAAAATAATACCTGCAAAACTTATAGTGTACGCATAGTGCTGTGTGTAATTTACCCGTAGAGAGCACTAGGGTATGGGTAAGTGTGTTTTCTCCTTCTATCTACCCTTGGATGGGCGGAGAAATGGGGACTCATTTGGTATACTTCCGTGTTTCATCACTAACCGCTAAGTGCTACGTTTGATTTCATTACACATGTACATTGTGCAGTTTTGTTTTTAATCCAACTGCAATGTGGCACTCGTTGATACCAATAATAAGTTCAGACTATCTCTACATATGACAAACGCATTCTAGTCGTTCGATTATCTCTTCGCTTCCACCGGCGATGCAGTTTGTTGCAGCTCAGTTTATATATGTGCAAGATCTGGAAGAAAAGCTAACTTATTCTATTATTCTAAAGAACAATGCTGCAATTTGGTTCAAATTGATTTTATTTTGTCATAGAAATTGAATTCAAGGGAAAGATGGTTTATACACCTTTTAAGGGAATCTATGTTTTTCTGCAGAGTAGCTTATACATCAACCAGAGTGTCTAGTGTTGTATGGAGGGGATTACAGATATTATGCTTTATGTGTTTATAAACAATAGTAACAATAATACGTTTCATAAGTGAGGCAGAAGATATTGAGGAATGTAAAAAAGAAACAAGAATTATCAACAGAGGGACCTTGATGTCTTAGCAATGACTGCAAGAGATATAAAATCAAGATATAGGACTTGCGGAAGGAAAGCTCGCTCCACACCCAGCTAAGTAATAGTTTGCTGTTAGCGAAAGAGCATTAGTTGACACCAGCCCCTAAGCCGGGCCATTGACACGTTGTTCAGTGGAATTATGTAACCAAAGGACTGTAAAAATTGTTATGTTGCCAACATAACGGCTATATCTTTACTGCGGAGATACTTCTCTTCTGCACTGTACTATTGCATCATATCCTTCATGATTGTGTTAGGTCAGTTCGGTTCTCTTGAGCAATTGTTGATCTCGCCTCACATCCCTTTTGAGTTTTATGTAAATGCTCTTTGGTATTCGTATGCTTTTTAAGTCTACCCGGTCATTCACTGTGATGTTGAATTCTAAAATTTGGATAGCATAAAGCGTTTTAGGCAAGAAGGAAATTCCTTAAAGAAAAGCGAAACTACACTAGACTCAAAGCTTAATTGAATGTCCTACACATGTCAAACTAAGTGGTTTGTACGAACAGGAACTCTACACGTCAGAGAAAGTCAAAATGACCAGTCCTTCAGTTTTTACTTCATCTATTCTCGGGACGCGATACTTTTTAAAAAAATAACTGTTTTCATTATATATTATTTTCCTGCTTTGAATTTACTACACTTGGCGTTTATGCATAGAGAAATAACTTGTATATGTTTGGCTAAACTTTATCGTGATGTAGAATTTTTACGAGGGTTGTCCGTAAATTAAGGTCTCCAACGAACTCCCGTTGCGATGCAGCGAGCTAGCTTAAATCTGACAACAGTGCTGGGTTCCTTGCTTACCTACCACTATTCTGGCCGGTCCCCACTTCACTCCCACGCTCAGTCTTGGCTTAGCAGCCGTTAACGATGGAATCGAAAATGGACGCTCCCGCCAAGTGTGAATTGCGTTCATTGATTAGATATCTGTGGTTTAAGGGGTTGAAATCCATCGCCAGTTGACCAATGTGCGTGGACATAAAAAATGTGCGGAAGCGGTGTAGGAAGTTTGCAGAAGCATGTACACACATATGCATATTTAAAGTTCCATTACACCACCCTCTTTGCTTATCCTGATTAGATCCTGGTGGTCTAGTTGCAACCATATTTGTCTCTAGACCCCAGATCATAGGTTCAACCCAGCGAGGGTCGACGATTTTTTCGTGTATAAAATTTAGTGGAAACGAAGTAAAACCTTGATTTACGACATATAAAAGAACCTTAAGCCTGAAAGAAGAGGCCTCTGAGCAAAATTTATCGGCGTTTCACTCTCAGAATTGAAAGGGAAGCTGGTGACCTGCAATATTAAAGAGCGTCAGTAAATAAACCAAATAAATAAATGAACTGTTTATTTTATATTTAATTTACTACTGAGTAGAAGAAATCCAGTGTGAGTGAATAAACGACGGAAAACTGCACTCATTGTTAAGAGTGGTCCGGATCAAAACAAGTTGACGTGACTCATATGACTGCCTGGAGTCTTAATGCACCGAAGCGGAACACAAAAGAAAAACACGCAAGCAAAGTAATAGCATGCAATAATCTAAAATTAAGGGCGAAGTCTTTAAATAACCTATATTATCCAAAAATAGCATCAATTTTATTATTGATCACTTATTTAATTAGCTAAAACTCCAAAGTCCCAAGCTGCAGCTCCATGTACTTGTGCATCTTCAAATGAGAAACTTATACAAACAGGCTCAAAATTTAAACCATTTCTGATTATAATATGCACACATTTAAAATGAAAAATGAAAACACTGCTCTCCCAATTATTACAGGCAACAAGTGTGTACCATTAACTTATTTCATAGTAAGATAAAAATTACGCATAATTGGACGCACCCTGTCATGCCCCACCTTTATATGGCCTTAAATTTTGCGTTTACTTTATAGGCGTCCTTCCAATGGCGAAAGAGGTGTTTGCTTACATTTTATCCTGAAAATCCATGAATGTGTGACGGAGTATTCTGTTGCATGTGTAGGACCGATGGATTTTTTCGGGCGTAAAAATCCTAAGTATGGCTTCTTTCGAAAGGGATGTAAAGCCGTGGGTCCCGTGTCGTACATTTACGGCACGATAAAGAACCTCAAGCCTGAAAAAAGAGGCCTCTGAGCAAAATTTGTTGACCGTTTCACGCCCTGAATAGAATGGGACGCTGATGACCTCAGATGTTAAAGAGCTCCGTACATAAAAATAAATAAATAAACTGTTGCATGTTATGACAAACGCAAAATGTATTACCCAAAGAAGTGTCTGGAAATAAAATATCGAAAACAAAATACACTCCTTGAAAGCTGTGTATTCGATTTTCAAGCATCTTTCAATAAAACGATAAATTTTATATTATATTGGTCAAGAATGATTAAACATCGATGGATTTCAATGTAGAGGGAATGTTTGAAAGAGTAATCACTTTTTCATATCCCCATGTGCATTTGTGTTGGATATTTGTACATACATATTGAACATTTAAACTAAGAAATATTTTCATGGCATATATGTGTGCAAACTATGTAACTATTAAAATATAGTATATATGTACACACACACACACACCTATATACAAACATCGTATTCTTACATCACGCGTTATCTATGAGTAATTTTATATACATATATACAAACATGAATAGAACCTTTAGTCCCCTTCCCTTTACTCACCGCACCTCCCCAACTCCCCTCTTCTCTATAGCCGTTAACATTCTTTGTCGGATCTTCGCTATAAATATTTCCAATATCTCTCATACACCAATTCTCCTAGGCACATGTTCAAACATCTATTGAAATTTCGAAATTTTACCGGTAATTACTCCCTTCTTAAAATCTTTGTTTGCCTGCGTTATTGCCAGAATAAGCCTCCAGATATCGCTTTCTCCGCACAGAGGACATTAACTGTTTTGTTTCCTTTCCAAGCCCCTAATCTGAGCCATGCGAGACCACTTCTTTCTTCTCTGCCACAGATATCTAAATAATCCCCCCTCCCCCACACATAATCTATTTGAACCTGTAGGTTAAGCGATACTTTTTAAGAGCATGGAGTCTCAGTATTTTGCCTATCTACATCTCATAAACGTCTGTTAACTATTTTCCAACTATTTTGCGTAATTCCTCTCCCCTTGACAAAATTTCTTATTTTTGATACCCAACTTTTATCCCACCCTTACCCTATTTGCTTCTTCAGACAAACTGCTCAAAGAAGTGCTCTTAACCAATATTTGATTGTTTTTATTTTTAAATTTTTGTTAAAGTTACCAAACTCTTTAAGAATCCCACAATTTACTGTACCTCTCCTACTTGTAGCAACCGTTTTAGAAACTGTGTTTGTACCTGATTCAGTTCCTCGGTGTTTTCTCACTCCCAAATTTCGGTCCTGTACGTCATGGCTGCCCTCGCAACCGCACTGTACACTATTATCATTAAGAGAGGGGGAGGGGGAGGGAGAGAGAGAGAGATGTTATGGAGTGGAGTGTCCTCCAATATCTGCACCCACGTTCCTGAAGAAAAGTGTTACTTAAATAAATAGCCGAGATAGAATTTAAAAGTGGCATCGAAACAGCTTTAGATACCAAAATTATGAGAAATAGGCATTTTGGAATATCAGATTTAAAACTCAATATAGCGTAGCAAAAGTAAAAAGAATAAAGGAAAGAAAGAAAATAGTGTCTCGAGAAAATGCATAAAGAAATCATTAACCTAAAAAATATTATTATTATTGTTATTATTATTATTAATGATAAATCATTTCGTCTAGTAGAGTTAAGGTCATAAGGTCTTTTCTTACACTCAACTACGTTAAAAGAATTCGTACATCTTAAATGAATAAACATATAAGGTAAAAGACACAAGACGAGAGTGGATTCAAATATAAATTCATATGAGATAATAATGACAATGCCTAAGCAGGTTAGATGATTAGAAAATATAAGGGGTTATATATATATATATATATATATATATATGCTTATATTATAGTTTATTTATTATCTCTTTGACTACATTGCTCTATTCAAGACATCTGTGCATTATGTACATAAGTAATACAAGTGTAGGTCTGTAGTCTGGATGAAATGAATTAATTGATGGGGCAAATGAGCTTGGGAGTCTTTGGGCCTTAAAACTATCTGGCATTTACTTTCTCAGGGTTAGGAAAAACTCTCTTAGAAACTTACCCCGGCAGTTTAACTGACTTGGGACCTTCGGTCTAATTGTCACAAACGTTACCACTAGGCCACGAAATGGTCAACTAATAATATTATGTAAAACATAACAAATATAATGTGTAGAATAAAATTTATGGGTGATTATGCAGTTAGTTTCCAGAAAGATAATATTTCATCATCTATCAAATCATAATTAGTTATTTATATAATATTTTCCAATCGTTACATTAATATTTTTTGAAAAAATAGTTTAACCTCTATATTATAAAATTTTGTAAACGTTTTCTTTTGCTCACATCTTTAGTAATCATAAAATTGCAGTCATTCTGAATGTTAAGATTGAAAGCAACAAAATGATAAAGGATGGAACTAAATTACATATTCTAGAAATATTCTACAATAAACTCTAGACAACGTATTTTGTGCTGAACGTCATTCTTCTTTGCGTTTGCGGCAAGCACACTTTTCATATGCAGCTTCACTTGATTGAAATTGATGGCCACGAAGTTTTCCTTTACCTTAGAGGAAAAGGGACTCACGTGGGGCTAGTCTGAGACCGAGGGTGAGGCAAAGTTTTAACTCCTGACTTCAGGAAAAATAAGTACTGCTGGGAGCTGGAGAGATGGCTAGTCAGAGTTGATAACGTGCAACTGTTCACTATTAATATTCTGCTTTCGTTAACGCAAAGAGATGGACCGACTCTGTACTTGAATAGATGATGATGCCCATGTAGTGTGTAATGTTTACTTGGCAGATAACGCTCTCTCCCCAGCTCCTGTGCAGTTTTGTCAGAGGCATGTGATGCAGCGAGAGTCCAGAGACTTATTTTTGATAATTTCTTCCTCAGTGTATGGAAGACTTGGTGCGGAAATGTTATTGTGCACCATCTTGTAGTAACTATTCTGACTCTCAAGAGGAAAGTCGCAATACGGCGTCTAGCAGAGAAAGGATAAATCATCATATTGCATAAACTTTACATGGAGCAACTCCTGAATACTTAAGAGAAATGTTTATATGATATATCCAGCTTTTATCGGCTTTTACAGTACAGTTCCTTTATAAACTTTTCCCAAGCATTTTGGTCTCCAATCTATTTCTACTATTAATAGTGTTTAACAGGCGGTGAACACAGGAGATGAAATGATAAATTGGGAAAAAAAAAATTTAAAGGAAGAAACGTGTCCAGAAGGTGGACACTGATGATATATGAGGTGAAATGATAAATTGGGAAAGGTTTTTTTTTGGAGGGGAAGGAAGCGTTCCATACCTAAGTTTAGGATACTTCCCCGGCATTTGTCATTTATGAGGACTGGGAAAACCTGGAAAAAACCTTAGTCAGGGAGGACGGTCCTGGTGGAAATCGAATTACAGACCTCACGAGTCCGCACCTAAACGACCTCGGCCACTCGTGGCGATTTCTAATTGTTTTTTATTAGTGTTTAACATCCGTTTTTACCACAAGCATCACAGGCGGTGGGCACTGATGACATGTGAAGTGAAATGGTAATTTGGGAAAGAATTTTTTAAGGCGGAAGCATTCCAGGCCTAAGTTTAGGATACTTCCCCGGCATTTTCATTTATGAGGACTGGGGAAAACCTGGAAAAAACCTTTGCTCATATATAAGCTTAAGAATGATATAGGAATTATGAATATTTTTGATACGAATTTTACTTTGAGGATATTTTTAATTGCTGCCGATCTAATATTAAATGTTTACTTACTATTAGCAAGTTGCACAATGGATATTCTTTCTATATGTACTTCCTTCTCGTCCGTTGTTGCTGTTGTCCGTTGCAATCTTCAACTTTCAGGTACTGTCATTCACTCTCACATTTTGCAAGTTATCAATTCTGGCTCGTGAAGGCAAGTTCTCCAAATGCAAGCTGCAATCTTTCAAAACTCTCTACCCCTGTCTCGCTTTTACCTAACCCAACTTAAAAGTCTAGAAAAGCATAGCTGGAAAATGCCCTCCCACCAGATCTGTCTTGACTAATGATATCCATCTAAATATTAGCACAACAATAAATTGTTTGAAGCGCGTTCGCGTTTGCATATATTGCTATGAAAACTTCAGCTTAAGGATTGTTGCTGAGGTTTATTTACAGACGCTCTCAGGTCATCAGCGTCCCATTCAAATCAGGGCGTGAAACGGCCGACATATTTTGCTCACAGGCCTCTTCTTTCAGACTTGAGGTTCTTTTTCGTGCCGTAAATCTACGACACGGGACCCAAGACTTTACTTCCCTTCCGAAGGAAGCCATACTTATAATTTTTACGCCTGAAAAAATCCCACGATCCTGGCCGGGATTGAACCCGATATCTTGAGTTTACGAGGCAAGTATGGTTACCACTGTGACAATTCTCAATTTTTTCAGACTCTGATGACGCATTAAATAGTTGTTTATATACACGTAACATGAAAATAAAAGAGTTGTAAGAAAAGAGTAAGTAAAAAGGAAATAAAGACTTGAAAATCAGAGTTAAATATGGATGAATTTGGATAACATTAGCTAAAATGCTTTTTTTAAGTAAAGGAGACCTGACGAATATGCAGAAATGTTAACTAGCGCAATGCAGACTGAGGAAGTTGCACTCTACGCTTAGGATGAATCAAAAAGTAAGATATTAAAACCTATTCTATTGAAAAAGGGGGGGGGAAGGAAAATGCTGGCTGCTGCCAATTGCGTAGCGCTACTGTATAGTTTAACTGCCAAATGCTGTAAAGTAGGAGCAACAGAATTTAGACGCAGCAACAATTTCAAAATGGGAGGGTACTGAATGATTGATCAAGGAAGAAAAAGCACGCAATTATTCGATTTTTGTGGCGAAAAATACGGAGCCTATGAGCATTACCGATGGATTATGTCTGTAATATCCATTTAATATGTGCGAAAATAGACGATTTCAACCCTGTCAAAGATGAATCGTTGAAATGGCTAATTGTTTCTATCGTTTGGGCATGAAAAAAACTCATTTTACGCTATTAAACATTCTTGAATCACGTAGACAAATAAAAGAAAAAATTAGTGGAACTTACTTTTTGACTTACCCTCACACACGTTAAAATAAATTTATATAACTTTGCTTTATAAATTCCTCATATTCATGCCATTCCTTGCGTTGTTTATTTTCGCTATCTTATCTGGGCATTTAAGTTAAGAAATGGGTAGATAACAAACCTCTTTGTAATACATCATCTGATTTATAGATGCTATCTATACCTTCTGTAAGGCATTGAGCTATTCCTACATGCATGAGATGTAATATTGACTTGCCCTTGTTCGTTGTATTTTGTTATTTGGTTATACATCAATACTTTTCATTTCTGTACATAAATAAATTAATACCGTTTTCATTCCACTTATAAATAAAATAATTTAAATTCCTTTTATAAGAATATATTTAGTATTGTTGAACAATAAAGTCTGTAGTATTACTGCAATATTCGGTTAAAAATGCCAAGCTCTTTGTAAGCACTGGGCATATGAAAATCCTTTAATATGTAAACATCAGCATAGAAAAAACAGAAAATGACAACACGTTCATAGATGAACATTTCCATTTTCCTTTTCAATATTGATAAGAATTTTAGAAAGATGACATTAAAATGAGCTTCATTTTTAATGGCATGAACGAAAGATGAAACTGCTGATGCTCCTCATCGTTCTAGACAGTAGCTAGCGCATATCCTTTTAATTTCTTGTTGCATGTGTGTGTGTGTATGTGTGGCAGAGGGGTGGCGGATGAGGGGGATGTGGCGGGGAGAGGGGCCGGGGTGGCGTCGGGCCGAGAGACGTCGACGCGCCTCGCTAGCAGAGCCGAACTGGGAGATGCTGGAACCGGTCGTTCGTTCCGCATTCCGCTGTTTATCCCGCACTCGTCGTCTTTTTTTATGACTCCTCTCCCACCCCCCCACAGCGGAGTTTGCTTGGCCCACAGAAAACGACAAAAGAAAGTGCGCAACGGCCACGTGCAACAATACGGCAATTTGCTTCTCTCCCGGCAGCCATCGCTTAGCAAGCAACAATCGCGTGAATAACAATTGAGGGCAAAGCGCTGGTTATCACGCTCGCCTCGGTGTGGTTGGTATTGTTTTGTGTTTTCTTGGCTACGCTGTCTGCCTTCGTATTCTGGTGTTTCGACGTACGAAATTACTGCTTTTTCCTGTACAAATATTTCATATTCCGTGTGTTGTCCTTCTGAAGTGCAAAGTGGTGGAGTCGTGCGTTAAGGCTGCTGCCCTGTGTCTGGAGGTTCGTTTCCTGATTCATCCATTCCTCTGGAGTCACTTAGAAAGAAGTCACGATCAATCGCTGCCAAGAAGGGCCGCAAAGTCAAGGTGAGGGTCTTGTTTGGAACTCACAAAACTGTTCCTAGATAATTTAATTAAACAAGAACACTCATTAGTCTTAATTTCTCAACTTAATTTACGCAGAAGTTTAGTCATTTATTAAATTACTCAGAACTTTTTTAAAATCTTGCTCGTTATGGAATAGGGACTGTATAAATGCCGTCGCTTTTAATATATTTTACATAGCATTTAGCACTTCTTACTAAACATTTTAAATGTTCTGAAAAAAGTTAATTAACACGTGCCTTAATTGTATTTTAGATTACCTGCCCATTTTTTGACTTCCAAAATAATTTTATAATTATTTTTACATGACGCGAGTGAATTTTAGTAGTAGATCGTAAAAAGTAGATCTGAAGAATATATTCATGCACTGTACTGAATATGACCGACCTCAGTTGAAGTAAAGCTCAGCCTAATATTCCCCTTTTGAAATACGTTTTGTATAGAACATAAAGGAGATTAAACATATTTTTTGGGAGGGAGGCTTTTTATTGTTTTGTTTTAGGCAATGCGTTACCAAATATTTAGGCATATATTACGGCTATGCAATTAAAAGCCTGAGCGGTTCAAAGTGATACTACGAAAATGGATCAAATAGATAAAAGCAACCAGAAATGCTAATTGTAACTTGTACGGTGAAGCCAATTATATAATTGAAATCATTGTATGGTTGAGTCGAACTAAACACCTTATTACTCCACTTACATTTCTAAAAATATAGAACCAGTTTCAAGAACCCTTGTTCGTATCGTCAGCTAGAACGTCGACTGCTTAATAATAAAGAGAAATAAGAGTGTTTAGTTCGACTCAATCATACAATGATTCAATTAAATAAAAACAAGTTTGTAAATTTGAAAATGTGTAATGTAGAGGCATATAATATTGCTCAAGTGATGCAGCATTTTTAGTGTATTTTCTTTCTTAATACTATCCAGTGATCGTTCTGCATATAGAGTCTTGCTAAAATAAAACAGTATTAAGCTACATTAGGTGAGCATAGAGAAGAGAAGATACACGAAATTGACATAAAGGGGTTCCTGTAAAAAGAAATGTTGATTTACGAGATGGAAATAAATAAATATATAGAAATCCGGGTTTAGAAAATATAAATTGTGGTTTTTCTATTTTAATATTTTAATGCTATTCAAAACAAAATACTTTTATGAATTATTTTAAGTTTTCTTGGATTTTCAATGGTTGAATAGTTTGTTTGCCTATAGACTTATAATAGATATTTTATTTTAGAGGTTGGTGCTACAAGTACGAGTAATCGTTTTCTTACATTTGCGCTTTTGCCTCTGTTTCTTCTAGAAATTCCTAAAATTATTAACCAGTTGTTGCCTTTTTTTCCTTTTACTGTCAGTGACCTTATTTTTCTAAAAACAACTTTCTCCAAGCTCCCTTGTTTTGCAAAACGTAATAAAAGGTTTTATTATTTCATTTATTTATTTAATTTTATTATTATCGTTGAATTTTTGGACACTTTGTATACATGTCTTCTACTTACGTTTTAAAAATTAATCGTTTCCTTATTTATTTCGCTTGTTATTAAATGCGAAGTTTAAACTTTAATTTTTAAAATTAAATACGGAAGTATGCCTTTGTTTCTCAGTATAAATAATGCACACTCAGTGTATATTGCTCAATATTACGAACTGCACATCAGCACAAAATTATATTTATATAAAATCTGTCATAATAATTCCTCCGAAATAAACAAATCTCCAAGTTTCGCTGTTTTTTCCACGCACGAATAGTGCTGATTAAATATAAAGTAAAGTAATATAGGTGAAAACCTTATAATTATTATTAATCCTGGGGAAATATTTTCTAGTCTTGCAGATTAAATGCCTAGGTGCAGTAGAACATTGCTGCTGGAACGTTCTCTCAATTGAAACTACCAGCTTCTTTATGACGTATATTTCACGCATATTGAATAGCTTTATTTCGAAGCGAGTGATATCATTTTGTTAGGGACAGTTACTCCCTATAATATAAGACAGGCGTAGACCAATAACTGAAACTGCAGTATGTATTATGAACTTTTTAAATACCGGTAGATGTACAGTACAAATATTTAGTTTTTTTTTTTTTTTTTTTTTTTTTTTTTTTTTAATGGTACATTCTTGCGATAATATTTGAGTTACGACTAAGAAAGTACAAACAACTATATTCAAGCGTAACAAAGAAAGTACTAGCTACACAATTTTCAACCTTAGGTTTTAGTGAAAAACTGCAAGGCTGAACGCATATAATCAGTAGAAGCTGGAAGTAAAATAGCGGTTGCTGTGACTTCATACGTTTCGTAACTCCTTTTGTTTTGTGATATATGTGACGCTTTATCATAGTGCCAGTAAGTTATAGCACCATTAATAAGTTAGCGGGCTAACTTTTATATGTTTTTCAGCACTTGAGAAACTTAATAGTTTGTTCTGTTGTACTGGTAACTCAAAAACTGTCAAGCATTGTAAAGTGTCACTAAAGTTTGTTTTGAAGTTTTGGCATATATATATGCATCTTTCTTTCTTACCAGTCAGGAACGTTGTTGTTTTACTTTGTGTGCCAAATGTTAGTACTCATCATGTTCTTACGCTGTATATCCTAAATAGGTCAGGTTGGTGTACATTCGATATTGAAGAAGATTGGGATTCTTTTCAACTTGGTTCTTCAAACTCTTAAAGAACTACGAAGTGCGGAATCTTAGGTTTATTAGCTTCTGGTCCCTAAGGAAACCCCACTATTACGAGGAAAGTTTCTTTCCTTGCACTCTCCTCTTTCTAAAGTGGGGTATTTATGTTAGTGGATACTGTGTTCTCCTTCGTCCTCTTTGATGTTGGCATTGCGAACTTCCTATGTTATCTCCGCGGTTAAGTTCTGTTTAATTTTACATCTCTACCCCTGTCTCTTGAGGTAAATAACAAGCGATGAAAGTGCACAACAGTAGTGTCAGTTAGACAGTGTCTGTTAAAATTTGTAAGAAATTACAAAAAATACCGATGTGGTTGAATTTAATTATTAAAATAAATTAACCACTATAAGAGTCCTTAAATGAACAGAAAAGTCTGGTTTAAAGACATATAAACGGAATATATTTTATTATTAAATCGTATGCTTATAAATATTAGCCCATTATTTACTACCAGTGGTGAAGCGTCACATTTTGTATAGGTAAACTGAAATTAATTGAAAATAAAATTTGTACTGAATGTACCATAAAATAACTCTGTAAACGGTATCCTAACATTATTTATGTTACAAATTATGGTATTGTGGCTATCAGTAATGTAAGTGATAAATTAAATCCCATGCACTATTAAAAAAGGTTTGTTCCATGACTCATACGTAAATCTGTTTATTTATTATTTATATAAGCTCAATCATTTGTGCAAATACATAATTCATTTTTGAAATGAATTCTTGACTTCCGTAATCATAAAAAGTTACCACGCCGTTCCGCTGCAATGACAATTGCATAGAAACAGAGGGGAACAAATATACGCGAGGAGTTTACCAACCATCCTACGGTCCGCGATCCCGCGCAACGTTTAAGGAAGTTTAAGAATTAGTTTTAAAAATAATAAGCCATAGTAAGTTTTTATTTTCTGTTAAAATAAAATAATTACATAATTCCATATTATTACAATACAACCAAAAGCAGTGAAATAAAAAGTTTTAAATTCATATCGTCTGCATTTCGATCCTTCTCTTGGGCTTCAGGTTATATAAAGCCCCAGAAGAGGGCATACATAATCAAGCAGGTTTAAACCAAGGCTAGTCTACACTGCAAAAGTACGACCCCCTTCACTTCTTCATGAAAATTCATAAAATCGTTTGCGCAAGGTAGGCTGAGCCTTCGACTTCAATTAGTCAATAAAAATTAACATACGAATCAGTCTTACTGGAGGCTTAGCCCCTGCTCACTACTAATAAAATTTTTATAGGCGGCGATTTCAGCGCTCAGTAAGTTTCTCTAGTTATTTGGTTCTCCGCCAAATCCTGAAAAGCTGACAACTGGAAACGTATCTCGTTGCGTAGTTTTGCTGCTATGATAACACAACATATCATTTAATGCGTACAACAGAGAATAGTCTGCAACGTTTCTGCCGTATAGTTCTTGAACACCTTTTATAGAGTGGACTTCTCAATCTGTCAGGTCTTCGGTCGTTTCACCACCACCTTTGCGGAGGATGTAGATGAACTTTACCGCAAAAGTATAAAGTAAATTTTGAAGAAATATGAAAAGTACTGTTTTTAAAGGAAATATTAACATACCCAAATTGAAATAATAACATTAACATTTAATATGTTTTCATTTATATACATTGAACTTTACTTAAACCATGCAGAACACTATTTTAGCAGTAAATTTATAGTCGGTCCTGGTGGTCTAATGGTAGCCATACCTTGCGTCGTAGACCCAAGGTAGCTGTTTTAAATCCGGCACGTAAAAGAACCTCAAGCTTAAAAATAAAGGTCTTTAAACCAAATTTATCGGCCGTTCCACACCCTGAATAGAATGGGATGCTAATGATCAAAGATGTTAAAGGGCATCCTTAAATAATAATAATAATAATAATAATAATAATAATAATAATAATAATAATTTACGAGCATTTTCCCCATGCTTTGTGGCAAAATATTAAACATGTAAGTGAATGTTTTTCTACAATAGAAAGCTACGCTTTACTTCACGCTATGTGACAAGAGCAATTTATATTGCGCTATATTTGTGTTCACTGGACTTTTGCCTTACTCTTTAGTTTATTACTAAGGAGTACTTTCTGGACACGAACTTTTCTTAAACGCTGCTTTAGAACGGTAATGTTTTGTTAGTATATTTTTCTAAAAAATATCCTCCAATTTTTATTTTCCTACATTTTAAGTGGCATATTTGCCGTCACCATAGCATCACATAGATGCTCTTTAGATTGATTTCGATCGACAAAGGAAGAGGAACTTAAACTAATTGTTAGAATATTTGAACAGACGATGTCTTTTTTTAATGTTATAATGTGTTACGGTAAATCAATGACTTTAAATAAATAATTTGAACTCGTATATAAGATTACTATTTATTGTAGTAATATTTTATTGTTGTTTATTTATTCAAATATCTTTGATTTTATTTAAATTCCTTAATTTTGAAATGTGAGTTTTTTCGGTTTGAGCAAAAATTAAAATGATGTGCCTGCAAATAAATACTTGAATGAAAAGTTTTAAACGATTTTAATACGTTTTAAATATTGCATGATCTGTAACAGTTTAGTGTTTTTTTTTTTTTTTTGTCTCCAAGTAACGAGCTTCAAACTTCTAATTCAATTCCTAAATCACTTCATTGCCACGTATGTTAAAAAGCGCATTTATTGCGTACAATAACATAAATTATGCCATCATAGCAGCGTTTATTTGAGCATTGTGAAATTTTTTGAAAGATAACTAATGTTATAGTTGGTGACGGTATGGTTCTATGATATGGAAAATCATTTGCATGTTAGGAATATGCATATATTTTCCATAAGAATGATTTTAATTGATGTAGGCATAATTAAATAAACAAATTAAATTACTAGCTTTCTTATTACGTGTTTATATATCACGATTATGTAGAACTTGAAACTTGAGCATACACCTTCTTACGGCATCTCAGTGTAGACCGAACGTGTTAAACAAATTAACTCAGGAAGCCGGATGCTGATTTACCGATTACTAGAATGCACTATAGCTTTATTGTAGGTTTGTTTGTTGTTGGATAAGACAAGCTCTACCCAAATATCTTTAATTTTATTAATTTAAATTTCTTTCTAGACAATGCTGAATTATTCTCATGTCTTTAAAAATTACATTCGAATGATTGGGATTATTTTTTAAATAGCAGAAATACGTTTCAGAAAATTCAACTCGAAATACAATTAAACGTGTTTGGCTTTGACAATGCAGCAAGTTATTGTAAAGAATGAATAAACGAATAAAAAAAAGAACTTGTACCATTTGAATTTATTGAAGAATGTAAAATAAAACCTTGAAAAAAATTAAAATCATATAAGATTTATTTAATATAATTTTCAACATTTAAATTGAAAACAATGAAAAAATACTAAGATTAGTTCAAATTATGAACACTTTCACGAAATATTATGTAATATGAAAACTGAAATTGCGCTTATTGGATTCTATACATGCTAAAACATAAAACATTTCTTCCCATTCCTCTGCAGTTAATGCCCTAGAATATGACATTTCATGTTTTCTGTTTTCTAGTTATATTATGCATGTTGCTTTCCATGGGGCATTTTTTTGTTTTATTCTGGGATCTTTTGTTCAAACCTACCGTTCTGGTCTTATGGATTTGATCTTTGATTTTGTGCATAATATGAAATCACATAGTTCGCAGATTATACCTATATATACTTTGAATTTTAGTAAGTTGCGAATGAAATTGCCTCTGCCTTGCCCATGTATATTGTAGCTCTTAATAAGCTATGTATATCATTTTCAGATCTCCCAACCTACATTGTGACATTCGAAATGATCGCTTTTGTTTCACAACACATTCTTATGTTTGTAACTGTCTCTTGTGATATACGTGTTTTTTTAAAAAAAAAAATCTTCAATTACTAAGCGTATTTCTAAATCTTTTAAGTCTAAGTTTACTTTCCACTTTTTAAGAGCAATATTCATTGCTATAGAATTTATTTTTAGTAAAATGTTCTACTTTTTATCTTAAAGAGCTTTACAGTGTTTCATTACCAATGTTTTAAGACGAATGCTTATGAAGAATTGTGTTACAAATAATTCTTCCAGCAAGAATTACATGTTCCCTTTAAAGCCTATGAAAGACAGACCCGATGACGAGTGACAGACACATTGGTAACGCAATTTTAATAAAAGCAGAGGCTTTCAGCACAATCATATGATATTAAAAACATACACAAACAAAGCGCGCGCCTGCACAATTAATTCTGTTTGTGCAAAGAATGCATTAAGGCAGATTTCCATTCCACTAGGCCACCCCAGTGCAGACGCTCGACGCCGTTATTTATTCGTTTGTTTCTAGCGAAATGTGCCCAAGCTAACGAGGACCATAAAAAACTGCAGATAAATAGAGTTGGGTGGGAGGGAAGGAGGTTGGGTCCTTAACGAGCGTTACCAACCTTCCCAGAACTCCCACCAGTTTATATTTGATGCTTTATCGCAATCCCAAGTCTTTGCTACTTGTGACTGGGCCGAAAGCTTGCCCTTTTTTCTTTTAGCTCTGCAGGTAAACTCACTTATAGCGATCTTTGCGTAGAAATGGGAGTGGCGCAAGTAAGGCATAATATTTGAATATTTTTATACAACGTTCTTGGTTCTTATTCATAGTATATTTATTCGTTATTAAAATCTGTTGTGCTACATCAATAAAATATACAAGTGTCTCAGAATAGCCGTATAATATTCGGGATTAGGCAATCCATCTACACCTAACTGTTGGGTAAAACCATCAATATCTGACTACTGAGAAGTGCGACAGATGCTTTGTGAATGTAATTCTTTGAAAACGGCCCCCTTTGCTTCACTGCCATTGCATAAATACTCTTGTGAACTGACATTCAAAGAATCAAAAGCACTAACCTATTTAATATAGGTGCATAAGTACAGCAGGAAATGAACACGTACTAACAATATTCGGCAATGAGACCATGACAGAGAAAATTGAAGGTAAGAAATGGCATACTTGCCATTAAAGTACACGAGTATACAAAAAGTACGGGGATTGTGGGACACCGTGCATGTTTGCAGTAACATTCTTACAGCAGCACTTGCAAGTAATTTACAAATTTCTCTCTTAACAATGACCTAATTGCAGCCACAATCACACTATCTCTCCAGCCCGTCTCTGGCACATACTCTGCGAGATTTACTGCAATACATTTTGTCCGGCTCCAGAAATGTTTGCTGAACAACTTTATCTGACAGTTAAACTTGCCACAGATTTCTTGTCTGCTGCACGTTTCCAAGAATTAGGTTTCATATTCTCTATATCCTCGCACTTTCTCAGTTAAACCACTCTATAAGAATACACAGAAAGGCAAATTGCCGAGAAATAAATCCTTTGCATACTTTCATTAGCTACATTAATCGTATTTAAGGCTCTAATGGCAGTAAACATAGGCACAAATTACCAATAATATATCGGGTGATCTCCCTAAAAGAGTTATATATTTAAATTAATATTAGAGTTACTTAGTGATAACACGTTTAACGTTTAAAATATAACCAGGACAAAGTGCTTAAAGGAATTTAATATATATTGTCTCAAAGTGTAGCAGAACACTACACTACACTTTCTGCTATTCAAAAAGGAGACTTGATTAATCAATTATTCAGATATTCCGTTCTAAACATATAAAATTAAAATAGTGCCTATATTTTTGTACAAATACATGCAGTTAGACATGAGTTAATTAGGTGATTTATTCCTAAATGGCATATCGATCGTATTGTATTGTATTATATTGAATTACTCTGTGTGTATAGCACGTTTCATAATATTTATTTTAAAATAAAACATTGAATCTATATTTTGCACATAAAGCATACATATTCTAATATTAATGGTTTTAGAATTATAGTCCCGCAAACTGCGATGCATACAAACAATTTTCTAGATATTAGAAATACGAAACCCAAGTTTTAAAATGAAGAGTATCGGAGGAAAATAGATATTATATGTACATTGGAAATTTACTCATACAACATACGTGCATGATGATGCTAAAAGAACTTGCTGCAATACGAGAAAGATTAAATGTAGAAGAGGACAATAAATGTATAAAAAATTAATCCTTCCTTATATAGTTAAATACATTTTTTTATTCATAGATAGTTCTTATTACACAAGGAACTCAAACTGGAATCAGCAGTTTAATAATGCCCAGTGTTACAAAAGTTATATGACACTTCAGTGCTACCAATTTTGCTTTAATACAGAATGTGATGATTAATATACCGAGGGTGCCACTTTCACAGTAGAAAAACTATTTAATATATTTCAAAGTTGGACCGAAAAATAACAGTAATGTAATATGTGTAGTATGATGTTCTGTAAACAGATGTGACTCACATCTGTTGCTACGTGACAGGGAAATCAACAATTAACAAATGAAGCCAAGATTATCGTATGATGTTCTATAAACAGATGTGACTCACATTACGTTATACTAGCGTTGCTGCAGCAAAATGGAGCCAAGATTATCGTTTGAACAGTAGAAAGCAATTTTGAAGTGGTATTGGAAAATTGAGAATGTTGTTGAAGTTCAAAGGCAATGCAGACGTGTGTGCAGAACAGAACGCGAGTAACAATTGCACGCATTCGAGACAAATTTGAGACTCATGGTACCGTATACCGTAGAAAACAGATACACTAGCAGCCCTTCGGGAAGAAATTGAAACGGCATGTGCTGCAA
Source organism: Metallyticus violacea (assembly GCA_030762175.1). Taxonomy (NCBI): domain Eukaryota; kingdom Metazoa; phylum Arthropoda; class Insecta; order Mantodea; family Metallyticidae; genus Metallyticus; species Metallyticus violacea. The sequence continues at coordinate 38,061,819 of CM060838.1, forward strand.
TCGCTGAGGACACTGTCGTAAATGTTGCTCAATCAGTACTTCAACGTACTCAGAAGTGTATCGACGTCGATGATGGGCATTTTGAGCAACTGTTGTAACTGTAAAGGTCTAAAATGATTAGCGCTCTTCATTTTCTGCTTGTGTGAATACAGTTTTGTTACGTTAACACAGTTTTTTCTTTGCTTGAAGTGTGCAAACATTTTTGGCACCCTCTCTATTTAAATGAATACGAATTATGCATTTTATGATGCAGTCATACTTTTTTAAATTTTCTCATTACAGTTTTGGAATCAGGTCATAGTGCAATTAGTAATATTACATAATAACTAATATTTATGGAAGAAAATTAATAACAGCTGATCCATCATTGCGCATGCACAAGGCCTACTATATATTCTTTCAGGCCGAGAAAGTTACATTTTTAAGCAGACATTTAGTATAAGGTATCCAGAAAATACATAAATAATAATAATAATAATAATAATAATAATAATAACAGCACATTTTAATTTATTTTGCACATCAAAGTATTTATTACCACTGCTGCAATTACTCATAGCATTATTCACAGATTTAGGTAACGTTCCTTACATGCTCTTCCTAGCGAAAATACACGAACTATATGTTTGAAACTAGGAACGTTTTGGAATGAATTGAATAAATTCGATTTATAACTACTAATTTATTAATATGTTAAGATGTGCCTAAAATAGTGTGTGAAATACATGTTAAAAGTGATTTTAATTTTAATACCTGTATCATAAATATTTTAAGTATACTAATCTAGAGCTTGCTGTAATACATAGACCTTTACAAAAAGAATACTAAGTAGGCACAAGAATAAATTGTAAAAAGTAATGCTATGTGATATGGAGTAAGCAAGTAAATACATATTTTAGTTCCCGAAGTAGGACGAAAGAATTTATGTCCGAAGGAAGGAGCTCATAAAACAGTAAAGGAAAATTAAATGTTGGCGAAATTTCTTAGTGAACGTTTATCACATTGCAATAAATTCATAGCTGCGTATAGTTCATATTATGATTACAGATTGTTCCACTATTTCACATGTCTTATACAGCACCATACTACATTATTGAATGAAACGTTTCTGAACTTTTTCGCGATGATTGTTAGAAAACGTGTTATGGGCATCTTATCTAGTTAAGCTATTTCTAATGAAATACTTTTTTTTTTAATTTCATGTTCTGATGGGAATTTAATGTTTCATTTGTAACTTTATTTAGAGCTCTCTCGGAAGACAAGTGAAATATAGCTCTTCAATAGTGTTGGGATTTAACAGTTGCAGAACAATAGCGATTTTGAGAGGATGCTTTCGGGTGTTCAAGCTTTAATTTTGAAAGCGTGGTGCCTTATTGTGTTGTAAATGAAACGAGATGGCTCAATTTAAATAGTTTATTCTATAAAGCGCTTCTATGTCCAATTCGATATTTGTTAATTCTACCGCATATGGTTCGTAATTTACTGAATAAATGTAGGGAATGGAAAATGCAAAATGCTTAAAAATAGACTAAATGGGAGGGTACTGACCAGTATACTTTGAATGACAATACTGTTTGATGGTTTTCATTAGCACCTTATGCTTCATTGCAAACACCACACACCACATACTATTATTTAATTTTACATTTCGGTTGACAGCATTTAAGCACAGAAAAAATGTCTCACACTAGAAATTGAAAATGATCATCGCGAGATAATATTCATTTGAAATGCAACTGTAACAAGCTATGCTTAATTAATCAGTAAGTTCCTAAAATAATTGAAAATCATTTTTTGATTTGTTTATTTACGGGCGCTCTTTAACATCTCAGGTCATCAGCGACCCATTCAATTCAGGACGTGAAACAGCCGACACATTTTGCTCAGAGGCCTCTTTTTTCAGGTTTGAGATTCTTTTTCGTGCCGTAAATGTACGACACGGGACCCACGGCTTTACTTCCCTTCCGAGGGAAGCCATGCTTAGAATTTTTACGCCCAAAAAGTCCATCGATCCTGGCCGGGTTCGAACTCGCGATCTTGCGTTTAGTGGTATGGTTACCACTACATCACCAGGATGAAAATGAGGTGTTTTTAACTCTTTTTATCATACCTTAGGGAAGACATACTTGGTTAAATGTATCTCGTATTTGCTACAGAGACTGTATCGCTTCATTCATTAAATCCAAATGAGAGAACCTCTGGCCGACAGCTGCGGCAATATGCTAACATTTAAACTCGAGTCTCAAATTATTATCCATTTACTTATATTTGCAGCTTTCTATTTTCAAATTGATACAAAGCTAAAAGTGTGCCTTCTTGGTTAAAATATTTCTTATTATCGCAACTATTGTAATGTTTAACACCCCCTTATCAGCCTGTGCAGTAGCAACCCCGCATCAGCGAGGTAAATATTTGCTTTCACTTTTAAATTTCGTACACTTTACCATTCCTAAAATGCCAATTTTTTTGGAATTATTGAGAAACTATTTTTTAATTTTTTTTTTGTTTACATCTCGTTCGGCGCGTTATACCATCGACCAAAAAGATAATTTTGTTTCTAATGCATTATAATTGTTATATAGTAAATATGTGTATTACTTGCGGTGGCGGAAATTCAACACTCAGATCTGCGGAGTTAACAGAAGGCTCTGTACTATCAACAAATCTATTCAACAGTTATATAGCAGACCATAACATTGCCCAATATGCAGATGACGTCTTGGTTTACAAAGACATTTAGATAGAGCCACAAATCCACATAAAGATTGCCAAACCTAATCGAAAAGTGGTGCAGGCGTTGACATATGTCAGTCAATCCGACGAAAAGCAACGCCATCATATTCACTCAACACCGCATACCTGCAAACTTCGCTACATTCACATACAGGTGGCAGAGGATCCAGTGGGAGAAATCTCTCACTTATCTGGGAGTCCAGCTGCATAAAGGACTTACTTTCAGGGGTCACATCACTAAAATTGTTCACAGAGCACAGGGAGCAAACAATTGCTCAACTGTTCTCTGTGTTCAGTTCTAAAGAGAAGCCTATACACCTGAAAATGCATCCCCATGCCTGCGAAATCTGGGGCATGGCATCGGACAATGGCTGCTACTATTACAAAGGGCTCAGAATAGAGGACTTAGAACTACTTGTTCTGTAAACTGAGGTTTTCCTACCCGACTTCACGAAGCCCCTTCCCTTCCATATGTGCAAGATGAAATTAGACGCCGGGCTACTAAATTTCACACAGTTTACCACAACATGAGAGTGCTCTCATCCATTACTGGACAACTGCGAATGTCATTTCACGCTTAAGCCCAGGAATAAGATGGCGTGGCTGATCTGCGGCACCTACGATGGCATTAATTTCACACCATGCAACTGGAACTATATCCGAACACTTTTCAGGCTACATTTTATGTCAAAATTAAAAAATCCGCTAGTACTTGTAGCGGTATGTAAGGGACGACACGGACGTCCATCGTCGTAGACGTGGACCTAACTAACACTATAATATGCTCGAGTAGTTCAGAATTTGATAATATAGCTGAATTTTACAGATTGATTCTTCTGGGTGAAAGGAGTGTGATTTTAAGCATAACAAAATCACAATAGATAGAAATCTATGGAGTTTATTGTTTTGTTACTACCCCACAACAGTACAATTTTCTGATTACGATATACTCTGAGAATATTATTACATGCAGACTGAATACGAGACAGATGTGTTATAATTTATATTTCTCTCCCTTTGCTTTTTGTCCTGTTGTAACTCGTATGCTATTTTCCTATATGGATATTAATTCCAACTCGTAACTCTTAGCATTTACCACAGTTGATCATTCTATAATTTATTCTACGAAATGTTAATCGCCACTTATCTTTACGTAATGTTTAAAATGCTGCTGCACCATACGGAGTACGAACCAGGATTTCTGCTACTGGAATTTAAAACACAGCTTCTCTTTATAGAATCCAACACATAACTAACATTCTGAGATATAAAAACGTCACTTACTATAATAGCATTGTAATAATATTGTACATTACAATGCATTAAGTAATTCGTTTATTTCTATTTAGTCGCAATAAAACTGTCTGTCTCGTGTTTCATTCTTGGTACACGTTATTAATGTAGTTACGCTTGCCATTGGTTGATTCACTTAGTATTACAATTTTCTTATCTGTAGTTTTAATCTTTTCGTATTCTTGGTTATGTATGTGTTCATTTGACTCGTTACATTTATATTACCAAGTATTGTCATAAAGACCAACAAACAAACATTAAGACATGCATTGTAATAACCCTTATCTGATATACGAAATCTAAACAAATGAGTTTGCTAGATTTATACGATTTGAAACGTATTACCAACGACTATTTGTTATTTGAATTGAAAATTAAAACGTTACCTAACATTAAAATACGTGAAAATGAACTTATTAAATTTACATGATTAAAACATTATCAATGAACGTGTGGAGCTTAAAATCGAATATTGTGGCCTTTATCTTCCGTAATAACATACGTAAATGAATTTCTTAAATTAACATAACTAAATAGCTATTGCCATTAAGAGCATTATGTCCTTTACCTAATATAAAATATATGCCAATGAACTTATTAAATTAATATAATTAACACATTTTAATTAATGTTTTTTGCTTCAAATAAAATATTATAGCACTTATCTTAAGTAATAACATACCTAAATGAACTTCTTAAATTACCATAGCTAAATAGCTATTATTATTAAAAGTTTGTGACTTTATATTAAGCATTATAGCCTTTAGTAATATACAAATACGTAAAAATGAATTAATTAAAACAATCTTGTTAAACAACTACTATTAATTAGTGTTTAGGGCCTTAAGTCGGATATTTTCCGTTTCATAGTATGGACATGCTGATAACCAAACTTAGGCTATCAGCATATGCATATTTCAAAAGCCCCAGGATGCTGGATCCACTCATCACCTTTCAGAGAAGCATTGCAGTTTCTCTATCAATGCTGCACCCTTTAAATGCAATAAAACTTCCTAATATCCCCCTTTCTCCTCTGTGATAAAACCCTAGCTCGGGTAGGTACACAGCAACTTTACACATTTTGGTGGTTGATTGGCGACTATACGGCTACCATTTAACGTCACTCCACGTGGAATTTGTCTGTTCAATCCTAGACTACTATTCGCCGAAGCTAAAATATTATTGATAGAGTAAGACGGAGAATCTCTATCGCTATAGTACCAAAGGCTCTTAAAAAACGTGGTGACAAATTTCACTGGCTTGGCCCGTCTTCTACAAAAGAAGGGAAATGGCTAGAGGTGAGTGTTTTGATTTGCGGGCTCCTGGTAGTATACACACGAATCACTGCTTTCTCCCAATTTCTGCAACTTCTCTGCTCTAACGCTTGGTAATAAGTTAATAATGCTTACTAGATCAACTTGCTGGGGAATTCACTTAGATTACGCACTCCAGCATTCGATTATAAAGCCGTTGCTTTATTGAAGCTAAGTCATTGATGAGGTACAGTTACTAATGAATATTATTTTATTGATAATTTAGAAAGTTTACAAGCTGATTAATATTGACACTAACCTCATAATTAATATGCCTGTTTTTTAAATATCTTATTAATCTTAAATACCTTATTAATCATTACGTAGACTATTTTTGAAGCAATGGCCTTCATGGTTAGCAGTCGAGTATAACTTATTTTGCGCAGTAATACGAAGTGCCTTAATAAGTTTATCATTAAGCCAATTTGGGGGTTAATATATGGGCCATAAATGTATATAAGCTCAACGTAACAATCAAGCTTTGTTTTCAGTTTTGAAAAGCTGAGACTTTGAGGTTATGTACTACTGGAAGGAATAGGACTTTTGCAGCAATTCTGAGTATCAATGGGATGTTATTCAATTTTCGACTTTCCTTTAGTTCTAACTTCATATACTGCAAGAGCAGATACTCAATAATTAAATATATAACATGGAATAGTTTGACCATTCTTTAATTTCCTTTAGACATTTGTGGCCTTTTAGCAATTTTTAAATATCTGTTGTAAATACCCAATAATTCTCCCTAAAACCAACAGCATTGTTTTATTGGAGCATTGTATGTTCTTGCGCCACGTGCTTTTTGATACAAAATACATGCCACCGTCATTTTGGTGCGCACACAATTTTGAACCATAGCGTAATAAAGAGCACGTGTCACCGAATTTAATTAACTGAGATCGACTTAGGGGACATACAAAGCGCAATGCACTTAATAGGTCCACTGACTCCGGTGACAAAATTAAAATTTTGGAGACTGAACTAGCAAGCAAAGCTAGTTCGGTCTTCTTGAAGGAAGCACGCCACTGTATGCATTGTCTTGTTCTATAGAACTAATATAGTACAGAGTAAAAGTTAAAATGTGAATAATATAATATAATTTATGATATCAATGTATCTTTTGTTTTATACCGCGTGTTTTAGCTTGAACTTGTCTCTCCTTCTGTTAATAACTTTATCACGTTTATTTAACTTTGCTTTCCTCTCGCGATTAATTTGTCTTTTAATTTTTTATCTATAGATATTCTTTCCTCCGTTTCCAACATGTTTTCTCTTTCGTGCATTATTTAAGCAAGGCTTTATTAAATTTATAGTGCAAATGAATTACTTTCTGTTGCTTGGTTAGTGTCTTAATAAAGTCTAAGGTTTACGTCGACATGTAAAATAACAAACTTTGTTATTTACACGAATTTAAATCTGTGCAGCTAGGATTAACCTTTAGGCTTCATTTTCTTAGAAATATATTTTTCACATTTTTCAGTAGCATAAAAATTTCTTCGATTTTTAGCAAAACCGCTCAAATATTCACTAAATAAATGACCAAATTAACACTATTACAACAGTTTATAATAAGGCATTAACAGAATGTTAAAGTAATGCTAATAACTTATATTAGTGCAAGGTACTCAGGGCAATTTTTTCATTTTATGTAAATTCCACGTAAAAATGGACATGGGCAACAAAAAGTGTATTGTAGCTTCTCTCGTGATATATTTGTGGACAGAGATGACTGGTAAAACAAAGAGGAAATTATTAACTGCCACCTGGTGTTAACTCAACAAACTAATGGGCAAGTGATGATGGATAGTGAATAAACAGCTAATTTACAACTTTTCTGAATCAAATTTTGTCCATATGAAAAATTGTTACTCACATACAAGAAAATTTTCAAAAGAGACTATTGACCATCAATTAATTGTGAAAATATAGTTTTAGAATAGAAAGTGAATACTTTTTAACTACCTAAGCTGTAATATATTTATAAAGGTTTTTATATCAGTAATAAAATAAATAAGTAAACTAAATATGTGGAAAAATAAACATGACGTTATATAATGATTAAATATGCTGAATTAACAAAGTTTCAATAGTACTCACTTTTATCTGCGATTTTGAGTCTTGAAGAATTAAAAAAAAAAAAATACCCTGATGAAACTCGTAGCAACTGAAATAAGGCTTATTTCATGAGCAAAAAATGTACAAAGTAAATATAGAAATTCAAGTTTATTTATATGACAGGTTAATATTATACTTTCAATACCAGAAAAAAGCCATAAAGCCATACTTGTAGACAAAAGTTGAAGAGAATGGCCAGAAAAAGATGGAATTGAAATCGAAACAGGTTTTAAAATATAATTCATGGTTTATGTGATGATATAATTTGTCCTTTAAATTAGATCCCATATATAAAAATATTGGCATTAAAATAATGGAAACGTGTGATAGCCAACTGCTGAACAATAGATGAAACTTCATTATCAAAGCTGAAGTGATCGCTGGGTTAAAGTACATATATTATACATAATTATACATACATATTACATATGATTATAACTGTAACGGCGGATATTCCAAACCTACTCTTGAGTTACATATTTTAGCATGTATTAATAAATCTATGCAATTATACTTTTTTGATTTAAATTACATCTGCTTGGAAAATCATTGGCTGTGTTGATAAATATTCTACTAACATAAACATTTATAGAAGCGGTATTTTAGTGGAAAGCGGTACATAGAAGCTGTGGGGAAAGAGTTAGCGAATGTGGAAATTAAAATAACTGTAAATTATATAATGTAAATATTACAGTAACTTCTGAAGATATGGTTCCTAGTTTTGTACACCGAACCTGCTTTCTCGGCAGGAATTTAAAAACAAATTCTTGTACACAGAGGTAATCTAGATTGGGTAGGTACTAGTGGACAATAGAGGTGCAGGCAAGCGAGCACGTTCCTTGAGGCGGTACACCATGTACGCATGTACACACATAGTAAAGGCACATAGTGCCACTGTTGTCAATATAAGCGGAACATTCTTTACCTGGATACAAAGCGACATGCATGTGTAGCTGTTTTATGCTTAGAGCTGGTTCTCCAGCGTATATCCTTGCCAAAGGAGATTTGTTGGGTTCTTTTGGAGGGGGGATATTTTTATTTTAGGAATACGAACAACATTTTGGATGCCAGAAATTTAGTCTTAGGATGTACAACATTCTATTAAAACCAAACCTGGATTATTGTAACATTCCGTAGCGTATTTCATAAGATTTTGAGATATTGATGTTCTTGTACTACTGGGTCTTTCATGGTTTTGTCGCCCGTTTCACGGCAGTTGGCTCGTCGGCAGTCAGAGAGATAGCTCTCGGCTTCACACAATTTCAATTACAAGGAAATTAAGCATGACCATATGGCAGGAAATGTTGCAAATGTTGTCCTGTCCACACATTTCTAACATCTATTTAGAAATTTGTCATTCAAGCGCATCAGTTTAATTGCGAAATTGAGTACATTTTTTGCCTGATATTGATGTTCTTGTACTACTGGGTCTTTCATGGTTTTGTCGCCCGTTTCACGGCAGTTGGCTCGTCGGCAGTCAGAGAGATAGCTCTCGGCTTCACACAATTTCAATTACAAGGAAATTAAGCATGACCATATGGCAGGAAATGTTGCAAATGTTGTCCTGTCCACACATTTCTAACATCTATTTAGAAATTTGTCATTCAAGCGCATCAGTTTAATTGCGAAATTGAGTACATTTTTTGCCTGATATTTTCTTGCAGTTCTTCTAATGTGGGAGAGTTTGATCTGTACATTTTATTTTTCAATATACTTGTGAATAAAAAGCACATATTGTCAGTATATAATTCCTGTGTGTATACATTTATGATATTATCAATAAAAATAGGCTTTATTAATCTACTTGAACTTATTGCGGACCGTACACATACAAGGGGGCTTTGGTGTATAAAATCAGTTTTCTATACTCCAGTATATTGCGTCGAAGAATGACACGTGAATGAAACCATGCTTCATCATCAGAGCCCTGAAGTTCAGGCATTTATTTAGATTGAAATTGGCAGACAAAAGGCATTTAAAAAAGGTATTTGTTGGCAGTGAAAATAAAATAACATCACTAATTATTAATGAAAATAAGTATTTATAATACTTAATAATTTCTTTAGCACATAATTAAAATACCTAAGCTTACTTTTCTTGGTTTCAAGCAACAGCAAGATATTTTTTCATAGTCAGCCACTTGTCAGAGAGAACATTTTTCATCATGGATAAAGAACGTAATACTTCCCCTGAAGAGATTGAAGCAAATTTAAAACAAGCTATTACAGAAGAACGCATACGAGCTACAACAGAACATTCACATTGTGTTCATTGCGGAAGTAATTGATTGATTGATTGATTGATTTATGGACGCTCTTTAACAGCTCAGGTCATCAGCGTCCCATTCAACTCAGGGCGTGAAACGGCCGACAAATTTTGCTCAGAGGCCTCTCTTTCAGGCTTGAGGTTGTTTTTCGTGTCGTAAATGTACGACACGGGACCCACGGCTTTACTTTCCTTCCGAAGGAAGCCATACTTAGGATTTTTACGCCCGAAAAAATCCATCGGTCCTGGCCGGGTTCGAACCCGTGATCTTGGGTTTAGGAGGCTTGCGGAAGTAAGAAAGATACTAACTTTATTCCCCTATAAATGCATAAACAGAACATGAACTCGACCAGAAACACAGCACATCTTTTGCTCATTCGCCAGGACTATTCAAAGCTACTTTACTTTGTCTTCATCATTTTCATGATGTCCGGAAAGGTAGGGACAGTTTATTGCACAGCTGTACCGCTCTCATCTTTCTTGCTTGCAATTATTTGTTACATTTATGCAGCTGAGAAGTTACCCCTCCCACCACAAATTTCCTAGAATTGTCTCGCGCAGATCGATACAAGACCTTCTTCAGGACTATTCTAAACTACAGTACTTCCCTCATCCTCTCTATTTCCGGTATTCGTATGTCCGAGGTAGCCGTGTTTTCCTTTCACTAATGAAGGTATTTAAAGAACTTAAGTGAATGGGTTGAGGAGAAATTTTTTGACCCTTGAAAAGAATAAAATGTATTTTTGTGAGGTGAACATCTATTTAATTTTTATAAAAATTTCCGCTTCATTATATTGAAATTATGTATGTGATTTTTAAAATGCGTAATTAATCACAGAAAAAATCCACAATGATCTGAAATAGGCAAAAAAAAAAGTTTCAAATCTTAAAAAAGGCAACAGAAGTCAAAATAGGAAAAAATGACCCTAACGACCCCAAAAAATACGGACACATCTTTGTTTCTATCTGAGTCTTAAACATATCCACCCAAAAAGAAAAAGCATTTTGCCTAACTTCCTGGCTCTGTTCAGTAGTAAAGAATATTAAACGCTGATCAATTACTTTAACATTAACCTTCCGTAATTTCAAATACAGAATTTATCTAAATATCATGATCTTCTGGCTACAATTCGTGAACATCATTAACCTGTATACATACTTTCAAGTATAATTGACTCCATTTCGGAAGATTAACTGATGCGTGTGAGCGAAATATTTTTTTTTTTTAAAAAAGGCACCAGAAATGGGTGGGTGTAGCAGGACAACATTTCCAACATTTCGTGTAATAAAGTACGTGCTTATTTTCATTGTACTCATAATTATAGTTGTAATTGCGAAAAACTGAATTCATTGTGTGGATGTTACACCCTTCGCCGAGAATTATCCCTATGACTGCCGACCAACCAGCTGTGACAAATCTATGTGGGAATGTGACACGAAAAAGAGGGCAATTTGATCAAAAAATATAATTAACACCCAATATTTTTATACATTTTATGTTATATGCTGCTCTTTTTGTTGAGTAGAAAGTATCTCCCGTTTTAACTGCTGAGGCACCACAGGCGGTGGACACTGATGATATATTAGATGAAATGAGAAATTTAGAAAGGTTTTTTTTAGAAAGGAAATATTCCAGGCCTAAGTTTAGGGTACCTCCCTGGCAATTTCCATCATAGGACTGAGAAAAACTTGGGAAAAAGGAGAACGGTTCTGGTGGGAACGAAATCCCAAAACTCACGAGTCCGGGCCTTAAAGACTGACTTGTTTTATTTACTGATGCTCTTTAATATTTCATCATCATGGGAGAAACAAGTTAATTTACAGATTACAGATTTACAGATGATTGCAATAAAATCCTACATAAAGGAAGATAATACTATAGAGAGACATATATCGCCACGGGTGGCCGAGGTCTTTAAGGCTAAATCCAAGATCGCGGGTTCGATCCCGTCCAGGACCAATGGATTTTTTCGGGCGTAAATCTCGAATTATTACTCACTGCGATACATATTAACTGAGTTACGAGCTGTTAAAGAGATAAGATTGGGAAATCTTCACCGTCCAATCGGAACGCGCTAGCTGGCGCAAACAGGTGACGCGAAAGGAACGAGTCATTTGTGTACAAACGAGTTGCGTTCTCTGTTGCTGTGAAGAAAATTTACGCAGAACAATGAATCTTCTCATTTGTTATTTTATTACTTTAAAACAGAGAATATCCAACTTTTCAGCAGTTTTGGAAGGATATACAGGATGTTCAAAAAATGGGTTTAGAAATGCTCTTAATCTTATGATATATTCTCTTTAATTGCTTAATGTTTTTAAAATAATAAAACATTTGGAATGCTCATTGCTCTCCGCGATCTTCTGTAGGTTCCTGGTGGTCTAGTGGTAGGCTATACTTGCCTCATTTGCTGCTCAATCTCGGCTAGGGTAGATGGATTTTTCGGGCGTAAAAATCGGAAGTATGGCCTCCTTCGGAAGGGAAGCAAAGCCGTGGGACCCGTGTCTTAGATTTACGGTACGTAAAAGAACCTCAAGACTGAAAAAAGAGGCCTCTGAATAAAATTTGCCGACCGTTTCACGCCTTGAATGGGACGCTGATGACCTAATGTTGCAGAGCATCCGTAAATACACCAAATCAACAAAAGCGCTTGTTCTGGCCTGTTTCCTAGCGATGTGCAGGGAACACAGCACGTCATTTCAGAGGAACAAGAGCATTGAGCAGCCCAATCGCATCTCTTTAGCGCCTGTAGCTCGATCGTATATACTATATAAAATTCGTATTTCAAGCGCAATTCAGTAGAATCTTTCAAATAGCATATAAATTATTAGAAGTTAACTCTACAAACACCCAAAGAGAATTTACGTTAAAAAGAAACAGAAACAAACAAACAAACCAAGAAGGTCACTAGGTATCTTAGAGCAGCACTGTAATATAAGTTGAGTTGTTCGAATTAAAAAAAAAGTGATTGAAAGTTCAGTTTGTACCGTTTTTCACGCATCCTGTTTTCCACGATCGAAAGATGAATCTTTCTTCTTTCTTTCTTTACTTTCTGTTTCCCCATCCTTTTGCTGCTACGTATGCATGGCCGGATCGCCAGCATGCTTGCCTATTGGTTGCAACGCATCATATGTTAACGAAATTCAGGGTTGCTGACTGTGCATTGTAGTGAGCTGATTACATACTGCTTGATTTCTATTGTGACAAAACACAGCAAGGAGCACTTAGATTAGAGTATGCTTCATTTTCGCCTTTGTAATTCAGCATTGTCAGCTGCGACTTCTTCAATCTATCCACCCAGTGACCCAGGTATAATTACTAGTCTGGCTCATGGTACATTTAATGTTTGTGTACTGATAATTATGGCAAGGCTTTAAAACTTTTTACTTCTCTTAAAGTGACACGTTTTATTGTAATTTTTGTATTTGTAATTTATTGGATCAAGTATTAATACCTTGTTAATTGTTCTAATAAATCTTGAACGTTACAAGATTTATTGCATTAAGTTTAATGATTTAAAATTACATTTAAATGCTTTAATACCGTTGTAAAAATTTAGCACACTATTGCTGTTTATGTTCTCTCAATTGTATGTCAAACTAATTTACTTTTATTACAGTTCTTTGTCGTTCAAAATTCAAATTATATTTACATATTTTATGTACATAATTTTTTATTGTTTGGCATGTTACAGTGAAATATTTATGATTTAATTTTGATAATTATTACTAATAATTTCCATACTGTTCAATCGCCTCTCCATGACCATTTTATGGAGTTTTCCTCCAGTAGTTGCTAAAGAAAGAACTTGCTGACATTAACGGAAGCATTTCGCTCTCAAATCACTTGAGACAAAGTGTAGATTTTTCGTGACCAATAACCAGCAAATGCGATAGATTAGAGCTACATTAGAAGCGAGATTAAACATCCATCTCAAAGGAATTTAAAAGGAATCTGCACCGAATACTTTCAGTTTATTAGTTTTCTTCTGAGAAACTAGCAATTTTAACTGACAATATAAACCTGTAAAAGTTAAATGGCGAATAGTGCCGTAATAATGTAGCAATTAAAGAGAGAGTAGGTTTCTGCGCAATTTTTATGATACAGTATGGTATGCATAAGAGTCAATTTATTAAGGATTCTTAGCTATATATTTTCTAAATAATAAAACATCTGTATATATTATAATAATAATAATTTATTAATGATACTTTTCATCTATTAATGCAATAAATATATTAAGGCTGCTCATCTTTGTTTTAAATACTGAACCATTTAAGTACCTTTGATCCAGTACTTTGACCTAGATTTTTTAAGTAAGCTTTGTTATGCATAATTTTCAGCTGTTTTATTTCACTGTTGCGACTAGATATTAAGGGTTAGTTACAGCATTGTAGTTTGTTTCAGATGAGTTGAAAAGAGATAAAGTCAGCTCTAAGGGACAAAAGCACTTCCAAAAACCAACATGTCACACAATAATAAACTCCTAAAGTCACTCTTGAACAGTAATTGTGGTCCAAAGCCTAGTGCAAGTTATGCAGGCTTTACTCGTGACAGCATGTTAACAAGAAATCTGCAGTGAGCTTGTTGGCGGTTATGCGGTTGCAATGAAGCGATAGCATTCATGCGAAATTCACGCTTCTGTGTTGGATACAAGTTGTAATTTTTTACTCCCTTTCGCAATGTAACTAGAAAATCCACATATAGGTAATAAAAATGAAAAATAAAATAGCTCTTGGAATTATATAGCTAAAACAACAAATACTATAAAAGAACAAAAGCGGTTCGAAGTTTTGCAACGTTTATGTTACTATTTGAGTGTTTTATTTATTTCTGCTCCTCTAGTATTGCTTTATATACATGACCGATAATCCTCCGGAGGTCCTGGGTTCGATTCTCCAGGTCAAGCTGTCTGGATAAGATTTTTCCTTACCCCGAGAAGATGAATGCCAAAGTACTTTAATGCCCCAATGACCTTGAGCTCATTTGCGCCATTTTAATTAATTTTATTAATCCAAACATACTAAGTTTATGTATTCCCTCTCTGTTGCGCCATAACCATCATCTCTTGGGACAATGTAGCAGCATCCCGGCCTCAAAAGTCCGCTACAATATAGCCATACCATGGGGTAGTGCCTACAAGTTTGTGAAACAGTGGACTGGCATTGGAAATATATATACTATATCTATATTCCCTTTTCTGAAAATAAACTACCGGGTAACCTTAGGTGCCAGGGACAGAAGTTCATTTGCGCCATAATATGATAATTTCATTCATTATCTCAAAAAGTTATAACAGTCGCCAGTTGGTTAAGCATTTGATAAACAAACAAAAAAAATGCAGTTTATTTCTGCTGGGTAATTAGCATATTTTATTAAAAGAAATGTCTATATATTGTAAGAGTGCAGAATGCGAACGTATGAATATGTTGCGCATATATTATTGTTCGGGACTAGCTCAAGAAATACGAACTAAATTGCGATGTTTTACTTTCAGTGAAATGTATTCTAACGATTTCTGGTTAATTGAAATTAGCAATCATAAACGGTTATCGAGAAAGTGCTCCGCGTCATTGTGTAGCCGAGAGTTCACTAGGGAAACGAATTCGGATGGCAGCACTGATCGCGCGCTAGGCGTATAGTTATTGTGTTCAGTTTAACACCAAGGCAAGGCAAGCACACCGAACCCTAGTAACGGCGGGGAATTACCTGCTAAAAACCGGTCAAAGAAAAGAAGGAATGTGAGAAATGTAGGAATACCAACTTCCTTCTGTGCGATGCACATCACTGAGTGTGGTGGAACTTGTTGATGACCTGTTATTAAAATGCTATTATGAAAAGCACATGCCACTCTTCGGAATATGTATAAAAGACTTCTTTTTAATATTTTGAAATTACAGTAGTGTTTATGTTATGCGTATTGTGTAACATTTATAATACGATATAGATGTAATTAAAATACCACAGAACATTTGGTACAGTAACCTGGGTGTGGGCTTTGTCTCAAAATGACGGCTCATAGGAGCGCCAAAATGCTAGACTGTAATGCTGCGGGGGCGACGACAGGCCCAGCTATTGGCGGCCTCACGTTGTAGATTAAAAGTGGGTGTTGCCTCGGCTACTGTAGATTTTCTTATGGTGTTGCTTTGCTACTTCTGTCTCAAGTAGAAGTAGCAAGATCTCAGGTAGATTTCGCCGTTATGTTGACAATGCATCGATAAGTTAGGAAGAGGTTCCTAGAAAAAACTTTCACCAATGATTTAGGAAACAACACTTTCAGATGAGTCTAAATATTCTTGCCGTGTGTAGAATGAACGATGTGTATGATTATTCCTAGATGCCTACCTGGCGGGCTGTTTGTCCCCTTGAGTTAAATTCACTAAAATCTCAAACTTGATCATACTTATTTGTTATGTAGATATATTCTTTATATTCTGATTATCTGACTACACTGAGTAGAACCTAGATGTCAGCTGCAACGAACAAAAAATCTGAAGATCTGACTAGAATCGAAGCGACGAGCGACTTGAGAGAACGGGAATCTAATACGCAGTGAATGCAGCAAAGAACCCAAAGCCGAAAATGTGAATGTCTCACTCGGTGCCCAAATCTACCTTTTTATACAGAATTCAAACATGCATCGTTGGGACGCTCAAGTCTAACTTCATAATTTTAAACTAAGTCCTGGTAGATTTAATTTACTTGGCCTCATTTAATTTGTTCTTTGCTTGGGGCATTTAAAATAAGCCTGAAAGAGAACCGTCACTTCAGCTGTAAGGTAGTTTACCTCCTAGCGGGTTTAAATCTTATGAAAGTTAAAGGAACGGCAGTTCTCCTAAGAAAACAAGTCTTTTAAAGAGACAAGTTACAAAAGACTTCTACCTCGATTTTACAAAGGACCAGGTTTTCACAAGAGTGATATTGTCCGGGGGGTTTCCTCTCTATGGCAGGCAAAGCACAGAGTTTCCTTCTTATATGTTTTTTTTTTTTTTTTTTTTTTTTTTAAAGCTATACTACTGTTACAATTCTATAACAGAATACCAATAAACATCCTGCTCAAGGATTCTTTACAAAAATTGTTACAAAAGGCAACAGAAATTCCCAGGTCAGATTTTATGGCTGGGGTAGCTTTCTGTATACTTGCGAGAAAATAACATTTTACACTCAATAACTCACCGCTTGTACAGGAAAATGACATTGCACTCATGGCTATAACGAAGTTACATAAAATTACTTGCTGTAATTACTCTAATTAAATATGAGGGTGACAGCTCATAAATACTGTCTCAAAGAGTAAGTACCTGGTCACTTCAGGAGCCACGACATCATTTCATTCACTGTCTCGAAACACTAACAAAAATTTACAAAAACCAACAAATAATAATAATAATAATAATAATAATAATAATAATAATAATAATAATAATAATAAAACTGTTAAATTGTCTTCGGTCCCAGTCAGTGCGGATGTATTACTTATTTTATTACCAAATGATGAATAGAGATTTAAATCAGTCTTCAAAAGCCGTTTTTGCTAACTATATAACTCACAGAAAAACTTATTTGAATGTATATTTTCAATTAATGCGTTGTACATTTAATTAATGTATTTGCATTACTCAGCATATCACATTAAATTCCATATTGAAAACAAAAGCAGAAATTACAACCGGTAACCTCTGCTTGTTGTGTTTGTGCTCGTATGTTGTTTTTCTTGATCTGTTATTAATAATGTGTAGATAGTCAAACAGATAAACCTTTAGAGTTCACCATTAATCCAAATAAAGCGCGCTACTTGACAAGAGCGATACACCGAATGAGGCATATTGAACTTCTGTTTGCAAGGAAGTAAATTAAACTGCCTCTGTCAACTGAGTTGTGCTGTTTGCTCAACAAGTCACTGTCACATTTGCAGACAACCGCAGTTTAATTAGACTACAGAGGAATCAATAATCGTTTTATTACTTCACTACGCACATGCTACTAATCTACTGTTTTTTTTTCTTTCTTTCTTTTTTTTCTGTGCGAAAGAAACTCTTGCTGCTCTACTCTTACTCAAATTAATTTGTTGTACTGACTGCAAGAGTAAGAATGGCATCTGTTCTACGTTTACCATGTTCACCATCTTTTACTTCTGTGAATATGCAATAAAGAGTTGCTTTGATAAGCGTATATCATTAACTTGGTTTGCAAGGAGTTCAGAGACCTTTGAGAGGTTAGGGCGAGCAATATTCCCATACCCCTTTTCTCATAACCCTAGAGGCAGAATCCATTACTGCGAAAGTATATTATCCCAAAAAGCTATGGGATCAACTTCTACAGCAGTACTAAACGGTTTTCAAGCTATTTTTCCATTAAAGAAATACAAATCACTCGCGTGACGGAAAAACTATCTGCTTGCTGAAAAGTCGGTGAGTCTTGTTGGTTGGTTAGTTCTGCAATGTACCAATGATTATTTAATTTAAAATGTATTTCTGTTAATATTATACACACTTTCTTAGTGCCTCATGTAAACTTTACAATAGTTTCGGTTTAGGTTTTATTTTATTTAAGAACGCTCTTTAACATCTTTGGTCATTAACGTTCCATCCAATTCAGGATCGCCACGGGTGGCCGATGTCATTATGGCACGGACTCATAAGCGGGAGATCTGGGTTTCGATTTCCACCAGGACCGTTCTCCCTGACTAAAGTTTTTCCAGGTTTTCCTCTGTCCTCATAAATGGCAAGTGCCGGGGAGGTACCCTAAACTAAGGCCTAGAATGCTTTCTTCCTTTAAAATAAAATCCTTTTCGAGTTTACCATATCATCTCATGTATCATCAATGTTCACCGTCTGTGATACCGCAGCAGTGAAACGGGTATTAAACACTATTAAAAATAATAAATTCAGGGCGTGAAACGGCCGATAAAGTTTGCCCAGAAGCCTCTTATTTTAGGTTTGAGGTTCTTTATGTGCCGTAAATCTACGACACGGGACTAACGGTGTTACTTCCTTTCAAAAGGAAGCCATACTTAAGCTATCTGAACAATATCGGTTTGGTTTAATCAACTGAAAATAAAATAAAATAAAAAAAACTATAAGTTCATAAGCAGTTTTCATTTATAAAGTAAATTTATGAGCGATTTAATAATTATTGGAAAGACTGAAAAATGCATGTTTTATTATGTGCTAGTTAATCGCATAGCCACAGCCATGAGTAGAAATGGTATATAATAACATTTTTGTTGGATTAAAACGTATGCAGGAATTGAAATGTACACGAATTAGCTTTTACTAAGTAAAAAATGTAATTTTTATAGTGCATGTTTTTGCACATTTAGGGAATTTCAGTTATTGTACAACATTTAGAAAAAAAAAACATTGCAAATATTCTTATTTTCCCAAGCTTCACCACATTGCCGTGGCATTGGAGATATTACTTAGCAGAAGGGCGTAGCTTAGTCCTAAAGGTGAGTTCATGTTGGGAACTTTTGTTGTATATGATATTTTGTATCACACAGATTTGTTCCATACAAAACAAATGAGTGTTTACATTTGGAAAATTTGTGTAGGACATTATTGCAAGTGAGTTTCAACATGGAGGAAACTTTCTTGTTGTCTGTATTGTTATTGTGGAAGAAAATGGGAGAAAAAAATAAACAAAACAAAACGAATTCCTTTTTTGCTGAAAAGGAATTCATTCTTTCCTGCCCACCGCCACGGGTGGCCGAGGTCAATTAGGGGCGGACTGATGAGCGGAAGGTCTGGGGTTCGAATCTCACCAGGACCGTCCTTCCTGACTGAGGTTTTTTTCCCCAGGTTTTCCTCAGTCCTCATAAATGGAAAATGCCAGGGAGGTACCCTAAACTTAGGCCTGGAACGTTTCCTTCCTTTAAAAAAAAAAACTTTCCAAATATATAATTTCGTTTCATGTATCATCAGTGTCCACCACTTGTGGAATCTCAGTAGTAAAAACGGGCGTTAAACACTATTAAAAATAAAAATAAATAAATAAATTCTTTCCTGACTGATCCTGAAGTTTCTGACTTACTTATTTTCGTCAATTCCCTGTTGTACGGCGATTTTAAATTATGTATCTCCCCCCCCCCCCCCCTTCTCGAATCTCAACTTTGAGGACAGAAGCAATTTCACGCAAAGAATTTGTGCATGCGTTCCTGTCTCTGAAATTCTTATTTTGAGGATACCATATACATCTTCTCACTTCTATTTCTTCTATTAAACATAATGAATGTGTGTTGTTTATGAAGAGAGAGAGAGAGAGAGAGAGAGAGAGAGAGAGAGAGAGAATGCCATTAATTGAGCCAATATGCGCATGCTCCGGTTGCAGAACAAGAACTGTTTTCGCTCACCCAACGATACATGGAGCTTTGTCCTACACATGTCCTATACTCCTTCATTTGCATGAAACATGAAGGAACTTATTCCATACTGACCAGAACATATTGGAACACAAGTTTTGTATAAAAAGTTCCCAATGCGAATCCACCTTAAGACGCAAGACATGGTAACAAGCATTTGAATAAGGTTGAGGAATTTCCGCGAATTGTTTACTGGAAGCTACGCACTAGACGACACCTGGCGACATCATTGCTGATTCATTAACACGTGCCGTGTAAGTCTGTTGTGAAGCAAGTGGCAGAACTTTCAGTGTTTGTTGGTGGTTGTGTATAGGCAACTCTTAAAACTGTGATTTAGCTATGAGTTTCAGTTCGGTTGTGCTTGTGTAGTCTTTTCAATATGTCGCAATTGTGACCTCAACTTCGTATATATATGCCCGAAAATGATGGCGAGTTTTGTTATGTGTTGCATGTGAATATATATAAGTGTAGATATTTATTTTCAAGTCACTCAATCTTTGAAACACATAAATAACCCATAGCTCAAAAAGAAAGCCAGTCTCTGCTAAGCACAAATGAAGAAACTAATCCAATTTTGGGAGTAATTTATTTATGTGGACTTCTGCCGACATTCCATTCTACAAATTACAAATTTATAAATTTTGTTCATTCTTGGAAACCTATATCAGAGCATTCTGCTATGTTATGTACCGCCACGGGTGGCCGAGGTGATTAAGGCACGGACCACTGAGAGAGGTCTGCGGTTCGATTCCCGCCAGGACCATCTTCTCTGAGTTAGTTTTTTTCCAGATTTTCCTCAAAAATGGTAAATGCCGGGGAGGTACCCTAAACTTAGGCCTGGAACATTTCCTTCCTTAAAATATCCTTTCAACATACAATTTCATCTCATGTATCATCAGTGTCCACCGCCTATGGTACCTTAGTAGTAAAAACGGGCGTTAAACACCATTAAAAAATCTGCTATGTACATTCCATCTTTACAACCATAGTTTGGGCCATCACAACACACGCCTGGACATAAATCAGCTTCAGCAGGGTACGGGCATTATCTCAGATTGTTTGAAAAATTTTTAATGCTCAAAATAAGAATCTTAGATAGTTCATATTTTCTAATTGATAGTGTATTTTTTCTTAAACTGGCAATTCGACAAGTGAAAGGCGATGTTTTTACAAGTCCATAACGTGACAAGTTTGTGTTTCATTAAGGATGTCAAATTTACAAAACTGCCACGACATTTATCAAACTGTGATGGCATATTTGTCATAAATATTTTGACATATTTGTTTATGAAACATAATATTGTCACGTGCAATAGTGACAAGCTGACATACTTTAAAACTTTGCAAACAAGTTCTACAGGAGAATTTTTACCTGTTGGTACTTAACTCCATTTGTAGCTCATTTCTTTAAGAACTCATATAAGAGATGAGTCCTTAAGGAAATTAAATTCTTTCTTTTCGAAAATCATATAAAATGATTGGACATGTAGGAACTTCCTTTCTCACTAAATAAAATTCATCTATGCAGCGTATCCCATTCTTGTCAAAAACATTCGAATTCACTTTTGTGCGCTCCGGTCTGTTTCCTGGAGTAGAGAGAAGACTCGCCGACTTCAACCCGTTCTCTTCTTACCCTGGCACTTGTTCTCACTGAAACACCGGTAAGTTTGGTTGTTTTAATCTAAATTTTGTTATCTCGACTCATCGCATGCAGGATTAGTTCCTCGAGCTTTTCCCTTTCTTTCGTTATTATGGTGCGTCCATTATTTGTATGTATATATAGTAGGCCAATATATGTGTAATACTATTCACTAATACTTAACTAAAACATTGAATTTAATATGTCCAACTTCACTAATAATATTCTGCTTTCTTAACGCAATGAAAACGCACCGCCGTAGGTATTTCAATAGATGATACACATGCAGTGTGTAATGTTTTATTTGGCAGATAAAGCCCTCATATCTCCGTATACGTCGCTGGCTATCTCTCCAACTCCCAACATTACGTTTATTATAACATATGCTGTATGGTCACAGATCATTCTTTTAATATAGATTATTACAGATAATAATAAGTGCAAATATTAGTAATTTCATTACTTGATAACTATTATCAAATACATCGCATTTCGTAATATTTAATTGGCATTACGATGCAATATATATAATGTCAACGCCTAGAAAGTAAGCATTAATGCTTGGTGAATAGCAAAGAGTATTGCATGTATATAGATACTTCTATGACCGTGGCAACACAATCATTTGTTGACAATTAGTTTTTACAAAATTGTCAGCTTTATGAAACAGAATTTTGCCTTGTAACAAGTTATTCTTCTATACCTGTCACATTTTAGGTTATATTACAGAAGTAGTTGTCACTATAAATAGAGACATTTGTTAATTTTTATGAAACCCGCTCTGATCATGAGAGTCAAACGTGAAACCTAGCAGTCCTTTGCAAACGAGAGTGAAATGCAGAGCTACGAGAAGTATTGGGGTGATTTGCTCTGGCAAGATGAACTGAAGCATTCAAACATGGATGATTAGCTACTTGCAACAGGATACTGATTAAGCCTCCCCTCCTGTCGCTGGTATTCAGAAGTGCACAGGTCTTGAAATATATGTACTGGATATGCAGGGTAATAAGAAATAGCAGTTGCTATTACTGATGGCCAAAGCCCGGAAGTCAGGAAATGCCTCTTCTACCTGGGTGGATATATTTAAGAGCTAGATAGAAACGAACATGTCTTCGTACATTGGGGTAGGGCAGTTTCTATTTTGCCTTTTTCGCCTATTTTGGTTTCTATTGCCTATTTACAAACATTTTTGGGCCTGTTTTCTATAGTTATGGATTTTTCTGCAATTATTTACGAATTTTAAAAAGCACATACAGAATTTCAATACACCGAAGTAAAAAAAGTATAAACACTGATTTGTGTGTACTCCTGACAAAAATATTTAGTAAAAAACTTGGTTTACACTTATTTCTTTTCAAGCAGTCAAAAACTTGATTCTCAACCCACTCATTTAAGCTCTTTAAATAGCAGAATTTTATTAGTAAAAGGAACGCACGTATACCTCGGACATACGAATACCAGGAAATAGGACGAGAGAAGTACTGCGGTTTTGAATATTCCTGGCGAATGATCTTGTATCGATCTACGCGAGACAATTTTAGAAAATTTGTGGAGGTAAATTATCTGCATAAATGTAACAAGAAATTAGAGAGATACTAACTTGATTCACCTTTAAACGCATAAACAGAAAATGATCTCGACCAAAACCATTGCGCATATTTTTGTAGTTCGCCAAGGCTATTTACTTTGTTTTGATCAAAATTTCCTTGATATCCTGAAGGGTGAGTTTTATATTGTAACTGATATAGTTCTTCCGAAGTAGCTGGCTTTAAATATGCTTCAATCACTTCAGTGGAAGTAGAACTTTCTTTTTCCGTTATGAAAAATATTCTCTCTGACAAGCGGCTGACTATGACATTTGACACCTAGCAAAAACATTTCATTGGTCCTTGTAACCCCCCTCCCCCCCAAAGGAAGCTTTCATTTTTAATAAATGCCTATTTTCAGTATTTTAATTACCTTTTAGCCTGCCTATTTTAACGAAAATAAATGCCCAAACTTCCGGGCTATGTTTATGAAAATACTGTCGTATATACAGAGTTTACATTTGTGGGAAGTAACTGCAGTGTGGATAGTACAGCCCAAAGATGTATAAAAAGAGATATCCTGACGCTCTCCCGTAAAAGCGACGCGGAATATTTGTGCCAGTCTTGTTTTCCCCATGCTTATAGACTGACATCATCGATTTGCTGGACAAATTTTGGTTACGCTATTCGTCATCAGCCGACTTCAAACAAATTTTACATGTTATGTCAATGACCTGCGAATGTACACCTGTGTCGCATACCCTAGCGAAAATACGAGTATCTGGCTTCCATGCCAGAGGCATGGCCAACATTCCTGAAGGGATTAACTTGCATTGTCTGACTTTTCCAACTCTAGCCCTGCATATTTAGAGTGAGATTCAAGTTCATCTTTACCCTTTGCTGTATTACATATTACCTCTTAAATATTGCTAAAATTACACATTATAGACACTATGCTCAGTCTTCAACACCATATCATCTTAATTCTACATACATGAATTTTGTCATCAAAGTTTGTTGAATACAGAAAGCACAACATGCCTGTAAGAAATCACAGAATCATTTGTTTAAAATTACAAATATTAATTATCTCAATTACTCTATAATTTAGGAGGGGCAGGGACAGCTTCAGTTTTTTCACTTGATTATGTGATATGCATGCACTTTCTGTTTTTCATACCTATCGTATTTTTGAGGAGGTTTTGCTTTTTTTTTTTTTTTTTTTTTTTTATATCTGTTCGTCTTCCTGCAGTGGAATAGCCACAATAATGCCAGTACTTGCTATGTCTTTAAGGAAGTCCCTTAGAAAGAAACTCAAAATGGAAGTCTGTGGCAATAAATCACTAATTTTGATTAATAGATTAAAAGGGGCTTGTCTTAGTTTTGTTTCCATTCTTCAATCCACCTGCCTGCTATAGATGCTGATGTTGAGTTGCTTTTAGGATTTTTTTATTTTAGCACACCACTTTTCATATCAGATTTCAATACATTTATACCTGGTTAAAGCTACTCCTAAATTTATATATTGCGTGTGTATACTTTAGCTCTTAGCTAAAGATATTTGTAGTATGCTCATAGTTTCTTGTAATTGTACGAACTCGCTTCCTTAGAATAGCTTGATGCCTTAGTTTATTATGGCATTCTGTATTAAACTTGTAAATCCTAGGGGAAAAATTCTGTTTGTCTAGAGCAGAACATGCATTTGTCTAATTAGATTTTGCGGCACATCATACATACATATGGTGAACTTTATCCTGCTACCTGCATTTAAGAAATCTGCAGCCAACAGTCTTAAATGATTTTGCTACTGGCTAAAGTAAGTATAATATTTAAATTCGGACTATAAAAACAGTCACAAATATCGGGGTCTAACGCTCTTGACTAGAAGCCAAGCTGTTACATGGTGCTCCATCTTGCGTGAAATAGTAATCTTGCATAATGTGTTCGAGAGTTTGAAGCATCTTTACGAGATTTTCAAGTAACTTTGATACTCAAAGCGTTTCTCCTCACTTAGTGAACTTACACAAGATTTCCTTCAAAACCTACAGAAAGGATTAAATGAAATCTTTCAGGCAGAATGCAGAAAGCTTGTTGCCTTAAAGATCTCATTTATAATCCTTTCTGTAGGTAGCATGAATCTTGTCTTTCTGGATATGTATAGTGAACACCTCATCTGTGAACCAGCTCCTCTTAATATTTTCTCCGTAAATTTCATTGTTAGTCTTAATGCTCTTACTCTTATTTATCCTCTCTTTAGCGACAGGTGTTAGTTACAGGGGAGAAGGTAGGTTGTACCTCAGCAATGTTTAATTCTCAAATATCAAGTGCGCTCATCTAAAAACTATTTAAAATATATAAATATAATTTTTATTACATTTATCACTTTTAGTTTTTGCATTAAACGTTTTTAGTTATTAAACTCAAATTGTTATTAAAATTAGTATGGGAAAAAATTGAATTCATCTCTAATTTTATATAAATATTTTTAAGATTGTTGCTTTTATAAATCAAACTAATGATTTTAACATGTTTTTATATTGATTTATTGACGGACGCTTTTTAACATCTCAGGTCATCAGCGTTCCATTCAACTCAGAGGTGAAATGGCCGACAAATTTTGCTCAGAGGGCTCTTCTTTCAGCCTTGAGGTTCTTTATCGTGCCGTAAATGTATGAAACGGGACCCACGGCTTTACTTCCCTTCCGAAGGAAGACATACTTAGGATTTTTACACCCGAAAAAATCCCCGATCCTGGCCGGTATTTTAACATGTAAGTGGAATTAATTAACTGCCACCCCCATATAAATTATAATCAACGTATTAACCAATTTTATGTAACTTTCCTGCTTTAATCATGATTGTATAATTTTGGGCATATGTTGAATTATTATGTGTAAAATGCTATCTTCTCTTATCAGAGTGGAATTCCACCCTAGTATAAAACCTGACCTGAAAATTTGGGACAGAGAAGCCTGTTGCCTATTGTAAACAGTATTCTTATATATGAAGCAAGCAAACCGCTATTACTTGGAGAATTCTAAAGTGGAGTCCTTGAAAAAGATGTTTATTTCGTACATATTTAGAAAGTTGTACTTTTGTTATAGTAGATCAGAGTAGATGTCAGATACGGGGATGAAAAGACAGGCCAATAACCTCTCGAAGGGAAGAAGCTAGGCAACATTAGTTGATAGGTATGTGATCGAAGTCACGTAGTCCAGATAGCCAATAAGAACGATTTGAAAAACATTATGTGAGTCCAATATCCAATAGAAATTTTTGGATGTAAGGAAATTTCTAGATCAGTATTTTGAAAGAATAAAAGGAGCGTCAGGCATACTGGCCGACTCCAATGCTTACTTATCTTTACTATTTTGTGGCTCAGGACCAGTCTTTCACCAGTTTTACCGGTTCTTGGTCAGAGACAACTTCTCAACTGAGCTCTCAGTTCGCTGTAGCCATTGTTATTACGGAACCAGTTTTGTGTTATAGTTTGATCAGTCTGTGAAGTTTAGCATTGCATCATCTGTTTTATTCAGTTAACAGTAGGAAGTTTCGGAGTTATTAAAGTGTCAGGGCGTCAATGTATGATCGTTATACTTAGTGCAAAAGTGGCACATCTAGTAGTTTAATTCTCCGAGGAGTAGCAGGGCCTCTTTAACTGGAACATACTTTGCTAATAAAAAGTGCTTCGTTTCACAATATCACAAATTTAATCATTCTTCTGTTAAGTTCCTGATATGCTCATTTCCCTGTGGGATCCCAAAAAGTCCAGAAAAGAAAACCAGAGCTAGTCGGCGCAACTGTAAGTCAGCGGAAAATCATGGGAGAGGAGGAGATGAAAATAACTATCCCTGAGAATCTATAATCAAATTATTAATTAAAATTCTTCCATAAAGAGTCAAGTTAAATAACCGAATGTTCACTGCAGAAATGAACTTCGTTAGACAAGTAGTTTGCGCCAGTGAGTATATGGGAAGCTAATTAAATACCTAGGATATCAATAAAACGGTCACACAATACAGAACTAGAAAAAATACTATAAGAAGAAACTATAAAACTCTGAAGTACTAATTTCAAGGAAGAGAAGTGCAGAATCGGGGAAATGGAGTCAAAATAGTGAGCTAGTCGGTATAATTTTGTTTATCTTATACGTTTTATGTGTATGAAATACGTACAGTTCGACAATTACTATATAACTATGGACAGAAAGAGCTGGATAGAACAAGAAATCTAATCTTGTATGACAATAAGAAAACTCCTGGAGCCCTGACGTTTTGTAGAAAATATGTACAATTAATTTGAATACGAAGCACATTGGGCTAGGCTAAGGAAACAGTTGCAAGTACTTAGAGGCCATGGCTTGAATTGCATCAAATTCTCATAAATTTCTTAACTGTGTCATAAACAGGACGTCCTGCGTAGCAGCGGGCTAAAACTGGTTTACGTCACAAACTTGCGCAATTTTGCATTCCACAAACATAGGTCTTATGTCATATAGCATGCTGAGGGTTAACAGAATCCTAATGCCGAGCGGGTGGTCGTCACCGTATGTGGTCGTGGTTAAATTACACTTTGGTACAGGTGAGTTCAAGATCTTTGCACTATTCGCGGAGAACGTAGGAATGTTTGATGTTACAAACTATTCAGCTGTTGTAACCGAATCATCTATTTCTTTCCAAAGCAAAAGCAAATCTTTAACAAGCGACACTAACTTTTCACATGGAGTAGGTGGAGGCTT
This sequence comes from Metallyticus violacea, assembly GCA_030762175.1. NCBI lineage: Eukaryota > Metazoa > Arthropoda > Insecta > Mantodea > Metallyticidae > Metallyticus > Metallyticus violacea. The sequence continues at coordinate 38,089,799 of CM060838.1, forward strand.
AAAAATCATGAGTTTTTTTTCGGAAACAATCGTGCAAGGAAGTATCTGAAAATTTCGATGAAAGTTCAATCTAGAATATATAATAAAAGCCTGTAAAATGTAGTTGCCAGTTATAATTAGCCAGAGGCTAATGTTGCGTAATACTGTATATGTTTAGAGACAGCAAATTGTATATAATGAAAATTTGGAAAACACAAATCCGAGTATATTGTTAGTTACTACTCTACACACAATACGGTTTAAAGGTTGGGCAAAGTAAGACGTAATGAACATGTTTTTTTTTCTTTAATTTTTTATGTACCATTTTCAGTAGACCACGGTTTTACTCGTTTGATTTATTAGGAGACTTCAATTTTATTGTGTCAAAATGCTACATGAACATTTGTATGTACAGTGTGTTCAGGAATTCGACTACCAAACTTCTAGATACAACAGCACAGACCAAAATAACGGTCTTTGATTAAATGATTTTGAGTAAAACTAATTAATATTTAAGCTAATAAACCGATATGGCGTTGTACATAATTTGTTATAAAGATATGCTCTCAAAATCCAATACCAAGAAAGTAGCGATGCCATACTTTACAGTACACATAGAGGCTGTTCTGTATCAATGCACTGAATTGACTTACAACGTTCTGACGCCACACTTAGGACTCTTCGTGGATCACAGACATCAGTTATAGGGTGTAGATATTCACTGTCAGTTTATTGCACTTGGAATGAACTTACGGACTTGCTCCTTGTTTACGATGCTGCTGATGGCATTCGAACAGCTCAACGTTTCCCAGGAGTACAATGTATATTCGTGGCAGTCTACAGTCGACTCAGAGAAATCGGCTTACTGACAGTACAGACCTAATGTCTGATGATCACGACCTGTGCATAACGCCATATTTGACGAGCATGTTATCCAGAAGCAGGTAGCCTCACCGTGTACCATGACCATAGTCTAGTATGGAAAGTAACTCCAGTGCAAATCTTGACTTTGACCCCAATGACCATCCTCCTCGCCTTATTTTTTTCGTTGATTTTACAGCAAATTTATGAAAGAAATTGTTTTCCCGAATGTGTACTTTTTACTTATGAAGCCCAGTTTACTCGGCAAGACATGCGCAAGTCACACAACTCTCATGCATGGGCAGACAAAATCCATACATATTTATTATGCTCGACAATCGACGTCTTACTGTAAATATCTGGGCCGGTATTGTTGTGACAACCTGATTGCTTCCTAAACTTAATTGGCAACAGTACAGAGTATTTTTTCTGAAGCTCATTCCTGAAAAACATATTGTTGTGCATCAGGAAAGCGATGTGGTATCGACACGATGGGGCTGTACAACACATTGTAGCCCTAGTCTGCGAAACTCTTACCGACATTTTCGGCAATCGCTGGATTGGTCTGGCAGGACCTGTGTCTAGGGCCTGCAAGATCCCCAACTACAAGAAAACTTTAGTGGACTATGAGATAGATTTTTGTTGCAAAAATTAGTACAGCTGCCTCAAATGTCGGGGAGAAATCTCTCTTTTGCACTTTTTCACTGCGCTATTAAGTTAATGGCAGCCTTTCTCAATATTTGTTATAAAAATAAAATATTGGCTATTCTGATTTAAGATGCCTTTCCCTTGAGCGATCGAGCTATTCTGCATCCTTTTAAGGCATTCAATTATATTGCTAAATTTTCATTTACAGCCTGCAAATTTTTAGATTTTAAATTCCACTCAGTGTTGTAAGGGCAAGGAACTTTTCTGTCTACTTCATTCAACACAGATTTCTTTGGAAAGGGCTAGAAACGAAAACCGTTTCATTAAGGCCTATAAAAATATTCTGAAGATATATATTTTGGCAGGTTGCTTGTAAACGGATTGTAATATTTGAATTGTTTTAATAAGCTTTTGTACTCCAGAATAAAGACCGTTTATTACACTGCGCCTTTGGAGCTTTGTGAAATGCTTTTATCAAGGGAAGTAATATCTAATAAAACTTGTATGAGCAAACCCGCTAGTTTTTTTTTTTTTTTTTTTTTTTTTTTGAATAGTGTTTAACGCCCGTTTTTACTACTGAGGCACCACAGGCGGTGGACACTGATGATACATGAAATGAAATGATATATTGGGAAAGGATTTTTTTTTTAAAGGAAGGAAGCGTTCCAGGCCTAAGTTTAGGTACCTCCCCGGCATTTGCCAGTTATGAAGACTGAGGAAAACCTGGAAAAAACCCCAGTCAGGGAGGACGGTCCTGGCGGGATTCGAACCGCAGACCTCCCGCTCACGAGTCCATGCCTTAACGACCTCGGCCACCCGTGGCGGTAAACCCGCTAGTAATTTGGTTGGCATGTTCATTGTGAAATCTTTCAACTGCATACCGTAAGATAAAGCATAACATAAAGCCATTATTGAATGCCACATCTGTAGATTCTTCCGCAATTACTGATACAAATTTTGTATCAGATATTTCATTTTATCTTTCTCCTCTGATACACTTCTAATGTAACCTAGCAGATCGTTTTGAGCTTCCTTAGAAGTTCTCTTAAACAAAATTGCATTCGCAAGATAACATTTAAAAGCAATGTCCACTTTAGCACAAGTCCCCTAAAAATCCTCAGATTCAGCGAGTCCCAGCTGCAAGCGTTATTAACTTTCAATGTTCGTGCTTTTTAATTTTCTGAGACAAATCGTCAATCTCCATTTTAGTCCACGCAACTTCAACGGACTCTCCTTCAAACAATAAATAAGAAAAGCAAAAAACTTATTTCTTACGCACAACCGCAAACCAACATCTTTATTATATACTTCCATATTGAGTTTTCTCACAACAGCTGCATCGTTACATTTTCTTGAATGCAATTGATGCTGCTTTCTATGTATTGGTAATCAAAAACCTTTTCTTTAGAATAAAAGTTTATTATTGTGGTGTATGCACCACAATAATAAACACACCTTCTCCCCTTCTTTTCTATTCATCATGTGTCGTACTAGGAAACAAATTTCTTGCGACTTTGTATTCCCCCTTCGCCTATAAACAGCAAGGTAAAGCGGTGAAACTGGCATGAAACTGAGAAACCATCTCCATTCCAGTTATTTTATTAAAGTTAAATCACATTACTTATTTTAAGATGATGCTAATATAATAAACATATTTGTATGTAAACAGCTGAGAATTTGTTAAAATCTTGGAGTTTCAGTGCTGTTCCTTAGTAACAACTACCTGTGATGAAAAACACAGTCTTAATTACGTATGCAGGTTGAATCACGTTAAACTTGCATTACAAACATTTCTCCTATGGGAGGTGCTATTGATATGCTGCTTTCTCGGAATTGAAGTTTAGACAAGGGCTCATAATTGAAGCCGTTACATATTTATTAATAATTATTAGAATGTGCATTTCTTGAAAAATTTTACATGTTTTAAAAATGAACATTGGAACAATTAAGGAAATGAAATTAAACGAAATTAAAACGCTTTTTTTTTAATTCTTATTCAAGTAATATTCGAACTATTGTAATATGAAAGTTTTAAGTAGCTACAGCTATCTGCTCTATTTTACTGCTTAGTTGCTAAGCTACGATGATCGTATGTTTACTTTTCTTATTTAATGCGTGTGTGTTTTTTTATTCTTTCTGAATTTCCAGCTATATTTTGTACTATATGTTTTTACTGTACCATGTGTCATTTCTTAGAGAATAAAAGGTGAAAAATAAATTCTGTGAATTCCGAAGAAGAAAGAGAAAACTGACCTTCACAGGTTATGGTCACAATAATGACATCAGGTACAATACAAACCTCCAGTCTGCCATGTAAAGATTGCTGCACATGTTTTTTTATTTGTTTATTTATGGACGCCCTTTAACATTTCAGGTCATCAGCGTCCCATTCTATTCAGAGCGTGAAACGGCCGACAAATTTTGCTCAGAGGCCTCTCTTTCAGGCTTGAGGTTCTTTTTCGTGCCGTAAATGTACGACACGGGACCCACGGCTTTACTTCCCTTCCGAAGGAAACCATACTTAGGATTTTTAAGCCCCCCCCCAAAAAAAAATCCATCGCTCCTGGCCGGGTTCGAACCCGCGATCTTGGGTTTAGTAGTCAAATATGGTAACCACTACACCACCAGGACCAACACTGGTGCACATGTTGTAGCATTTCAGTAGAGTTTCCAAAACAGACAGCTGTAATACGTTGTTTCATATTTTCTGTTGTAAGTTGGCATGTCTTTGTAGGCAGTGTCTTTTCGCTTTCCCCCAAGGAAATGTCTAATGGGGTAAAAAATCTGGTGAGCAGCTCCCCTTCGTCCAAATCACGATTTTGATTTGGTGAAGGGCAAGTGTATTACCTCTATTGGGTCATCTTTCGACATACACATTACTTGAAAGAACTCATTATTCCTACATTCTCCATACACCATGAGCCTTAGTAAATACCATCTTCTGTCATGTTCTATTTGAAGAACTATCACAAAGTTATGACAAGGAAGTCGCAATGAAATATAAATAAATATACAAACTTAGTAACTAAGCAGTTAAATGGAGCAGACAACTCCAGATATTTAAATTTTTCTTATTACGATAGCTCGTAAACTACTTGCACTAGAATCATGTGCAGAAAACATATTATAATTTCCTATATTTTAATTTCCTTGATGTCAATAGTTATAGTTCCATTTTATAATAAAATTACTTTTTCAATAAATACACATTTCAATATTTATTAACATCTGTGCATGGGATGCATTTGTGAGCCCTTTGCTAACTTCAATTCTATGAAAGTAGCATATCAATAGCACCTCCCGTTTCAGAAATATTTGCGATGCAAGTTTTAGATGATTCAGTCGCCGTATATATTATCACCAAGTGCAATGAAAACTCTATTGTTGCAGCCTTTTCCCCCCTTTTTTACTTTTATCTTATATTTTGGCACTCGTTTATAAAAGATTGTGCATTCTAAAGATATTATCTGTGGAGAACCTCTGAATGTTTTCATGGAATATTATTTCTCTAAAGTGCGATAAAGTGCTTTCTATAGTAGGGAAGAAAAACGTTGGAGCTTTCCTTATTACTGCAAGGAATGTACAGTGGAATATTAATGTTGTCTATTCTTTATAGGAATATCTTCAAAGCCAGTTATAACACTGCACTAGTGCATGGATTCAAAAGTAAGGCACAATTATCTTCAGAGACTGAGAATAACTCAGTTTTAACTTCGTCTAACAGTATTCATAATTATTAAATTGTCGGCGGTTCTTACAGACAGCCAATATGCACAATTGTGCTAGACTTGCTGAGCGGTCAATGATATCCAATCTAATCGATAGCTACTAATGGTTGTTTACATTACTGATTTAAAGCTCAATTTTAAGTCAGTGCAGTTGAATATTTGTCTTTTTTCCCCATAAGACTTCCTTAGAGCACGTTGATTCTGTCTACATCAATCTTTCTATTTGTTTGCCTTTCAATATATATGATTCTGGCTTTATCATTTATCAAATGTTTAGTCACCTGAAAGTTAGAGCACTTTTGAAAAATCTTAACTTCACAAAATTAATGAACAGCAAATATTTTTAGAACCAAGAAATTGCAGTTATTTGTTTAATAGAAAACAATCAAAATTAATTATTTTATAACATATTCTTTAATTCTCAATGGTGTTTCTTTCATAATTGGATAGGATAATAGGATATGATGGATTCTATGAAACATTCTTGATTTCAGACTTCAAGATTAACGAAGGAAATATAATTCCTTCCATAAAGATTTCCATAACAGTACAAGTTCCCTTTTAGGCGCTTTATGAGTTATATACACTGAGAGAAAAAATGTAACACTTAAATTTTTGAATATATTTATTTTACACATAATTATATTGAATTGTCATAATTCCATTCAGTTTTTTAACATTAAATATTTTTGCAACCACTGTTGTGTATTCAAATATCATTTTGAGTCTATAATATTTTTATGGTATGAGCTTAAACACAAATGCAAGTTAATCACATTTTATAATGATAAGGTTTTTACCTGTAGAGTAACACAGCGTAATATACCTACACCTGTAACACTTTCATCACTCATTACTCTCAGAAGCAGGTGTTTCCTTCTCTGGCGTAAACCACAGCTTGCAACTTTATGGGCGTGCTGCCGATCAAGGTCCTTAGGTTTTCTTGTGATATGGCTTCTCATTTCTCAGGAAAACCTCCCAGAAGCTCATTCAGGCTCTCAGGAACTCTTTGACGAAGTCATATCCCAAACATACTCAATGAGGTTGAGATCAGGGCTTCGTGCTGACTAGACTAGTGCCTGAGTCCCCATCTCACACAAGTACTGTGTCACTTTATGGGCCACATGTGGACGGGCATTGTCATGCATGAAACGAAAATTATTGCTAACATATGGAGCATGAAATAACATGCTCCTGATGAATTTCCTCAATTTGCAGGTTTGTATTTAGGGCAAAATCTTGACATCCACACTGATACCAGCCCACACCATGACTGAACCACCCCTGAAAGCCATCGTCCATGAGAAAGTGCAGGAGGCATGCCTTTCTTCAGTCCTTTCCCATACTCTTTCGCAACCACCATCATCATCATTTTAGGATGAACCTCGACTCATCCGTGAATAGGACAGCTTTCCATTGCTCTTCAATCCATTCCAGATGTTGACGAGCAAAGGCAACACTGCTTGCCATTCGAACCCGTCCAGGACCCATGGATTTTTTTTTTTGGGCGTAAAAGTCCTAAGTATGGCTTCCTTCGGAAGGGAAGTAAAGCCGTGGGTCCCGTGTCGTAGATTTACGGCACGAAAAAGAACCTCAAGCCTGAAAGAGAGGCCTCTGAGCAAAATTTGTCGGCCGTTTCACGCCCTGAGTTGAATGGGACGCTGATGACCTGAGATGTTAAAGAGCGTCCATAAATCAACCAATCAAAAAAAAAACTGCTTGCCAATGTTATAAGGGACTTCTGACTGGTCTTCTAGAGGTAGACTGTGCTTCTTTAAAACTCTTTCTCATTGTACTCAAGCTGACATTGACTCCTTATGTCTTTGCAAGCGATTTTGAGTTCTACAGCTGTTGTGTGACGATACTTAAGACTTGCAGCTGCAGAACTTGATCATCTCTGGCAGATGTCACCCTTCTGTAGCCTGATCCTGATCTTCTGCAGTAGATACCAAGTTTCCTGAACCTTCGTATGTCCTTTATAGAGTAAAGACATTGACTCGTAACACCTGGGCAACATAAGGCATACTCCATCCATCTTCTATAACAACTGCTTTAGCTTCCTCCTCTCGATTTAACGGCGTCTTTACCTCATTAAAATTATATGCTAAACTAATTGAAATACCTCAACAACAGAATAAAACTGATGTAACAGAAATCAGGAACAACAATTCCATTTGACATTTCAATTGGCCCAAGTATAAAAATGTTATTAAATTGCATTCATTTTCATGCTCAGACATAAAGGAAATTATAGGCTCAAAATGAAATCCGATTACATAAGAGTGGTTGAAAAACATTTAAAATAGTATTTAATGTACAAAAAAGTAATCTTTTATTATAATAATAATAATAATAATAATAATAATAATAATCCACATATTATAATATGTGGATTATAATATTATAATATAATTATAATAATCCACATATCAACAACTCTTAAAATTTAAAATATTAAAAAACGTTTAGGTGTTGTGTTTTGTTTTTGTTCTTTTTTTCGGGCAGGTGGGGGGGTTCTCAGTGTATATCATTGTAATCGTCTAACTGCGCTATATCTTTCTACATTCAAACAAATGCCTTTCTATGTTATCCTGTGATTTACAGGAAAGCAGGAGGGTTGCAAGCGTTTATCAGAAATAAAACTATTGTAAAATATTTCATGGATCTAACTAATAACCGCAGACTTGAGTGCATTTATCATATTTGCGCAACAAAAGGAAATTTGTACATGCAAGTAATCGGGATCAAGCTAAAATAGAGCTAATAAAACGTGAACAGAAGGTCATATATACAGCCCATGACTGGACTGGTACAATTCAAAACTCGTCAAAAATTCAATGTAGTTATAGCTGAATGAAGTACTTTAAGGACTTTTGATTTTTTTTTTTCAAGTTAAGAAACCACTTCCCAATGCTAAAAAACAAGAAAAATGGAAAGATACATCTTACAAAATGGTTGAATACATATCAAACAGCATAACAATGAATAAGACAGAATGGATTAGTTATAGAGAAAGAAGCAAAGCTAAATTTAAAGAAAATAACCTGGAAATAAAGATAAAGATAGCCTATTGTGTCCCATAAGGACAAAGGCCTCCTAACAAGTAGGATAAACTTGCTTTCTCCTAACGTGGTGAGCTATTCCTCGCTAGTTGTTCGTATGCTGTTTAAGACACTGTTCTTTGGTTACTCCATTTCTCACCGCACTAGTTACTTCTCGAGAGATTTTCATTTTTCTCTACCTCTTGCTATTCTGGACCAATCTGGACCTACATGTTCCTTGAAGAGGTCTGTCCATCTTCTTCTGAGTCTGCCTTGTGTCCTTTTTCCTATCCCGGAATCCCACATGGAGATCATGTAGGTCCGTCTATTGTCCTGCATTCTTGCGACGTGACCGCCCCATTGCCATTTGCTTCTGGTAGCTATTTGTGCGATGTCTGTTGTTTATTAATACTATAGGTATTTTGTCCTTCAAAGTTATTCCTAGGATAACATTTTTCTTTGGAATATTTTAATTTTGTTCTTTTGTTTTTCTGTTATTGACCATGTCTGGCACTCATATAGTAATACAGATATACACAGATTTTGAATGCCTGGAATCTGATTATCTTCGCAAGTGTTTGATCTAACAATATTCACTTAAGGACAGAAATGTTCTCCAGGTTAATGAGATCCTCCTTTGTATTTCTTTTTCCGTTTTATCTTGGAAGGAAAACCGTTGTCCTAGATATGTATATTCGCTCACATATGTGAGCAGTGTTCCATGTATTTTTATTGGGATTTCAGGTCCGTGGAACCTGGAGATCACTTACATAAAAGAAATAACCCTGAAAGCTGTTAAAGCCAGATGTATAATAAAATATCTTTTCTAAATTTTTCCTGAAAAGCCGTCTTATTTTGTATTACTTCTGAATCGTCATATAAAAATCAGATTCTTAATCTAGGATTTAGGAAGTGAAGTATGGACTCTCACTAAGCAAAGGGGAATGAATGTGCAAGCTAAATTTTGTTGGTTCTTGCAAGATATTATTGAGAAAACAAAGATTGAATTATGCAAACTGATTAGTTTTAATTGTTGCACCCAAAATATTCCTGTTCCAAATCAAAGTTTCAGTATCTGAAATCAACGTTACAGACAAATGAATTCCGTAAAAGCACACGTCTAGCATTTTCATTAATTTATTACAGGAAAAGTACTTGTGATCGTTGTTATTTTAATATTTGGCGATATTTGTAATTAAGCAAAGTTTTATTAGAAAAAATATCTTATTTCAAATTTATCCTTTTCAAGGGATATTCAATGTTATTGGTTTTTATCCAAATTTATGCAATTAGACTTTTGTGATTATGGAAGTCACTGCTTCAATTCTTTTAAATAATCTTACTAGGACATTGATCAGCATGAAAACAATATAAGTCAAAAGCGTGTTTACGATCCCAAAATTTCCTTTAAATACTCCCATATAAGAGTTTTCGGGATTCGATCAGCACGGAAATCAGACGAATAAAATTTCTGCATACAATGGGTATCTGAAATAGTTTTTCAGCAAGTTATTGCTGTAGTATTTTGAAACTGGGAGGATTACATGTTGAAAGAACTACATTATGGTTCCCCAACAAGGGGCAAGAATTTGTTTATTATTATACAATATACAATAATATAGTGGCTGTTATTATTCCATGGACACTGCTCACGGCGATTGGATGTTATGTATGCTAATATCCTATTAGTACTGTCTTCCAACAAGGGGAACAGCCCTACTGGGAGGCGTACTTCTTATTTATTGGGTTATGCAAACTTGTAAGTGCCACCATGGAAGGAGCGTGAAGTTGTTGAAAATGAACACGATGTACTGCAAACTAAATTGTTGATGCTTTTTCTGAAATTGACGTGCAAACTTTGTGAGCTAATTACAGAAACCATGAGTCTAAAAACGAACAGTAAGGATATGGTATTTGGTAACCGGAAATGCGTTCTAACGGGGTTTTGTCATTTTTAGGTTTATCAGATGAACTAAGTTTCCTTGTGTTTCTCATGTCTCCCGCCGCGGAGACATGTAGAATGTAATGTACTTTTTTTAGAATTACATTTTGATTATATTGTAATGAAAGAAAACTAAATAAGAATGTAACAACAGACACAAAACCAATCTCTCTAACATATAAATCGATCATGCGGTTATGGTTGAGGAAACTAATGCTGTTAGCAAACACAGCGACTTTTTCGAAAATGCTTAAAAGAGCCTCGCTTTGAGAAAGTATTTATGTATAACTGAGTTGATTAGAACGCCAAAGCAAGTTTCTTTGTACAGCCCGCACAGACGATTTTTATTTATTATATGCTTGTTTCCTTTGCGTTCTTTATTTTTTCTTTACTTTTTCCATTTTTTTTTCTCTTTCTTTTTGCTACTCAATTGCCGGATGGCTCAATTTACTCATTCAGATTAAGCGAGAATATCATGAAATTATTTGCTTTTGCTTTCTGCGATAATCCATTAGTGTTTAAGTTTTTAATTAACAAAGGCAAAGTTGTGTGAAGGATGGAACTGGCTGACAGAGAAGACAAACAGTATACAAATTAACTTTGATGAGACCACTCCGTGGTACTTAAGTATCTATCTGTGTGTATACATTTATTTACTTTTCCCCTTAAAGTTCTTCGTCAGTTGCGTTCTTCAAGCGATAGATCTCTGTCTGTGAAAATAAATTGAGAAGAAATCTCAGATGAAAACTTCAACCCGACCAAGAATTTAAACATAATTTGCAAAATCCTCGCTTTTTCACCTTACTGTTCAAAATAGTTTTGCGCCTAATTATTACTAAAGTCCAAAAATGAACTCGTTAACTGGACTTAGTATTTATGTCAAAAATGTTCTCTAGCAGCCGTTTCGTTTTCTGCACACTTCAGTTATTATATTTACCCACTTTTGTTCCTAGAGTGTTTGTAATTTTTCAAAGGACAGAGTAAATGCATAGTATTCTAGAGAGGTGGGTAAGCAGATGGTTTACTGATCGCGTTTGTTCCTGCAGGTATGTTATTAATTTCACAAAGTGGGGTGGAAATGAGGTCAAAGCGCCTCCCTACAGCCCGCATGGCATATATTACAACTGGAATGTTTTGGCCCTGATTTTCATATGTTTATATCGACGCTAGGGGGAAATTGGCATGTTTCGAAATTTAATTAATTCAAACGCCACGTTCCATAGCTAGAAATAATTGTAAATATTTGGGCTTAATTGTAGAAAATGAATTGTCATGAAAGGGAGGTCATCCACATTGCTTTCAGTAATTTATTCATCTATGGCGTAGAAGAATATATGATATAAATATAAATCATTTGAGCAAGGAAACGTTAACTTAATATATTTCCCCATAACAGATTTCCTTTTAATAATGCTGTTTTGAATATTACTGCATATATTTTTTATATTAAGCCTTATAACCTTTACTTAAAATTTTTTAAAATTTAAAGCACCGTTAATTTTAACTATTGCACCAAAATATTCCACAAAGTCTGACCTTCTATTTGTTTTAGGCCCTTTTAGGAATGTATTTTTTATATTTCCTAACCTGGATAGTTGTTTGGCTTGAGAACAACTGACCCATTTAAGGAGTACTCTGCAACCCAGAAATTGTGCAAATTGTTTATATTGAAAAACCCAAAATGCGAGCGAATCCCTGAATTCCTTGATTTGGAACAGATTCCCTACAATTTTGCTTCCAAGCCAATAGTAGAAACAGTTATTAATGAGGCAGTTCTTAGCTTCAGTGGTGGAAATATAATAAGGTTTATAATTTGGTGTGCATAAACATTAAAAAAACTGAATGAACAAGATTTGACAGGCAGACTTAAGAAGAATAAAGAAAAGAGGAACGGCTAGAAGCAAAGATATTAAAAAACAGAATATCAAGTAGGAGCTCATTAATAGTATTAGAAAACATGCAAAAAAGCAAAATTATATTACAAACCTAAGTTTAATTCAGGTAATGAAGCTTTTCCCAGAAAATATATAAACTAATGATATATAATCTTTGAGCTTCTCTTTCATGTAAATAAAAAAAACCGAATTGTTTAGAAATGCAACGTTGAATAATATATTGCTTTAAAAAGTTAGTATCTATAAAACATTGGTAGCTATTATTCACAAATTAATAACCTTTTTGTTTCAACAGGAGCTTTATTACGAATATTTTCATTTTTTCATCATAATCACTTGGACAACATACCGGTCCCTAGGGGCGTCCCGGTACCAGAAGTCCGCTATGATGCCGCTATGCCGGGGGAGGGGGTGATCACAAGTACTTAAGAACAAACCTTCTCTTCAATCACCAGTAGCCAAAAACTAGTTCATTAACACCCACCGTGTTTTAGAAAAGTGCATTAAATATGATGTTAAATTATTCATAACAATGTGTGCAGATCTGTGCATACAGTAATATATAAAACAGTATTTTATCCTAAAGAGTTTTGAAAACTTATTTTATAATGAGCATTTGTAGTATTTTTGTGCACATATCTCTAAAATCTAATTAATGAAGAGTGTTTAAAAATATGTGAAACTTTTTGTAGTGTCGTATGTTAATACCTCCTTAATAGGCGTTGGAGCTGTTGTTCACCAGTGCATTGCACATAGCTATTACGCACAGCTATTACCTATAAAGATAGCTGATTTTTAGACTATCATGAATGGGTCATTCCGACAACTTTCATAAGCATGTGAGTTACGCAATAAAATTTGTGTTCAAATAAAAATATTTGCGTTTCATTTGAACGATGGATGTATGCTTTTGGAGACATCATCATCATCATCATCATCATCATCATCATCATTATTATTATTATTATTATTATTATTATTATTATTGTTATGCGTATACAAGGAGTCAAAGAACGAAAATGAATATTGAGTTAAAAAATTCACTTACATATTTTTCTGCAGCAAATATTAATTCGCTTGAAGGTGTAATATTGTCTCGTAGGCATGTCATAGAAGTTAGTGTTGAGAAACATTGGAACTTTCAAACTGAAGTTTTTTTTTTTTTTTTTACTTAGGTACGTTTTGCTTTGTTGGCAAAAATAGCTCTCCGGTATTTGTTACATCCTGAATTCATATGAACTGACCTGAAAATGCACGCCTCAACAGAAAAGTTGTTATTACGGGACGCTACCTTCACATATCACCAGTATTCAGGCCTGGTTGCGCCTGGCGCTGGTCTCACGCTCAGTTGAAGCAAACCTTCTGTTAGTCATGTAGAGCTGAATTTCACATGCACAGCATAATATACATAAAAACAGGTCTACAGCTCTTAGGTATTTACTCTATAATTTCCATCTGGTTTTACTCGTTGGAACAGTTATTTGGTCGTAGTTTTTCAACATTTTTAAAGTTATAAAGCCAGAAATTACATTCTTAGAAATGAGAACGTAAGGAGCAGTAAAATAAGGCATGAATTGTATTTGTATTGAAATGTTTTGTAATTTATTTGAAAACTGGATTTATTTGCAATCATCTGATACTTGTATATGTTAATATAAAGGGAAACTGAATGCATGTGAATTAAGAAGTGTAACAATTTTTGTAAAAGGAGTGCATAGGAGGCAGGGAATGATTAAATTCATTATTTGGATTTGTTAATTAATTTTGACGAATAAATTATTTAATGCAGATTGGTGAAGAAATGCGGGCCGCTAATACCTTGGCCACCTGCTCGTGGCCTTCCCTCCACAGACAACTCTTGTCTCAAAGATACCTCTGCTGTAGCTCGTGTAGCTATAGCTACCATTCCTAGTAGATGTGTCGGAATTTTCTAGTATTTATACCAAGAGGAAGGAGTTGGATAGCTGTGATGTTTGAAGAAACTTTGTGTATTAAGTTATAGTAATCACAGTTTATTCTTGTTTGATTCTTCTCTGACTACGTGCATCACAGTATGTTACTGAGATGAACGTTGAATTGTTTCTCCCGTTTTATCCAAGCTACTGCCTTGTTCCCATCGATTTAGATCTTGCAACTGTGTTCGTCACTTGTGATCGCAGGATTTAATCTCACTCGGACGCTCCTTTTTTTTTTTTTTTTTTTTTTTTTTAATAGCGTTTAACGTCCATGTTTACTATTCCTTACTATTTCCTTCCTTAAAAAAAATAAATAGCCTTTCACAATATATCATTTCACTCCTGTATCATCCATGTCCATCGCCTGTGGTGCCTCAGCAGTAAACACGAGCGCTAAATACCACTAAAAAAAAAAGTCCATCTTTTGTCACCGAACACATTTCTGCTTAACCTCATTCAGCGTGTCAGTTCCCAGAATCTGGAACTCCCTTCCTTCTGAAATCAGAAATTGTCGGACAATAAAGTAATTTAAACGTAGATTACATTATCATCTCAAGTCTAGGAATCACAATTGTTATTCTCGTGCTTCTTTTTATTCCTATTTTTCTTTCTTTTCTTTTCTTCTGCCTTATACTCGAGAAAATTTATTGAAGAACAAGTGGAATTCTAAAGCTATTTTCATCAACTTTCTTACTGTATTAAAACATGTAACATTTACATGCAGTATATATCTTTAATTTAGTTGCTTCTGTATTTTATATAACTATGTATTTTTGCTGGTTTTATCCCCTGATAGAGTGGAAGAGAAGGTCCCATGGCCTTAAAGATTGTCATGGTAAAGGAATAAATAAATATGCCTAACGCCATTGTAAAAAGTAGAAAGTAATGTGTGTGTGTGTTTTTGTGATTTATTTATTTAAGGACGCTCTTTAACATCTCAGGTCATCAGCGTCCCATTCAATTCAGGGCGTGAAAAGGCCGGCAAATTTTGCTCAGAGACCTCTTCTTTCAGGCTTGAGGTTCTTTTTCGTACGGGACCCACGGCTTTACTTCCCTTCCGAAGGAAGCCATGCTTAGGATTTTTACGCCAGAAAAAAAATCCATCGATCCTGGCCGGGTTTGAGCCCGCGATCTTGGGTTTAGAAGGCAAGTATGGTTACCACTACACCACCAGGACCGATTTTTATATATTTAAAGATAGAATAGAAGAAAGAAGATCACTTTTGGTCACTTTGGATGAATGCTAAAAGAGAGATGGCAATGTATTAAACTGCACCCTAGCGGAAATAAGAAGAATAGGAAGGCCAAGAAGAACTTGGAAACAAGCGGTAGAGGCAATGAGTAACAGATAGACGGTGTTCTTGCAAATTGGAAGTGAGAAACGATTATTGTAACATTGGTACAGCTGTAATATTAAAATGAACGGGTACATGTTTGTTTCAAACTCGACAATAATAGTAAGACTTAAAGGTATAGACTTACTGTTACTGGCTCAGTGAATCAATATAGCTTCGGGCTCTTTATGCTCCCCTTTCACCCCTTGTTTATTTTGTTTATTTTCATTATTATGACAACAAATATTTTCAAATATTTACAAATATTTTCATTTTTGAAATGCAACATTGATGTATTATAAATAGGAAAAATAAAAACGATTAAAAAGTAAAAAAAAAATGATAAGTGCGAGACAGGAAAAATGAAAACCGCGAAAGATTACAAACAAAATATTCACAGAATATCAGTGCAAGGTGATTTGTATCAACTATAAGTGAACCACCTATTTCCTTCTGCAAAATAATCCGTTACACTCTATTGAACTATTCTGTAAAAGCATCCTTATACCACGAACGAATTAGGGACAAGCAGTTTATTGGGAAAGGAGCTAGACAAAGAACCCAGCATCTAGGTTTTGAGTGATATGTTTGATTGTAAATACATGTATGGTAAGCAAATTCAAGTGCTAAATTTAATATTTAACATATTAATTAGCATTTAATATTTACAGAGTCTTTTACAATTTTATTAAACATTATTAATGTAAACATCAAAATAATTATTTTGCATATGAATCCCATTATTGATTATTGCAAAATATACATTTGAAAGATAACCCCATTATTGCAATTGAAAACGAATTAAAAGTTAATTAAATTTGAAATATATTATCACTGATATAACGAGTTCAAAAGGAGCACTGCCTTGACTATTATTGAACAGACAAAATTCTTTTGGAAATCTTCCTCACATAACCAAACCATGGTAGAATTTTTTTAAGAAAACGGCTCCAATATGGAGCATAACAAGTATTTCATGTAAGTATATACATTTAATGAAACTTATATATATATATATATATATAATAAATTAATTAATTTCCCAGGTCACTGCTCTCGTCACAGAAAACATATCTGGCCACAGATTTAAGACATAATTTTTTTCGGTTAAGTTTTGCCGAAGAATATCTTTGCAGAACGGTGGAACACGAGTTCCCAACCAGACGGATGGTAGCTTTGAGCAAGTAAAAGTCTGGAATCCAAAAGTAGTTAACCGTGTCAGAGAAGAGACCCGACTGAATAGTTGTGGGGGAGGGGGGCGTGTTTGCTTCCTAGCAGTAAGAAAAGGAAAGGTGGTCTCGAAGGTTCCTAGCAGAGTACAAGACGCTACACTTATTTCATCGACATTTGGTAATCAATCATGACGAGTTTAAAGGAAAGTCAGCTGAGTTTTTCAAAAGCAAAACAGAACATGTATACAAATTTTCATACTTATTGAGACATTACACAAATTAGCATTACTAGCTATAAAAAGCAAATCGTCTTACACCATTCTTATTGTTCCTAGTACTTTGATTATAGCTGTAATTAATGTCAATAAAAATGTGCTAACAAAATAAACACCAACCCGAACTCTACCAATAGTATAGGTCGTAGAGTTCATGACGTGGGACAAGACGCTATTGAGTCAATTGTACAAAACATTAAAATAAACAAAATATTCGCAACTCAAATTATCGAATTAATGGATGTCTCTGACGAAGGCGACCTACACAAATGTGATGTTTTCCATAATAACAAAGAGGAGGCTATTTTTAAAAACCATTATAATTTCATAAGATTGGAATTTGCAGTGGGAATGGTATATCAACGTGTCCACTGATGGGATTGCTTCAATGACAGGTGAAAAAAGCAGTCTTGTTAATCTCGCATTCGCTAAATTAGTCCTAAAATAACCTGGCAGCATTGCACCATACACAGAGAAAACCAAGTTAGGGGAAGGGGAACCCCTCCTGATTTGCCGAAACGCTAAACATTGTTGGAAAATTAGTGAATTTAATCAAGTTGCTCCCACCTCTTTCCCAAAACATTGGATTCATAATGACTGTTTTTTCACACTGCTGCGAGGCCTATCAGCAGGACGGCTATTGATTTCCCTTTTGGAATTGAAAACAAGTAAGGTGTTTCCTTTCGAAACTGAAATATGATTTGGTTGTGTATTCAGAAGATGAAGGCTAGATTTGCGAGTTAGCTTATTTGACATGTTGACGATCTCAAACTTCAACTGCAAGGTTTCGGCAGCAATATTTTTAAAACACATGACGAGAGGACCGGATTTCATAAGTAGCATTTTTTTGTATTGCCTGTCTTCATAAATATAATATTGCAACTCTTCAAACACTAAACAAATCAAGTTACTCCAAACTATTTTCTGAAATTTTGATTGATGACGATGGTGTGAAAACTAAATTTAATCCTAAATTTAATTTCAGGACAATGTTGCAAAAAAACTGAATTCTGAAATTTTATATGTGGCATTTGATTATTTCCAAAATTCTTATCAGTAGCTCTAACTTGACCACTCATCATCATCATCTTGTTTCCCTTCACAGTTATTCTATTTCCTATTTCACTTCAACTGTTTTTTAAAAAAAATTTAAGTGTGTTGGGTCAGGTAACTTGATTTCTCCCGCACTCATGTTAAAAGTTTCTTTTTAGGATTGCTCTGTACGGTAGATCGGGATGCTAACTTATTATAAAGTCTACTTGATCTTGATCATCTCTTGATCGGGAGCATAAATATGAGTTGTTGTTTTAACGCTAGTACAAATGATTATTCCGCCTCTAGATAATGTGATAATTTGATTATCACATCTAATACAATAAATTTGATATGAATATTTAAAAATAGTACAAACACCGTAAATTTAAGTTGCTCTGTGGCTTTCACGGCACCAATTATTATTATTATTATTATTATTATTACATTTTATAAGAATTTTGGCAACAATTTCCAGAAAGAAAACAGGTGCGAGCACTATCTGTGAGAGAAAAGGTTTAGGAAATGACCAAACGAAGTCGGGTACCTTAAAGCAGCGGTTCTCAACATGTGGTACGTGAGCTATTGTCGGTGGTACGAAAAGTTTTAGCAAATAAGATAAATAAACATTTGTTACACATTAAAGAACTGTGTTTAGCTGAACAAACACAAAGTTCTCACTGAAACAAAAGTATTAGTCAGAAATTAGTTACATTTGGAAAGTTAATAGGTTTTACTAAGATATCTGGGCACTGGAGTACCAGTGTCAGGAATAAATGTTTATGTATTCATTCGCTAAATTTTAACCTGAACAAAATTAATTTTAAGATATTTTACATAACAATCTATTTATTCGGAATTAATTGAATATTTTTCTTCCAATATATTTCTAATACTAAATACTACATACAAGTAATAAATAAATCACTAGTGTTGTTATAAATGTAGATAAATGATTATTTTAATCCTTCTAACACAAAATCACGAATTTCCCTCGTAAAATTTGCTCATTGGTACATCTAATATCCTGCGTTGAATGTGATGCTACATCACTGGAAAATGTTAAGAGCCCCTGCCTGAAAGTGTATATATATATATATATATATATATATATATATATATATATATATATATATAAATGCTTTGATTTCAAATATTGCTGATAAACGGTACACCACCACATCTAAACGGCAACTAGCCCCGCCCTCGCCCAAAGAAAAAGTTCCGCGTCAGCATCTTGTTGCCAGTAACTTTGCTGATTTCTTTTATGTAGATACATCGCATATATCGCTCTGTCGCAATGTCGCAGTTTGTTTTAAATGTTTATACGTGTAGCTTATATTGTGTTTCTTGGCTAATTTTAGTGCACAGCACAATTTGAAACGTCTGTCTAAAAATAAGTAGGATTAAAACGTTAAAAAAATATTTATTCATTAATTGACAATGATGTTAAAACATTTTAAATTGCAGATATTGCGATTAAATATTGAACAGCATATCTGACAAATTGGTTTTCTGGCACTCACGTAAACTTTTCAATTGCTTTTTCCATAATTTCGGCTTAATTTTGTAGGCAACTCTTCGAATTTTGACTTACAAATCAGAAAACTTTCTTATTTTTGTAGCATAAACGTTTAACTTTACTAGTTGCTAGAGAAAAAGTCACCTATCTTCAAAGAAGTACGGCTTCATCACTCCATCGCACTAAACTTACTGTTGAGCATGCATAGACTGTTTTTGAACTATGCGAGTATTTCTCATGCTCCAATTGCAATAATAATTTTGCATGTTGTCAAAACCATTAATGTGTAAATGCGTCTATCCATTAAATGTGGTTTTTATTAGCAAAATCGTTGTCCATTTGTTTATTCTCCAGCATCCAGTAGAGGAATATTCAGCGCATCAAATTATCGTGTGGCTTCAGTCCTTGAGCGGTGACAATGTTGAATGGAAGCAAATGTAAATCTTTCGTTAAAGTCTTCTGCTTGGTTCTTCTTAAAATGTTCAGTTTCAGTGAAGTTTTGAAACATTCAGCCGCATTGTCGCTTACAGCAGCAACGTATTCAGCCAACCGGCATATATGAGAACGTATCATTTATTATTCTTTTTGTTCGTAACTATGGTCTTTTTGTTTCAAATATTTGAAACCACTGCATGGCCATTTCTGCTAGCAAAATAATTTGCCATATTATTTCCACAGTTTTAGGGAAACTTTCTCCTACTTGTAATAGGTGCAACTTGTTTACTACGAGATGCATCTTCGTAGGACCCCGGCTATTCAACGGAACAGAAATGGCGGAAAATTTAAATTGGAAACATTTTTGAATATCCTTTATTTAATTCTTAGTTCATGTACACGTACTTCATCTGTTATTCTTTTGATTATTATGAATTTCTCCGGGATATTTACTTTTTTGGTATCGAACAGTTTATACTTTTTCAGTTTATTATTATTATTATTATTATTCACGGTTTATATTATATTTGTTAGATCTTCTCATCTTCAGCGGCTTTACATCATCATCATTATCGCCTTATTCAAAGACTGAAGATTTATATTCATTCCCTGCCCATTTTGGAAAAAATTGTTAGTTTTCAACTTTCATTCATCTATATCTTCATTCAGGAAGGTGCATCAAAGTCACAACATCTTCTCCTTGCATCCCTTCTGTCAATGCTGACCATGTGGACACATTCCGCTTCCCTCTCTGGCAACTTACCAACCCGCGCTCTCTTGTCACTTGTTCACAGGAAACTGTAGTAACTGTGCTTGGCTAATGAGACGAAGCAGACGGCCTTGACCCACCTATTCTGTCTCAGTCTTTGATCTCTTGAATCTCTTCAAATTTATGTAGCGCAGTGCTTGATTGGCAACGGTGAACCGCGGTTGAGAATTTGGCTTTATTCCAATTTTTCTCGAATATTTTTTATTGGAATATATAGGTTGAAGTTCGTTAGTCCTTCCTTTACCTTGAATTTTTTATCCGTTCCTCTGTTTGAATTTGTTGTAAAATTAAATTTTTATTTGATTAACTTCAGTCCTCAAAGCTTGTACTCTGTAGAAATTTAGTTGGTGTTAGAACTTAGTGCTCTAATAATTACGTTATTGTATGATTGGACCCCAAAATCCTTTTTAACGGATTTGTAGTTTTTAATATTAGACATATTAAGTAATTAAAACTTTTCTACTTAAATTATGTCTCATACTTCTTTTGCTTCTTATGGGCTTTATTTCCTGCAGAATGCAGTTAATCTTTGTGTCTATATAGAAGTATTTAAATGGAAATCCTTCACAGTATTATAACTTTTTAAATTAGCTGACAGTTAAACATCTGATTATCAGCATAAAACGAAATATACAAATATAGCACATGATTTTTCTAACTGGAAAGTTAATTACCATCATTTACTTACTACGTTCCTAGTTCTCTTACTTTTGCAATGCAGTCACTACAATATTTTATTTAAATGAATCTGTAACGAAATGCGGAATCCTTGCCTTTACCTTTAATTAATTAATTTTTCTGCCTTTTTAGTGTAGACAGTTCTTTGTGGCAAATAAAAGAATGAGATGTTGAAAGTTCAAAAATAAAAAGTGTTTGCAGGAAATAAAGGGAAGAAATTCTCTGGGGAACTGTCCAGTCGCTAGGAAACCACGAATCTTCGACTTTTCAGTGTCCATCCATCTGAACTACCCTTTTTTTTTTTTTTTTTTTTTTTTTTTTTTGAATAGTATTTAATTCCCGGTTTAAATGCTGAAGCACCATAGGTGTGAACACTGATGATACATGAGATGAAATGATAAACCGAGAAAGAATTTATTGTTTAAAGGAAGGAAGCACTGTAGACCTAAGTTTAGGGTACCTCCCCAACATTTTCCATTTATCAGCACTAAGAAAACCTCAGTCAGAGAATGTTTAAGAGCGTCCATAAATAAATCAATCTCAGTCAGAGAGGACGGTCCTAATGGGAATCGAACCTCAGATCTTAACGACGTGGCCACCCGCAGCGGTTGAGCTATTTTGCCCCTTTTAGCCATTTAAGATTCGCGGACCTCAGACGAAACCTGGACTTTTTCTTAACCAACTTGCTTTCCAAATCCTAGCATACGGCATATGTGATTACATTACATTTAATAAAAATTATAATACAAACAATAATGTCCATTGTATCTCTTGCAATGGTAGTGACTAAAGTAAAAAGGGAAACTAAGATTTGATCTCTGAGCAGAAAACAATGAGCAACAAATAGGATGAAATGAAGCAAACACACTGGCCTGACAAATAAGATTAAATAGAAAACAAAAACAAAAGATACAAACAATGAACAAATAGGAACACGATTTCTTTCTGCAGTTTTTAAACTGGTTTGATTTCCCTATACTTTTTAGCGGTGGTTGTACATTAATATTGCTTAGAATGTGGTATGATTGATGACTAGCTATTGCTATAATGGTTCCATAGATCTAGGAGATTTTCATCTTCGTTTGTAATCTCCCAAATTATTTTCTTCCCATGATCTTAATAATTTCATTTCGGAGGCTTGCATCTCTAACATATTTATATTATAGTTATGTGAATAGGAACATTTTAAAAACATTAATTTTTAGTACATCTAGAAGTAGTTCTTTAAATTCTATTATTTTCGACATTTGCTGCTTTTGTGCAATAATGGACAAAAACAACAACAAAAACATACATAATATGTGCCTCTTTTCAACTACTTCTTTTTTAATTGCTATAGTATCATTAAGGGACGGGAAGGTCCAGTAAGTATCAGATGAAGAGGAAAAAATACAATTTTTATGCACAAATCCTTTGCCCGCTTATGGAAGCACTAACGAACGCACCAAATCCCTTTTCCTCTCCACATGAGGCTTTTGGTCAAAGCGATTATCAAACCGAAGAATTAATGAAGCGCTACCATGACTCTGTTAATAATGGTGATCTAGTGGCACTGTGGCCTGAATAATTGTATATTTATAAGCAGATATACTGGTAATTATGTATGTATTAATAATAATTATTATAATTAAATCGTCGAGCTCTACGCGGCATAAAGGGAAAACAAAAGTTAAGCATGACAGTACGGCTTATGTACACGTCTGCTGCCTCACATTATTGAAAATAATTGACAGCATAATAATATAAAATAAACAACTCATATAAAGCGTATACCTAGTTTCACAATGCAACATCCTTTGTGTTCAGGTTTATGGAAAGAAAATACCAGAGACTTCTGCATAATATTTTAAAATTAACATTTATTTTGCGCCAAATATAGGTATAATGCAAGTATGGAAAGATTATTGTTATTGAATATCTACTAAGTGGAAGATATCAAAATACCTCAAACATAAACCATTAAAATATTTATTTTTGCATAAGTTCAATTTCAAGGGAATACATTTTTAAGTATGTTTTGAAAGATAATTTTTACTTGCAGACATGTCATCATTACAGAAACATGGGTCGGTCCTGGTGGTGTAGTGGTTACCACACTTGCCTCCTAAACCCAAGATCGCGGGTTCGAACCCGTCCAGGACCGATGGATTTTTTCGGGCGTAAAAATCCTAAGTATGGCTTTCTTCGGAAGGGAAGTAAAGCCGTGGGTCCCGTGTCGTACATTTACGGCACGAAAAAGAACCTCAAGCCTGAAAGAGAGGCCTCTGAGCAAAATTAGTCGGCCGTTTCACGCCCTGAGTTGAATGGGACGCTTAATGACCTGAGATGTTAAAGAGCGTCCACAAATAAATAAATTAATCAATTAATCAATCAATCAATAATCAACAGAAACATGGTCAAAATTATTAGTGCATCATGTAAAATGGTATTTGCATATAATGTTACTATATAATTCACATTAAACCTTTATTAAATTAAAAGTTGACATTTCTTTGAACGACAAAATCTTACCCGATTTTTGTATAGAGTTCTACATTTCATTACCTTCTTTTTGAGTACGGGCATATCATCGTTATCATGTATTAAAATATCTAGGGTATTTTCATACACCCCTTTGCATCCTTCAATACCCTTTCTCCATTCTCGTCTATTCTTCCAGTTCTCATTTTCCCACCTTTCCCCTTTTTCTCTCGTTCTAATTTATTCATTGTGTCCGTGTTAATTTCGGTCGTCTCTTCTTATAGGAAACCATTCATAACCTTCTTTAGTAGTCTATCCTGCGCAATTTTTTTTTCATATGGCCAAATCATCTTAATTACTTTATTTTGATTATCTCAACTAAATATCCTTCTACTTTCATTTTCAATCGTGTTATACTATCAGATTCTACGACAGTAGAGCGTAACTGTACAAGGTTTAACTAGCTAAAAGAGTAATTAGGTGCTGGCTATTTTCTCACTCGCTTGGCTTGGAAGATGAGAGAAATATCTGTTAAATTAGACACCTGTAATTCATGAAATCACATTGTAAACTTAATATATTTTCACAGGTTATACTTGATATAAATTACTTTCACATATTTTTTAACTATTTCTTCAGAGTGGGAGAAGAGAGAATGTAACATCAACAGTGCGAGCCCGTCTTGAACTGATTAACTGCCAGCGTTCCCCACGTTTCCTTTATGTACGGAGACTCTTGCCACCTAATCATGTTACAACAAAATAACCTCTCTCTCGAGGAAGTTTTTATACACATGCTGGCATATTATTTCTTAATTGTCATTACGAAATAATACATGACTCCTGTTCCCTTTAATGCCAAATCAACAAACACCCTACAACAATTTAAATAATGTATTTGTCATAGTATTTGTCTTTCCGTGAATTTCTCTTAGAATTTCGTCTAAACTGCATTTCTGTAGAGCATAATTTTGATATTAAGTATCTTCCTTTGTTAATTCTATTATTTATATCATTTTATGAATTTACATTCTTAGTTATTTTGACAGTCTATTACATTGGTTTATTCTTCTTTTTCATTTTTTTACTTGTCTTCTAAACCCAAGATCGCGGGTTCGAACCCGGCCAGGACCGATGGATTTTTTCGGGCGTAAAAATCCTAAGTATGGCTTCCTTCGGAAGGGAAGTAAAGCCGTTGGTCCCGTGTCGTACATTTACGGCACGATAAAGATCCTCAAGCCTGAAAGAAGAGGCCTCTGAGCAAAATTTGTTGGCCGTTTCACGCCCTGGATTGAATCTTCTACTATTAATAATTGATTATCAGCAAATAACGGTGAATATTAGTCTCCCTTGTTGGTAACAATCACATTTATGAATATTTCTTTTTCCAAGCTGTTAAAGCATTTAGAAGGTGTATCTTTAGAAAAAAGTGGACAATAAAGAACATCCACGTCGTAATCCTTTAGTGATATAAAATCCATTCGAGGTGGTATTTTCTAATTAAATTTTTATATCATACATACATTTTTATCCCCTGGAGTGTGCTGTTTATTTCAAAATCCCAAAATTTATCTATGTCACAACAGTGGACATTTGTTCATTCGATATCAAACCGAAATAGGTTATTAAAATGTGATTCATTTGTTGAAAAGAAATACCTGTAGCTATTCCTTGGATAAACCGAAAAACGAGAAACTTGGCATCAGAAACAAGAATTCAGAGCGAGTTGTTTGTAATACAGACAGAATACATATCTTTGTTATAAAGAAAAATTTTGTCCTAGTTCAGAAATTCGTTTTAACTTAGGTGGTAGGTTAGGAAGTGTTATTTCAATTTGTTTGAATAATTATGATATATATTCGTACACTCTTCCTCAATATTCTTTACGGCTATTGAAAGTACACTAGTGCTCTTTTTAACTAGAACATTATGTATACAAGAGGTTAATTTTGCTAGGGCAATCTAACATGGCGGTCGTTCATGAAACGTCAACGGGTCGTGTTACAAATTATACAATATAACTTCATACCTAATTATCTTATTACGAAAGCAACTTTTGAAATGCGTTTTATAAGTATTTTGGCACATATTGATGGAAATTAGCATCATCCCGCGCTGTAAATCCTCTTTCAGATATTCATTTGTATTTTTACGGGATCCAATATTTTTCTATATTTACTCTGTTTCTTTCATCTTGTCCACATGCCATTCGACAATGCACACATTTTGACTAAATGACTGGAGTTGGGAAGTGATGAAATTCTTCACGAGACAAAATTTCCAACGAAAATTTGCACTGTTTTCTTTAGGGTCTTTCGATTACTATAGTGCATGTGTTATATTATGCATTGTAAATATTAGCGCTATGGGTGGCCGATGTCGTTAAAGCCTCGGACTCCTGAGCTGGAACTCTGGTGCTCGACTCCCATCAAGACCGTCCTCCCTGACTGAGGTTGTTTCCAGAATGAAAATGTCAGAACGGAGACGAAAATGTTTTATTACAGGAAAGCCGAAAACAGCCATAAACACGTGCATTATCTCCGAGAACATTTGGAAATCTACAAACTAAGGAAGGCAAAAGATTTTCAATAGAAATCAGAGTGTAAGGAAAGTGCCGAAATTTACGACAGGTTGTTCTTGGAAAATTCAAGTTCGTGGGAAGACATTAGATCAGGGGGGAAAGAATAATTCTAGCCAATGGTCTTCGGATAAAAGTCAACCAATAAGGATAACTTAGTTAAAAATAAATATTTGTAGGATAGCCAATGATGAACATATGACACGGAAATAGGATAACATACGAGGGAATTTAATTTAG
The DNA here is from genome assembly GCA_030762175.1 of Metallyticus violacea. Taxonomy (NCBI): domain Eukaryota; kingdom Metazoa; phylum Arthropoda; class Insecta; order Mantodea; family Metallyticidae; genus Metallyticus; species Metallyticus violacea. The sequence continues at coordinate 38,116,342 of CM060838.1, forward strand.
CGAGAGGCGTGGCGATGTGGTAGAAAAACTGGAGTACAGAATTCAGAGGGTCATTCACGGGGACATTCACACACTCGCACATTCAGACACTCAGTAGAAATACATTCAGACACTCTGTAGAAATACATTCAGACATTCATTCAGGAGAAACAGAGGACGTCATATGAGAGACTCGAAAGAAATATACGGAATCAAGCAGTCTGAGTCATCCGAAAGTAATCAGTCTAGGTCATATCTAAAGTTCAGTTGAGGGCAGTGTAAGTCATTTCTAAGGTCAGTCTAAGTGTATAGTGAGGTCAGCTACGAGCCGTCAGGAAGTAACCTACCAAGTTGTTAAATAAATCAAATGTTCAAACAGTGCCGGACTTATTAATACAGTGAACAATCTCCTTCCCCCCCTAATGACTTTCAGGTCATTAAAAACAATCCAAATTTACCCTGAGAACCCATCATCCCACCTACATTGGAACAACTATATTAACCGTTGCAAATTATCCCTTACTGTAAAACCCCAAATAGTACCGTTGCAAAGTATCATCAGTGTCCACCGCCATTGGTGCATGTAAAAACGGGCGTTAAACACTTTTAAAAATTCATAACAATCTAATATTCTTTGTATGTTTATAGCTTTAATTGGGCAGAACTGCTTGCTTGTTGATAATAAATTTAGATGTTTAAAATTCATAATGCATTAATGCGTTGTAAGCAAAGCAATTGATTCCGTTTAACAAATTCACAGATGTGTTAACTAAGCATAAACGCAATGTTTGGGGAAGTAAAATATGATTCCCCAACGACAGGAATTAATCCTTAGGGAACTTTATGTCATTTATCGCTAGGTAATATCCACGTCTTGAAATAAACCGCAGTTGAATACTTCAACCGCCGCGCATGCTTGGAAAATGAGAATTATAGAATAAATAATTTATATGCTGGATAGTTGGAGTTTGCATACATCCCTACACTGAATAATGTGATTAGCTGTTGGTCTACGGCTGGATGGTTTTATGAATAAGGAGCTTTCATCTGTAGCAGCTCGTATAGGACGCAAATGGCGTTATCTTTTCTGATCACAACAATATTTCACAACTTTACACAAACGGAAAGTGTAGGAATTACCTTAAATAGACTTTTAGTCTTTTAATAACCAGTTACTTAAAGTGTTTTATTGGTTTAGAGGTTATTTAAGTGAAGCATTTATTATTGTGGCATTATCCATTACTAAATACTTTTTTGATAGTTTTGGGAACAATCCATATATTTGAAGTCTTTGTTGTACAATAAACGTCATGTTTTGTTGTTCAACTCCCGTTTTTCCTGTGCAACTGTATATACTTCTAGTTTTTTTTTTTTTTTTTACCTACTGTATACAGGATGTTATTGAACTACACTACAAGTAATTTCAGATATGGTAGGGGGGTCTTAGGCAATCAATATGAGATGGGGAATCTATGGTCTGTCTTTTCTGATCTTAATGTATGGCATTAGATTTCTAAAGGAACAGTACGTTACTAACTAATTATACTTTCGTTTTAGAAATGATACCACTGAATAACGGGAGGAATTTGGGAAACTGTCTTTTTGGCGCAGTCTGTATGCTACTGATGTCAAATTAACGCAAATCATTGTTGTTGAGTCTCACTGATTAAGTATATGTTTTACTTTTACGTGTTATGTATGAGCATTCTTCATCATAAAATAAAAATGTAACAAGCGTAAAGAATATACCTCGAAGACCTATGCTAGTCTGTTGTGTTATATTATGCCACACAATCAGATGGATAGCTTCCTCTAGATTAAGCTATCTAACAAGATAAATTTGTTCAAAGCCATTCTATCGTTATTGTCCTAGATATGGGCATTTTTATATTATTAAATCTTGAGGAAAACTAATGATGAGGTATTGAAAAACTCTCCAAAAGAATTTAAAGTCATTTTAAAGCAAATTTATGTTTCATTTCGCTTAAACACTGATTTATTTCCTTATTTTTCTTCGTGGACCGTAGACTCTCCCAAATTGCTTATCTAAGACCCCTCCACAATCTCAGTATTATTGCGATGTAGTTCATTACAGCTGGGTCTGTTCTGGTGATCTAGTGGTAACCTTAATTGCTTCGTAGACCCAAGATCGCGGGTTCAATACCGGTCAGGGTCGATGGATTTTTGAGCATAAAAATCCTTAATGGCTTCCTTCGGAAGAGAAGTAAAACGGTGGGCTCCGTGTCGTAGATTTACGGCATGTAAAAGAACCTCAAGCCTGAATGTAGATGCCTCTGTACAAAATTTATCGGCCGTTTCAAGCCCTGAATTGAATTGATGCCCTGAGATGTTAAAGAGCGTCTTAAATAAACCAAATAAAAAATTAAAAATAGCAGGTTTAATATGATCAGGAGATATAATGAGCAACTAAATTTGTTCAAACACTCTGTACATGGGATTTCATGATAAGGTTTTTTCATGTATTACATTGAATTTCTGCTTCTACGATTAGCGTCTCATGCCTTTTGAATTACCATGAATTGTGAAGTACTTTTCTGAAGCATTGAGGGAGGAAAATGTATGCAGTGCAAAACATAACAGCAACTTATGTACATGAGTCAGCGTGTTATTTTAGCGCCGTTAAAATCGGAATGGTAAGTTGGCGCTTGCTGATGGAAAAATAGCTCTTTCGCCATTTCGCGAATGCGGGGGACGGACCACGCTGAAAACACTTGGCGATGAGTTATTACCACAACGTATGTCGAAGAGCGCTTTCAGCGGAAATGCTCTCATATTGTTGCGTAGTTCACCGTGGCGGCGTTGCGGGTGGGGAGGGGTTGTCAGTGGCTGCCGTTTCGATCAGCTGCTACGGCTGCCATCCGGTTAGACACGCTCGTTGTTCTCTTCGTGGGTTTGTCCCGTTGAATAATGCCGTTGAGTTGTAGTATAGGACAGGCTAGATAGCTCATTCTCGCTAGGTTCTTTTAAGCTAGAGTTCTTTTTTTGGTTACTATGGGCTAGCATTTCGTTCACTTTCCATTTGTTCCTTGATCTTTGTCATGGTTTCTTTTACAAAAGTTTTCCGGGCGTTCTTGTTAATTGTGGCATAAAATTTAGATGTTTAAAGGAGTATTAACATGTGACAATATTCTGTGAATTTACTCCACAAATCAAAATTTATACTCTAATAAATGGGCATACAGTTTAATATAGTTCTATGTTTTAAAAATGGCACATACATCCATTTTCATAAATAGGGTCATAATTGTTCATAATTTTTAAATACAGCTTGTAACTAATGTTGTTAATTTGGTTTATTTAAGGATGCTCTTTAACATCTCAGGTCACCCATTCAATTCAGGCGTGAAACGGCCGATAAACTTTTCTCAGAGGCCTCTTCTTTCAGGCTTGAGGTTCTTTATCGTGTCGTAAGTCTACGACACGGTACCCACAGCTTTACTTCCCTTCAGAAGGAAGCCATACTTAGGATTTTCACGCTTGAATAATAGACTCTGATCGGGATTGAACCCGCGATCTTGGATCTACGAGACATAAAAACCTGCATTGACTTCGGGAATGATACCTATTAACTATACAAGAAAAAGCTGTCTTGTTCTATGAACTAAATTTTAAAAACCAACTTTCTTTTTAAAGTTTTATGTTAATATTCCCTTATAAAGGATATTATGTTCATTAATTTTTATTTCGCTTTGTAAATATATTACATTTGTATACTTTTGAGTGAGAAATTCATTTCACATTAACAGTATAACAATGTTGAACATTGTAGGATTTGTCTTGAAATGAATTTTTCTAAAAATTCACGCAGCATATAATTGAGCTGCAATAAAAAACTGAGATTGACGAAACAGGTAGGGAACTTCTGTTTCACCGCATTATCTAGCCCTTTTCAGTTGCAAGCGAATTTATGTTTGTTACTATACATACTTTTTATTGGTAGTAATAGTAGTGTATTTATTTAATATTTGCTACAAATCTAACTCATCCACTTCACATGGGCCCCTAGGACCATACATGCCTTCCCAATACACTAGGAAATACATAAAATTGCACACATCAGTATTTAACTCTCGGAAAACACACAATATAATAATGAAATAAATTGAAAGAAAAAAATATATAATGCAGTAAAAATGTAAATTCCTAAATCAAATAAACAGAAAAGAAAACAACACCAAAATATATTATTTGCACCCCCTTACACGCGCGAGCGCGCGCGCGCGTGTGTGTGTGTGTAATTCATGTTCCCCTACCGCACTTCCCGATTGTCTTCCTCTTCCTGTATTAGTTGTCTCCATTATTTAAAAAAATTACCCACTCCCTCCTCCTTCCTATCTGTCATCTACCAGAAAAGTCCAGCACGCCATTGCCCTCTCCCCCATACATCCCAGGTTTTTCCTCTTCCTGCATTAGTTGTCTCCATTATTTAAAAAAAAATACCTATTCCCTCCTCCTCCTTCCTATCTGTCATCTACCAGAAAAGTGCAGCTCTGCCATTGCCCTCTTCCCCCATGCATCCCAGGTTTTTCTTAATATACATGTCAATTTCACCAGAACAAACTCACAGAAAACATAATTGTCAACTACAGAAAATACATCTGTCCTGTACTGATAGACATACTTCTGTAGTGTATCAGTCTTACTTGATTTCTGTTTAGGCATTCTAACAGAAAAAGAGCGACTGTAACCTTCCTCTGTTATATTGAGTTAAGTTCTGGATGAGCGGGTCTCCCCAGTCACTGTAGGCAATGTGACAGGCGTATACTGCAGCTCTTTTTGTAAACACGGACATAATATGTGATATTACTGACTTTTAGCAATGCTTTCTCCGAAGTCTAATCATCGCCTGTGTTGCCATAGTAATAAAATAGCTATTAGACAATTAAAAATGAAATGAATCGTTATCATGCCTACTTACACTCAAGCAAATGCCAAACATTTTCTAAAACAGAAGAGCTGTATCCTGTGAACAAAGTAATGAACAAAATCGTTTGAGAAATGGCTCTAAAGTGAATTTTTTTCACAGTACTAAGTAATTTAAAATATGAAAATCAGAAAGCATTACTTCTTCTATTTAACCATCACTAGAAAGAAAGCAACGGGGGACTCTGACAACTGAACATATATGCATAATTACATTTAGAAGACAGCGCAGACTAAAACATTGGGAAAATAGATAAAATTGAACCATGTCCAAGATGACTCAAACCTAAAATTTGCGGATTACCATTTACTCTACAAAATCAGAATGATGACCTTTAGCACAAAGGTTTTGAATGTACCAAAATGCACCTCTTTCTAACCTCGTCCTGCTTCCAATTCAGTTGAGTTATTCTGCATTTTTACAGTAACAGAACTACACTCCTCTGGGTCCTCATCGTTTTATTTTGTTAATTTACTCCATCAATGTAAACGCATCTGGAGAGAGAACGTTAGGGCAGAGTAGCGGGGTCGAGAAGGTATTGCTCTTCTGCGTAAGATCCTGGGTTAAAATCCCAGACATTTTGTTTTATTTTTTATTGTTGGTATATATAGAACAGCATATTGCCTTAATATCATATTATATTTTAACGTATCATTACATTACTTATGCACGCATAAAAACGTAATCACAAACTTAAGTATTCTTTCCAAATAACCAAATAAATACATGAACAGTGAAAAGTGAAAACACATAGAAATAAGCACAAATTGATATCGGCTGTATGAACCTTCAGCATGTTCAACTGCCCTCAATCTTCGGGACGTACTTCGCACATGTGCAGGGAATGCGTGTGCAGCATATTGCATTTAGATGGAACAAATACTGAAAGAAATATGATATATTAACGTTAAAGCTTGCTGTGTATGGGAAACAATATTAAGAAACTAATTTGTCATAATATGTTACAAAGGTATATTAAAAAAATGCTGGGAGGCAAACCTGCGCTCTTAACCACTGCATCACTGTACACTCTACCACAGAGCTAACGGAAGACACACACACGCACTGGTCAGCGTTTTTAGTGCATGCCATGTAACACAACTGCTGCAGTGTCCAAACGGCCTTGCTGGTTACCTTGTGAACCGCACGTTATCTCCTTAGAAGAATTTTGCGTTCAAGAAATGACTCATTTTTTTTGTCAAAGGATGTTAATGTTTTTATATATTACCATATATTATGAATAATTATAAAACGAATAATACATATAGAATAAAATACGGATTATTTATATTCCTAAAATTATTTGAATTTTATTTTGCACAGCCTCGCAGAAAATTTTACAGACTTTTAACCTTGATGTCAATGATTAAAAGATCACATAACCACTAAATACTCGTAGTCATGGTGAAAGTGAAACATATGGAGTAAATAAATAAGAATGCATTCTTTGGCGCCTCAGCGCTCACAATGATCAAAGCCTGCAGCGGCGACCATCACGCGACTTTACTGATGAGGATGTTATCGATAGACATTAAAAATTATATTTTAGGCCCCTTAGACATTCCTATAACTTCCAGCTTTTCCGGGTGTACTAAAGAGACATGCTTTCTTAGACTTCTATTGTACTCGTATACCCTCCCACATTCCACGCATACGAACTGCTTTGATGCACTCATTATAAACAAACAAAAATACAACACACTAACACTTTCACACACACTCCACACTAAAAGATAGAGACTTTTTTAGAAGAAGCACTATGACATAGGCGCGAAAAAGAAAAAAAATGTTTAGGACACGAACGATATAAGTGGGATAACTTTCACAACTCCAAACTAACACCAAGGAGGGTAATTGATACGGGAAAAGATATACATTTTTAACAGTGTTAAGTTGGGGATTTTTTTAATTTTCTTTTTAACTTATGCTAAACCTAACCTAACGAAACCAAGCCAAAATTTGCAACCTGTGCGTTAACAGTATAACCTTTGCATTTTTTTAAAACCTAAGATAACTTTTACGTTTTTTAACTTAACTAACTTAATCTAAATTTGCAACGTATGTGAAGTAAAAGTAAAATTGCAAACTATGCGTTGTCCTTCCTACAAAGGTAACATTTGTTATAGTAAGAAAATGTAGATAAATTGTTCAGATTAAAAAGAAGAAGGAAAGTTACCCCAGAGGGAAACGAACCCACTAACCTTCCGTTGATAGCATGACGCTCTAACCAACTGAGCCACCAGGCCGACATGAACTTATACTTAATTGACTGTTGAGCTCGGTTTTCTACGCTGTCCACCGCTGCCGTTCGTGAAAGTAGGCGTGACTAGCAGTTGCGTTCACTACCTAACGACAAGTCGTTCCAGATTTCCCTAGCTTAGAATCATATCTAAGAAGGTACCGGAAATCGAACCGGGCCTCCCGGCCGGCAGTCTGTAATGCTAACCACAAGAACAAAGAGGAGGCCGAAGTGATTATTATATGTTTTAAAAAAGAAAAAATGTATTAAAATATAAATTTGACCAACGAGGCATTTACCTAATAGGTAAAATAAGTTTTTTCCCCCTATCATTCCTGTACAAAGGTTAAAAGCCTTTAAATATGACATTCTAGGCATGTTACTAAACATACAATGTCTAGTTACCTATCGCCACCGGCAATCATTAACACGCGGCGATCTTAAAGCTGCACTAATCAGGTAGATTCCCATTTGTGCTCTCGAAGTGTTTCAGACCCCGCAATTCTGAATATTTCTAATTGCGGGGTCTGCCAATCGAAGCTGGCAGATTGTAGGCAGCAGCCAACAACACTTATCCAGGGATACGATTTTTGTAATTCATGCCCACGTCCTTTTTATTTTTTTTTCTCCCCAAATTTGTTGACCTGTGCCAGTAACATTAGCATTATTTTTTAATTCTTCTCCATCCCTAAAATTCTTGCTTATAAAGGTTTCAATCCACAGCACTAGCAAACTAAAACCGTAGTTTTTATATCACCACAAAAATATTGTATTTAGGTCCAGTGATCCTGGTAGTTAATTTTTAACTGACTTGGCTTAACTTGAATGATCACACACACAGTTCTGTTTGTATGTGGAAGTGCGGAACGCAGTTATTATTGTTAGAGGAATGTCGACAAGCAACTTCTTGAAGAAACTGAATATAGGGCTTCTCTCTATTCCTGCTCAAAGATCAATGTGCTGTATATTGCTCTGGTGTATTACGTGTGGAGATTACTGATCCACTGTTGTGAAATATAGTTCATTCATGACTAGTGTTAAAAGCGAAAATATGCACGTTATTGAAGGAATCAATCGGAAAAGGCTGCCTTTGGAGCATAATCTGCTTTGGAGAGACGTTGGACAGGCCTCTCAAGTCCAATGGAAACCTCTACAATACAAGCTATATCCAGAATGCTTCTTTCAGGATCGTCGCTCCATTGAATGTAGAATTTCTTCTTTTTCCGTGATGCTTCTCTGGGCAGCTTTCTCGATACGCACGGATACACTTCCTGTACCAAGAGCCTTTGACAAATGTGAATAAACGTCCTAGAATGCGGTGCTCTTCTGTTTGGAAACTTTTCTCGATAAATTCGTGCCAAGGCGGTTCCATTGCGATGCTTTATGTATACCATAGTCGAACAACGTTTGAAGATATTCTGAATTACTAAAATATTTATGTTTAGTGACATATTAAAATTCAGTTAAATTATTCAGGTATGCTTATACTTTAATACATTTAATTTTATTAATGAAGCCCTTAATACTTAGCCAGGAGCGGTGTATGGATCCGTAAATGTATATGATATTCCGTTTTTTATGACAGAAAATTTTAAGGAATCAGAGAGCTCAAGTGGTTGAATTTCGTGCATTGTAAGACTGCAAAATAACGCGCTAGTAATTATTCAGGCATAATTAACACTATAGTGAAAGTAATTTAAAGAAAACCTCTCAAAATAAAATCTTTCTTAGGTTTCAAGCAGAAGAATTGGTGCCCTCCCATTCTTTTTGGATATTTTGCTTGACTTTAACATCTTAAACATTCTGACTTCCTCAAAGTCCACAATTATTTTTGGAAATTTAATATGCCGAAAAAAAGGTTGAAAAGAATGCAGTTCATTTTATGTATATTACACGTTCGCAAGATAGAATCTTTTAATTTCGTAATAAAGATATATTGCGCAGGTTTTTCTGTTTATTTCTCTCGAACATTTCGAAGGCGGAGTAAGTTATCGACCCTCTAAATTTCTCGATTCATACACTGATCCCGGTATTCGATACTCGATATTTCATATTTCTATACGAGTATATTTTATAAAATAAATCTTAAAAGTTTCATTTTATTTCTCTGAGAGTATAATATGTCAAGCAAATACATTTGCAAATACTTATTTACCGCGTAGGGATGTTCAGTAAAAACAATTTTATGAGGTAAGGTGACCTGTTTCTTTAAATTGCTAGTGTTGTGATTTTCTACCTCGCGAAAAAAAGTTTACTATATGGCGCGCATGTGACTCATCAGTCCAATTGAATCATATATCCAAAAAAGAAGATTACGAAACTCATCTCTTATATCGCTTGAAAATACGTAACAACTAGACAATAATATAAACCAGATTTCATGATAAAGACGCTGAAATAGATCTCATTACCTTGAGTTATGTACTTATAATTATATCGCATAACATATCACATAATATATTTATGAATATTCTGTTTTATTTTTGGTGTGTTTCAGAACCGAGGTCATTTGTAAGCGGACCGTGGTTATTCTATTTCCACGAAAAGTGAAAAATATGCTAGATACTAGCACAATATCACGTTAGAAAATATTTCATTTAGCACTTTTTATCGGCCTGATGTGTGAATTTTTAAAAACTTGTAGCTCAGAAATAGTGTACATCAGACCATCTGCAGAAAACAGGGAAGGCGGCTGCTTTTATTATGAGTTATGGGGTCAGCGGTAGCTTAGAAGCGAACCAATTTCTTGGTACCTGTTATTTACAAACTTATGAATGAGATACGCCTTCCTTGCGACTACTTTAAAATTTGCTACTTGAAACGTTTATTAAACATTTATTATCAAAAGATATAGAGAGCTCATGAACTGAAATGTCTTTAGATATCCATACCTCTAGACTATCGAGAATCCATCTCTAGTTGCTGTATATAAAAATATTAGCATTTAAAATATTTAACAGATGGAAATGAAAATATATATTCCCTATTTCGCGGATGGGGCTTTAAAATAAACATGAAAAATATAACTACTCATGTGTGTGCGGATTCAAATTCAACATATCTTTTAATTGAAAAGGAAGTCATTCAACTAATTAGGAATGTCAATATCTAGGGACAATATTTATTCATAAAGGTACTCGTGAAGCAGAGATTAAGCAAAAGATACTGAAAGCAAGAATTATGTTAATGTTGTTTTAAACTCAATTCATTGGAGTAACTGTATTAGAAACAAATGTAAAATGACTAATACAATACAATTGTAAACAGCATTTTACATAAAGTTGCGAGGTGTGGCAAATTCCTGGATCTTTACAAAGAAGTTGAGAGTTGTAGAGATGAATTTTCTGCGCAGGTCAGTGAGAATTTTTATAACAATAGGATTTTTGATTGATTGATTTATTTATGGACGCTCTTTAACATCTCAGGTCATCAGCGTCCCATTCAATTCAGTGCGTGAAACGACCGACAAATTTTGCTCAGAGGCCTCTCTTTCAGGCTTGAGGTTCTTTTTCGTGCCGTAAATGTATGACACGGGACCCACGGCTTTACTTCCCTTCCGAAGGAAGCCATACTTAGGATTTTTACGCCCGAAATAATCCATCGATCCTGGCCGAGTTTGCACCCGCGACCTTGGGTTTAGAAGGCAAGTATGGTTACCACTACACCACCAGGACCGACTTAATAAAAATAGCATAAGAGAAATAGTAAAAGTAGTTGAAGCTCTAGATAATGTTAAATATGTGGAAAGCAAACAGCTGATATGTTATGGGCACTTCCAACGTGTGGAGAAAGAGAGAGAGATCCATCTGAAAGGAAAAGAAGTGGTCGACCTAAACAAACCTGACATTCAGAATGACTAGTGCTATGAAAAATATAGATGGAGTTTGCGAACCATACGACGCGGGAATACTTTGTAAACCGGAATCAGACAAATGAACATTTTGAGGTGAATTGTTCTAATGTTTCGCATGGAATCGCCCAACCCCACCCTTCTCCTGTAGAAATCTTTACTTGGACAAGCAAATCCCGGGCTAATTGCACCCTTATCACGGTCCTAAACAACCAAAAAGCAATTAAATAAGACAGAAGTTAGAGGAATGCTGTAAAGCAAACTAAATACCATACAATCTGACACGATTTACATGCCCAGAAGTTGGACATTTACTTTATCTAACCATGCGTAAGTTCCTTGTACTGTAACAGTAGCGCTGGTTTTTTGTTTTTGCATTTAGGCGCTCATATGCCTAGCGTCCTGGTAAACGAAGGTTGTTATAGAAAGCTTTCCCCTATTTTAAGCAGTTTTTAACTTTGTTTGAATATTTTGGAAATATCAATGCTTGTGTCACTGGGAACAAAAACATTTAGTTAGCATATGGAAAATAAATACTATTATAAAGTTCCAGAGGCACTGAAGAAAAAAAAATTGAAGTCCTAACAAGGGTATATAGATATAGGTTCTTAAAAATGGCATACCATCATTGTTTTCTATAAGTAAGTATAGGGAAAGCATTAAAAGTGCTTAAATTTCAACATTTGTTTGTATAAAATTGAGAATAAAAAGAGTGAAACTATTTTGTAATGTTAAAACTCTCATGGTAAAAACTACTAGCTTTAAAAATATATTTTTTTCCCTATATTGTTACTAATAATAATTATATTTCTCTGTATTGGCAAACGTTGAACATGCACTGGATTACGTGAGTTTTGAAGATGAATATATATATATATATATATATATATATATATATATATATATATCTAATTCCGCTAGAATCTTCCAGCACTTCTCTAAAATACCTACAGATATTTAAAAGACATTCAGATTAATTGAAAGGAGCTAAAGAAAAAATAGAGTTCCATTATAAATTCAGATATTAATTCATTTTACGAACTTATGACGTAGGTTTTGGCGGCCGAAATTTGTCATGGTAATTTTTTTTCGGCTTAGGCCGCGGAAAAGTAAATTGTAAGTCATCCAATGTTTCGAGGACATTGCAAACATTTTTAATTCACAATTCCCTGTGGAGGAGAACTGAAAGGTTCTCTAATCGTTAGATGGTCTCTCTTACCATGTCTTTACGAAACATAGATTTATCGTAGTATATCGTCGCCATATGGAGTCGCTATATATAGATTGTTTCTACCAGCTGGCAAGTCGCTACAGGACTCTAGCACAGGACTGCGTCGGTATTACAGCGACATTACAGTTAAGAAACATGGATAACAACGAATTTTGCAATCACTTTTATCTATCAACGTATCTGCTAAAGGGACATGAACGGGTTTTCATGTATTATACATGAATTCTTGCAGAGAAGTTGTAGGGAGATTCGCAATAAAATATTTTGGCAATCATGTTCTAGGTGGGAAAACTGTTCGCCAACTTGATAAAAAAGTTGCGAGAGACAGACTCTCTCAATGGCAAGACTCTTGTTCCGAACCATCACGTTCTTAAAGAAGAAAAGTTGTATGAAATACAGAAATTGTATGTAGATGCCGGCAATGTATTGCCGCCGAGGCGCATCATTTTCAACATCTTTTATAATAGAGGCTAGTGCTTATTAATATCACTTTTATATGCAACATTATTTTATGTTTACATTATCTGTCGAGGCGGCTGCACAACCCTAGTAAGTAGTCGCATTAAGGCGGCCCGTAACTCAAATAATATCACTGTAGATTTATTTAGAATAGTTGGAAAAGATATTGAAGAAGTTTCAAGTTAAATGAACAGTGCAAGATTCTGTAAATTTGCAGTTTTTTGTTCCGTAGCATATCATAATATATTATAGCGATGTCATCCACAGTCAAAAGTCTGCTCAAGATGTTATCACCTACTAAACATCTAATTATGAATGTATAACTTATGAATTGACTGGATGGGTAATGCGCATCCTGTCTATTGTCGTGACAGTCTCACTGGGGTATATTTATTTCGGTCTTAAAAGAGCATTGGGAAAAGATTGGGAAAAAGACCAGGACAAAGAAGAACCACAATGGCAGTCTTATGTGATACCAAATCAATCTAAAGCTCTCTGCTGCCTTCCGAATAGAAAAAATGAGAATTATATCATAGCTCAAAGAGGGAAATTGCTTTAAAACTGATTCAAGTTCATGTTAGCCTTGAACCCGTTCCAGTACATTCATCATATGCTCTGTAATAATTTTGTTTGTTATTTCATGCGTTGTGGTATAACTGCCACAGGCATTACACATATTTCAAACGCTTCTATTTTTCCTCTACCTTTCTCTTTTATTGCGTTTAGGCACCCTGCAGCATAAACGGCACAAATATTTTACCCCAAATTAAACGTTCAGTTATTGCGTAAAACATTTTGGTTGTATCGTTTATGTGTGTGTGTGTGTGTGTGTGTGTGCGTGCTTCTTTTTGTGAAAATGAGGTACATGCAAGAGTGTAATTTTTCAATATTTACATTGTATTTTTGAGCATTTTATTACATATCCACCTGAAGCCTTTCTAATTTCTGGAAAATATTGAGAAATGCAATTTCCCATTATACATTTTCTTTCTTTTTCTTCTTTTTTTCGTTTAGTATTTCTTTAAACCTTTTGTGGCCATATGTATGATGAGTCACTTAGGGCCAGTTGTATAAAAGTTACTAGCTGGAGATTACTTTTAATGTAATTAAAAAAGTAACTAGATATTAGTCATCATTTCTGAGAAAAAAAATGAAAAATGAGATTATGTAACCCCGAGTTTGCAATAATCGTCAAATCTGTGGCAACATCGCGAAATAATAGGGTAATTTCTGTTCAGATCGAGTTGATGTTTAACTATTCAACCTAAGATAGCAATAATTATTCAGTTTTCCCGCCTCCTAGGCGTATGGGCTCCCCCCCTCTTAATATTTCTTCAAACATAGATGCGGAAAAGTCACAGTGGGTGAGAGTGGTAAATATATTATTACTAGTAGTATTGAAAATAACAGGGAGTAATTAAAAAATAGATAGATCTCAAATAAGGGTAAAGAACGTACAAGGGGCAAATTGTCCGAGTATAATTCCATTCTGAAGACTTCTGGCGATATAAGCAGAAGGTGTGAGCAATCGATAGCACCAGGAAAGTTCGGAATGTTATATAAGCCTAGCATCACTTTCTTTGGTTGGAATTTTAATGAACCGAGATCTCAGAGCAACAATCGCTCAAGTAACTTAATGGAGGTTCTAATAGTCGTTCTCTTTCTCCGCTCTGAATAAATCTGCAATAACTATTTGGAAGCTCCCTGCCGCATAGAACCTTAAAGTTGAGTGTCACGGACATCGACTTCAAAGCATGATTTCGCTTAGATTGTGATTTCATTCGAGGACGTACATCTATCCAGTTCTTTGATATCTTTTGCTAAACGAAATTGCATTTTGAATTTTTTGTCATTCATTTCTAGAAACGGATTATTTCTCTGATGAAATACACGAGGAGCACGGTGAAAATCATATTTGGATGAGATGTCGGAAATCAGAAATCTGTGCACTATACCGCTTGTAAGGTTAATCTAGCATAAATTAAACGCCACTCTGTTCAATGCAAAGTGAAACATTGAAACTTTATCCATACGAAATTAAAATAAGCGTAATTAACCATTTTATTTATAAATGAAGTTGCTATACTTGTGTACTCTGAGAAATGTTTTATTTATAAAATTACTAAATTCTATTTATTGCTTTAACTTGTAAAATTTCGCGAGTATTAATTTGGGGGTAAGACGAAATAATCTTATATTAATGTTTATATACCAAATTTTGCAAGTTAAGTATAACTGATGGCTAATTTCATGCTCTTGACTTAAGTTAACTCTTTATACAATTGGCCTTTAGTTAATTGGTGAGCGCTAAGGTTACAATATTTATCCTAATGACTGAGGAAAAATCTTGAATATAAATTTCTATTAGGCAGCTAGACCCAACCGCGCTTCGAACTCGGGCCTGCAGCTTGAGGGGAAAGAACATTATTTCTACACAATCACCAGGCCTTACGCATCTTTATTTCATTTTAATGGTAGTTATCTTGTGTCAGAAAATATTTAACTATAATAACATGATTCAACGTTAATGGAACAAACCTGCACTGTGTGCGACACATTAAGCGTCAATTTATTACAGAGCACTTTGATTTTATGAAATGCTATCACTGCCAGCAATTATGATTTGTTTGGTGGTTGAGCAGTAGGCCCTAATTATGTCGCTGATCGTTCTTTGAAAAAGCAACGCTAGTTGACTACTAGCATGCGAAATTCAAAGCTTAGGGAAGGGGAAAAAGTATATACACACACACACTTGTATGCTGCTTGGATTCCGGGTGCTGCCGCGATTTAAACTTGCAGTTACAGGTAGTACCAATTCTGGAGCTCCAGTCTCGAGCGAAAGAGGAGAGAACAGAGCTCCGCAGTCCCGAATGGAAGATGAGGAATGCTTGTAAGAGTATAAATGTTGCAAGTATAATTTTTTGTTAAACACAACCCAACCTATGCAACTTTCTGGGTGCAATTGTTGTTCCTTATTCAAAACCGAATTATTCAGTTTTTACCACGCGTTGTCTTATTGTGATTCGCAATTAATTCACATACATACTAACCTGGCCGTCACGGGTGGCCGAAGTCGTTAAAGTGCGGACTCGTGAGCGGGAGGTCTGGGGTTCGAATTCCGCCAGGACCGCACTCCCTTACTCAGGATATTTCCAGGTTTTCCTCAGTCCTGATAAATGGCAAATGCCGGGGAAGTACCCTAAACTTAGGACTGGAACGTTTCCTTCCTTAAAAATATTTTCAATATACCATTTCATCTCATGTATCATCAGTGTACACCGCCTGTGGTGCCTCAGTAGAAAAACGGGCGTTAAACACCATTAAAAACACTACCCTAGTAAGATGCGGCAACATCGAAAACTAGGGGCAACCATTATAGAAGTTCCCGAATTACCTAATATTTATTGAAAAGGCTATGGCCTATGAAATATAAGAAAATTTGATCATTTTACAAATCATAAGGAATACTTATGATAGGTAGGAAAAATTAACTTATTTGCAATTAATAATGATGATGATGGTAATACTAATAATAACAACAATAATAAGTTATCACAGGAAGATAAAATATCATTTACAGACTGAATAAAAATCAAAACTGTGTGCGTGCGCACACATCAATTACTACTCATTTGAAAACAAATCCATTAGTCATCTTGCATTCTAATGTTTCTGAAATAAAGCATCTTCTCTAATTGGGTATGTCTTTTTTCCTGAATTCTAATGTTCATTTCTTCATTAATATTGCTGAAAATGCTTAGAAATAAAGATGTAAATTAAATATTTCATTTTGGAGATAAAGTCGTAATCTACTAATAGTCTGAATATTAAAACTGTTGGATGATGCTCTTGAGGGATTCCCCTACACCACTGAATTCTCAATGTTCATCTTTTACTTTGTCATCAATCTGTTTTCTCTGAATCTAATGCCATTTAAGTTGCTTAATTTGTTTTACAGATGGAATAAAAATGATAGCTTTTCATTATCACAATACTTTTTTTCTACGAAAATGTGCTAGTTCGTTTTCATTAATTTAAGAGGATTCACTATAATATATTTATGCTGCTTTATACAAAAATCGTTATATTTTTTTAAAGCTGGTGTTTCCAACTATTGCTCCTATTGAGAAGTGAAGTATTTCCAAGCTGGAAAATAACATTTACAGCAGAATGAGTGCAGAAGAGGTTGTCTAGGCAGAATAGAGAAAAGCTTTGAGTATCCCTTTAACTTTCCCTATAGCAACTTGCATTTATGAACATGAATTAGCTTAAAAGCTATAAGATACATAGCGGAAGCGAAATTGAAATGTGATCTTTCCGCAATGCTGCAAGCCAGAGAATATTGCAGTTTGACAATATAGGCTGACTTCATAATTTATGCATCCTATTTCCTCGATGCAGCACTTTGAAACAACCACATATTCTTGCGTCCTTTCGTAACTTTTTAACGAAACCTTTGGTTCCCCCAATATATTCTATATGAACTTTTTCTTCTCTATTATTCGCGATTTCTTCCAATATCTGCAACGTTATTGATTTTCTAGTTCTTTTTATTACCTTTCAGTACTACATGCTATGCTCGTATGTAAAAAATGAACACAAGAAATACTTCTCATAATTTTGGAAAATTCGTTTCTCTAAGTTTCTACAACTTATTGACATCTAGGCGACAGGTCGAGTGACATTATGAGCAGTTGAATTTAATGGTACCGTATTTTTTAAATTTTATTTGATGCAAAAGCTTTCGGGAAAAGTATAAAAGAATAAAACTTATTTTAAAAAGAAACGAGCTAAATAATAATAGCAACAGTAAGGCCAATGTTACCATTACTCTGAGTCTGCAATTCTCTTAAAAGTTTGCTATAAAGTAGAGAAACATACAATGCTTGCAGGCTGTCATGAATGACATGTAGAATATAAAAAGTATAGCTCTTTTTTACGTTGTTGGTAAATGAAAATTTTTTTAAAAAACATATTTCTTGTAGCGAAGAAAACTTTATTCATACATTCTGTATTATGTTAACTAATTCTAGGTATTTTCTTCGTATATTAATGTAAGAAAACTTACTTAAGGCTGTTTAAGAATTTTCTGCTGGTTTTTTTAAAGTTAGGTTTCTCTTTTAATTGTGGTTGAGTTGTCATATATAGCTAAGTAATATTCCGTTATCCAAGAAAGGGTACCATTTTAAATATATTTATTGCTTTCAATAAATGTAAATGTTATTTTAAATTTAATGTTACATATTGTTGATCCTTATAATAACTTGATGAGCAAAGGTCCATTGCTACTCATATATTTATAGGTATATATATATATATATATATATATATATATATATATATTTATTTCAGATCTATAATCATTTCAAAGGGGGAAAAATTCAAAGAGTTAACACCTACTTTTTACAGCGTACTCCCACAAAATCGATCAGCTCAAGTTGGGATGTTTCATACTATTGGGTGGGCCACGACATCCAGCGTTAAGCGTGCATACAACGAAGTTCACAAGAGGCCGGTTTTTCGAGGGCATCTGTGTAACAAACAGTTTTCTAAGATTACGGTATTTACTCCAAAATTAGAAGCGGGTATCGAAGCTGAGACTATTTAGTAGGCTCCGGCTAAATGCAGGCACCAATTTTGAAACGATTTGTTGTCGACGTCGAGTGACCTCACGTTGTGATGCCAATTTTGAAGCGGTTTGGTAAATTGATGAATGACCTCATCTGAGTTGGTGCCTACGCTTCATTGACAGCAATTTCTCAGGTGAATTATGCTATTGATTCGCACTAACAGTAGAGGGAGAGGAATTCAATAGTAGAAATAAGCACGCGATGCGAAATTATATATATATATATATATATATATATATAATTATATATATATAGGTACATTATTATTTAGTAAATATTTCGCGTCTGTTGGTGTTTTGCCTACGATAGACTTAGGGAATATAAACTTTACGAATAGAAACTTAATTTCCGCGTGAGAAACTTACAGACGAGTGCCGCGGCGCGTGAAACTAAAAACTGTTTAATTGATGTATCGGAACTGCGTAACCGAACTGTGAAACTGGCAACTGTTTTTCAGCTGAGTATCAACTTAAAAACTGCCTAACTGATGTGTCAGAACTGCCTAAAAGAATTGCATGCCTCAGAAACTCGAACTTATAATGTAACTGCGAACTGGTTCTATTTAGCCGCATGTAGATCTTATAACCGCATACTGAGGAATGAATGCCCCAGCCGAGCAACCGCCTCCTTATATTTTAAATTCACACCAACGACGCCGAAGAGGGTCACTCATACAGGCGCAAACTTCGCGCCTGTCTTTTAAAGCTCAAATATACATTTACCATTGGCTGGTTTAAGTTCACCTGCCAGTGCGTGCCATTCGCAATTTGTTTAAAGTTTAAAACTTTTTGTTGGCATTGATTAGTTTAAAAGCGAACTGTACAATGTCTGTTGGGTTTAAAACCCCAACGAATTTAAAAGTCCTTCATTATATTAACCTTGTAACGTTAGTTCCTTTTTTTTTTAAAAAAAAAAGAAAAGGAGGGTTTCACACGCGACCCTCAGATTTCTCCTATGAATAATGTTTTATGACCTTGTTGGCTTTCCAGGTACTGTAACCGAAAAACACCAGAGACTTTTTCTTTTGTTGGCATACAAGCCACATGTTAACATACATATATGGTATCTACATTACTAATTACAATAAGTGAAAGATTATGACATTTAAGTTTGCAACATACGTATCATATTGTATTATATTTATGCTTCAGTAGCTGTGGGCCGTAAGGAACGTTTCAAAACTTAATGAACTACACTGCAACAATTCAGAGGTTATAGAGGAATATTAGACAAGCAAATTGAGATAGGAAATCTATGACCTGCCTTTTCATTTTTCATAATTAAGGTATTAAATTTCTAAAGATTCCAAACTAATAAAGCTTCCATTTGAAATAATACCACAATAACCGAAGCTGAGGAACATGTCTCTTTGACGCAGTCTGTATAGCACTGGTGTCAAGTAAAAGCGAATCATTGTTTTTTTAATAGTGTTTAACGCCCGTTTCAACTACTGAGGCACCACTGGCGGTGGACACTGATGATACATGAGGCGAAATGATATATTGGGAAAGAATGGATCATTGTTATCGAGTTCAGGTCTTGTTAATAATTGTTTTACATTTTATGAGTGAGAATGCTTCATAAAATAAAGGAATAATAAATAACCTAATTATGGGATCCCTACCCAAGATCTATAAAATCATGATTTGTCCTCTAATGCAATAAGGCACACAGTCAGCTATCCGTCTGTTCACTGGCGTACTGTCATATGATTCGTGTTAACATGAAATTTAAAAACTGCTAATAATTAGCTATTGAAAATCGGAATTTCCTTGCTTGTGAAGCATGTTTGAAAAAATTCTAAGGTAAATGTTTACTTCAATTCGCTGTAACACTGACCTGTCAACATTCTAATTTTAACTTCTTTATTGTCACATAATTCCGTTTATTTTATTCGTGGACTAGAGATTCCCCATCTCAAATTGCATATCTAAGACTTCTCTACAATATCTGAGACCATTGCGGTTTAGTTCATTAAACGTCAGTATTTTCGTATCCAGTCTTATGTAGTAGCAAAATGTGATCATCCTAGATTTATTTAAAACTTCAGAACCATCGTTTACCGTGTAAGAATGTTGGACAGGTTCGAAAATATCTCATGCTAAAACGATCGTGTGTTTGGATCATAAATGATAACAGATTTAGGTCATCGCTTCAAAGTGCAGCACTTTGTGCTAGCTGGTTCATTTTCAAAGATTAAGATGTTCTGCTGCGCTCCATTGCTCCATTCTCTTATCGGTATTATTTCACCGGATCCATTCCGCTAATGCGGCTCAGCAGTTTAGAAAAATATTTGGAATGGCACTGATATTTAAAAAAAAAAAAAAAAAACAGAACATGGCCGTGGAAAGGTCACTCTCTAGTATAATCAAGGCAACTTACAAACGATACATTCCATTTACTTTATTAGAATCTTTAGGACAATGCAATTTTAAAATTGGGAGCATTTCGCTCATTGAATTGCTATAATCTAACACCTTGAAATTAACTCACACTCCACATAAAATTACAATACGAATAACAAGCTCAAAAGGGGGGAGGGATCCTAATGCCTGACCTCAAATGGAATACAGGAATTTCCCTGATAACCCAATTAATCTAAGAATTCCCAATTTTGAAATTTCATTAATAACTTGCATCCCCGGATCGCCAGATCAACGAAATTGCAGAAATTGGAGTTGACCAAAGCCTAATCAATTTAATGGTAGCCCCGGAGAGGAGATGTCAACGTCATAGAATGATGAAACCTTCGGCCGAAACCAGCATCCCCTCTGGCAGTACGACAAAAGACACGGAAGATGACTTCACTAACCCAAAGCGATCGATACTCACTGTGATCACATGCTCTAACCAATGATCAGTTACCACAGCTCTAAAAACATTCTGGAAAGTGAAGTACTGAAGGAAAATAAAAAGAGAATGAGGGGTAAGAATTGCAAATGATAATGCTAACTTCTAACACACTTCATTTAGCTCAGAGTTTTTAACGTAAAATTAAACTCTTTGGGTCTCTAAACTCAGTTACAAGTGACAGAAATGGTTCTGTGAATTAGTTTTCTTGTTATATCAGCAGGTATCAAATGCATTTGCTGAACTAATGTCACTGTTGCAAATTACATTGTATTCCGCAGGTAGAAAGGGACTCCACATTTTCTCAACTAATATAACTTCAGATAAGAGAGGCAAACAAAATATAAGTAACTAGACAAATTCTAAACCCAATTAAAATTCAAATATAAATTAGGAGTTTGAACTCGATTTGCGTATGTAGTGTTAAGTATATTCGAAAATAGGAACAAATGTAAGAAATCTCACTAGAGATTTGAAACTTAATGTAATGGCAATCAGATATATTGGCAACCATCTTTTTTAAAAACATCTTTTGACCTTAATTATTTGTAAACTTTTTTTGCAGTTATGAACAAATAAAACGTGTTTTTCCAAATTATATTCTCTACGTTTTTCAATTATTGCTCAAGGGTAAATGTTGGAGCAGCTTCTACCCTTCTAAAGCCTGTTTATTCTTGAAGGAGTATTGCTTCTGTCATCTGTTTAATAATTATTTCTTCTTCTCATTTGGCACTACAGCCCGGAGTGAGCCTTGACCTGCCACGGCGACCTCGCTTTTAATGATGAATACTCTGTCCCCTCTCAAAAATAATTTTAGAAAACACATTCTTAGAACTCGTGTCTGAATTCAAATTTATTGACTATAAATAATATAGGAATGAAATCTATGTAAATAATAGAATTAACAGATTTAACTAAATAAAAAACAATAAAAATTGAAAAATAAAACATACTTTGGTCGTGTAAGGACGCTAGTTTTCGCGCCTTATGACATAATTTAATTTTGAGCCAGTTTAATCCTTTATATATATTTCCAAATTTTAAAGAGTCGGGGTAACATTTCGCTTACATTTGTGAGCCCCGTGGGTGTCTGTAAACCACATGAAGGTGATTTTTTATGGGAGTATATAAGAAGTCATTTCGCCTCGTGTGGGATCACTGTTTCAATACACTTCAATACGACTTCGAGTACATTGACAAGACTTCGAACACTTTGAAATACCAATTTTATCTAATCTGTCTATTGTTATGTACAGTACATTTGACCTACGGGCGCAAGAATTACGTAGTCGGCGTTAAGAATTAAATTGCTGATGACTCTTTGGCTTAGAAAAATCAATGATTCTAGTGCCGTGTTAGTAGCGGAAAGATCTACGTTTCTTAATTAGAGAGCCGATGACCCAAACGCGAAGACAGGTTCAATCCTAAGAACGAAGTCAAATTACCATCTCTGCCGGATGTAGGTCAAGGTCACTACACCGATCCCAGTTGTTTTCAGAAAGGCCTGCCAATGTAAACAATATTACAATCAATAAAACAGCAGGGCTGAACAAAACACCAAAAATTACCCTGAGATTCTGATGTGAAGTGTAGGCAATAGGCCGAGACAAATGAGTAACAACAATAAACCGCTTCCAAATTGGCCTCATAAAGAAACCGATTTTTAAAAGAGACATTAAGAAATGACTGAAAATAAAAGAGTTAAATTGAATAATTAAAAACTACACAGTACCTTGCTAGAATGGTAGGTAATAAACTCTCTAAAACAGCTGTTAATTATGATCCAGGAAGGCCTAAGGCCTAAGAAAAGATTAGCTCAGGAAGTTGAGGCCTAAAGCCGTGAAAAACAATAAGACTTTATTGACAACATTTAAAAAATATATGTGCATTTAATAACAATAGTTTAACAATAACGTGTTCTTAATCTGCTTAAATAACCTTTATAACCATACCTTAAGTTACTAGCCACTGACATGTATTTTCCGTAAAAGTGAATATAATTCAATCTATTGGCTGAGTTTTCTTATAGCATTAATATGTGACTAACGGAAGACTAGTATACTTCTTACGATGATGCCTTGAACAGTCAAAGCTTATGTTCATAGAAAAGAAAACATTTGCCTGCCTGACTTGGTTCAGACGAGACATTAAAAACGGAATGAGTTTGGTCTCTATTGTTTGCTAATTTCGGTCAAATAAAGTACATGCCTGCGGTGTTAGTGATGACTCATATCACATTGTTAATGCTACCTGCAATTTCCCCCCGAGCGAGGAAAACCCTTCAGCTAGGCTGGATCTGCTCTCTACACGTTTACTGCCAGCTTCGCAGCGATGCTCCAACGAGTTGGGTTGGATAAGGGTGCTTATGAGCAATATTCTCTTTATACTGTGACCTTTGTTTCATCACCACACGTTTTAGTACCTACCAAGCATGAAAGATGATGTTTTATATTTGTGAATCGTTACAGAATCTACCTCCACACATAAGAAAATTGCAAATATTTCGTTCTAATTTGTATACCCGCTGCAAATTGGAAAATAATATCTCTTTATGGTAGGGCATTTGTCATGGTTTTTTTTAATTACGAGGGCAAGTCAAAAAATAAGCATTCCTATTTTTTTCGATGAACAGATGGAATTAGGATAAGATAAAGAATACTTTTTATTTTAATACCACTAGTTTATTTTCTCACATAATCACCAAAGTTATTTAAGCATTTGACCCATACAGTAGTAGCTCATCCTGTTTGTTGAGTTATTTCAGTGTGATATAATCGAAATAATTTACCTCGCAAATTTAGTCAATGGTGGGTAGGGCATATGCAATCTTTCGACCATTTGCAAATTCACGGACACATTACATTGGTGGATGTTTCTGCCCACACACATCGAATAGCTTCGCGCACTTTCTTCCTTAACCAGTACCTTCGCCATTGTATAAGTGTTGCTGTGACTGTGTTCGGTTGCACAAGTCAGCATTGGTAGTGAAACTACACCCTATTAGGTATGCAGGCTGCAGTGAGTTTCGTGCCATTTTTAAAATAGAAATATTTACTTTATATTTTCTTTAATGTGTTCATTCACACCCCACTATAGACGGCTTAAATCACATTCTCAACCCTTTCTAGATAACATTAATCGCAGTACAGTTGTTTACTATTAATGAGTCAAGTTGTCTCATTTTGCTTAAGCTAACAACGCTCATTGAGTGCAGCCGTTCACTCAGAATAGGGAGCGAAAGTTGCTGCTTTATTTTGCTCACTTGTTAGGAATCTATACAAGATATCGGAAAGGAATTATTTTTTAACTTTACAACAGCAAAATTTATCTACTCAGTTCATGGTTGTGATTAGGTGACATAAATATAATACATTTTTGCACGAAAATAAAAATACAAGTTTTAACGAAATAGGTAACGATGATTGTTTGTTTTCACGAAAGTAAACTTTTTCGAGGGTACAAACAGTAATAGTAAAAATATATCATACTAATATAATATAGAAGGTGTGATCAGTTGAAACCCATCCAGGCTCGTTTATTAATATAAACTAATACAATGAATTTACGAATAAAACAGAAGCAGCAATATTTAAGGAACAAAACTGAAGTACTAAACTAGGAGAAGAATTCATTCTGGGCATTCAGGCCTCATCTGAATGTATGCCAACTCTCAAATCTATTATGCTTACATGGTCGTGTGAAAGAGACCCAGTTTTATCACACAACAGATATACCTTTCGGTGAAGAAGCAAAGTCGAATAACTAACTTTTGCAAAAATTCCTGTTTATTGTAGATATGTACAGAAGAGCAACTAAACTACGTCTGCACTAAGCGTTGGATACCGCCCGAAAAGGAGGACCATACACGGCATCCATGCTATGGTGAATTTCTCTTGGCTAACAATCCTTCGCTGTCAAAAATTGAATCGCAGCGCGTTGATTCATGTCGGTTCTGGTGGTGTAATGGTAACCATACTTGGCTCCTAAACCCAAGATTGCGGGTTTAATCACGGCCGGGATCGATGGATTTTTTCGGGCATAAAAATTCTAAGTATGACTTCCTCCGGAAGGGAGGTAAAGCCGTGGGTCTCGTGTCGTACATTTACGGCACAATAAAGAACCTCAAGCCTGAAAGAAGAGACCTCTGAGCAAAATTTGTCGGTCGTTTCACGCCCTGAATTGAATGGGACGCTGATGACCTGAGATGTTAAAGAGCGTGCATAAATTAAAAAAAAAAAATTTTTTTTTTTGACGGGTTCGAAATCGCCACCATTTTTACATAATGCCCGCATAGCCAAACACTGAAACCAAGTTCACTCCCCATCGCACTCTTCTGACCAATATCTCTTTTCCTACCCCTACCATCCGTGATTAATATGTAAAGCTGAGGGGACCAGGTGAGTTTCAGTTGATCACGCCTCGTAGAAATATTTGGCAACACATGTTTCTTATATACAAGGCTGAACATTACGCGTAATAATGTGTTTTCTACATGTCACGTAAACTATGTAGAAACCCCCCTAATAAATAAAGCAAACTTTGGCTTTTGCGCTTTTTATAGTTATATGCATATAACATTAAACAACTAAAAGGCTTTAAAACTAACCTTTCTTATAATTATTCCATAATAATTACATTATGAAAGTGTCACAATTAGGTGCTTGCGCGTTATAACCTACATTTTAATCCTAGTCTTCATATTCACACAGGAAAATGTCGGTCCAGGTGGTGTAGTGGTTACCATACTTGCCTCCTGAACCCAAGATCGCCGGTTCGAACCCGGCCAGTACCAATGGATTTTTTCGGGGCGTAAAAATCCTAAGTATGGCTTCCTTCGGAAGGGAAGTAAAGCCATGGGTACCGTGTCGTACATTTACGGCACGAAAAAGAACCGCAAGCCTGAAAGAGAGGCCTCTGAGCAAAATTTTCGGCTGTTTCACGCCCTGAGTTGAATGGGACGCTGATGACCTGAGCTGTTAAAGAGCGTGCATAAATAAATCATTCAAAAAAAAAAAAAACCACAGGAAAATACTTCTTCCTGATATGGCATTAGACGTTTGTGGATGCGGGTCGTCAAAGACGGTCTGCACTTAAAACCTAGAAGTCATTAACCCACGGTATGGCCAAAGGAGGTGATAGGAACCAAATAAATAAATAAATAAAAAAAAATAAAAAATAAACCCCAGGCCTTTGACATCAGTACCGACCAGGCTGGGGGCACCAGCATATCACACAGGCAGAAACCTTACACAGGTGCAGTCGGCACAGATATATTTCAATTCTTTGTGGACATTAGGCGACAGAAGAGTAACAGCAAATATGCATTATGCGTGTTATTGCGCCGGTCCTGAGACGACAGAAAATCCAAATGCTCTGTTCCGTTTCCGCGTGTCGTGTTGGTTACAAAGGAACAACTTTTCCCCTATAGATCAAACGCGGCGATATTATTGGCGAGGGAGAATTAAACGCTAGTTGGCAGTTACTGTACAATCTGAAAGTTTGCCGCCTCCCGGCTATGTCGTCCATAAAACTAGTCAGATAATAACTCCACGTGCTCTCTCAGTATATTATTGTTTCAACCGTAGTTTTGGCCCTGGTTATAAGTTTAAAGGATCCATGTTGACATCGCTTCCTTTCCTCTGAGAGTGGCTCATCTCGACAGTAGTTACCATGAATCGCGGGGGTCGACCTCTTCATGGCGTATACGGATGTATCTTCAGAACTATGTCATGTATTGTGAATGTGGTGTAACTGTTAAAAATACAAAAAGGAAACGAACTTGTGCTAAAGCTCGTGAACTACTGCTACAGTTGTCACAGTTCCACTCCCCATCTCAGATTCGAAATGTCCATAGACATAGATGGTCCTCTAGCTCCGGTTGCAAGCCGAAGCCCCAGTTCCTGTTCAACCATGTGCTATGAGTCTCTCATCCTTATCTCACGAAGCCAGATATTAACCTTGAATCCCCTAATTTCCATTGCTAAACGACAGATAACAGAGACTTTTATGACAGAATGAATGCATCCACAAAGCTGGATACACGTTTCGCTCTCGTCACGGCTTTCTATGGATGCAATACTCCATTCAATGTGTTGGAATCAGTTCACTTTAAAAACTTTTGTCAAAAAATGTGGTTTGACTATAAAACACCAACCACAAAAGTATTTTCTGATAACCCTCTGAAGTATATTGTGTCGTTACTAATGCAAACATAAAATTCTACTTTATAGGCGGTTGAAAAAAACGAACCGATAAAAAAATGTCGTAATACTTATTCATAAACCACGTGGAACACGTGGCAAAGTCGAAAACTTTCACCAGAAATAGGTAAAGTTATGTGCTAAAGAAAGTTACAAGTGAACATACATTGTGCGGTTTCAGACAATCTTAGGGGGAATCTGCTGGTCAAGGAAGGACTTTCTCTCAAAAACATTGTGTCTTGCGTGAATGCGGTGTTGACTTCTTTCCATCACCCTGATTCAGTTGTATTTATATACAATGTTTTTTCAATGGTAATATTAATTATTCTATAAAAGACCGCAGTTGCTCACTAGAGGGAGCCGCTTAGTCAGTCGGTTGCGCGAGATTGTGCAGTAGATTGTATGACATTGAAGTGTCATTTGTCATCAGAGACCCCCCCCCCCAAACGGAGGTAAATAAATGACCAGTAACTGCGGTTTTGTTTGTTTAAACTCCAAGATTTTCCTTTTAGATAAAATCTAAGATGGAGTACGGTAATTATAACCCATGTTTCGATGTCCTACGTCATCCGTACCAATCACACACAGGACTTAAATTGCTCCAGGATTATCCCAACTCATTGTTTGGCCAGACTGAGTTAATACGTAATAAGCACAAGATCTTTAACACAGATGAACACTGAAGTTACAGACGCGAGTTATCGGGGTCACTAAGGCAGAAACTCTGATCTAGTTGTGAGATCTAATGTAACCAAACTTACATGTATAGGATACATATAAAATATTTTGCGTTTTTATTCAATTGTGTAAGGTAAATTCCAGAATAGTTTATTACTCCCAAAGAGCCATTTTACAACTAAAAGTAATAGAAACATTGATTATGAGACGACAACTAAGGTCATCTGCCAACAACATGAAAGTGGATGGCGCACTTAACAGGGACCATGTGCCCCAGTATTCGAAGCTATATTTATATTTTTTTTCAGAGGATAAGTTGGTTATTTGTTTACAATAATTCTTTCTATGTATAAGCATGGTTTTAAAAACAGGATTTACACCTAAAATTGAGTTTTTTTTAAGAGCAAATGTATACTTTTCGTATTCCCTTAAAATTTCAGGTGTTAAACTTAGAAGTTTATGTTTCATATTTTATAAAATGTGAAACATAAACTGTAAACTGTAAAATGTGAAACATAAACTGTGGCGCTGTAAAATCAGTGTAGCTCCAGTGACAGCAAATAACCAACTAAAATAATATACCTAATTGTAGCATTTCCTAAGCATTACTAAACATCAGAAAAATGTGATTGCCGTAGGTAATAACATTTTTCTCTTCATTGTAGTCATCTTAATATTAATAACTGCACTGTGATAGCGAATTTAAAAAAGAGTTTAAATTTTTGACGGATAAAATGGCGCACGTGCTGTATACAGAGAAATACCTATAAGAATGAACAACACAAATGCATTTAGATTCTGTGTGTAATTGTAGTTAAGGTGCTCTTCTGTACCTATCTACAATAAACCAGAATTTCTCCATAAGTTAGTAATTCAGCTTTGCTTCTTCATCGAAACCAAATGCTTCTGCTTTTGTGCATTTTTTGTCAGGTAAAACTGTTTATACAGCAAACTAGGCGGAGACTCTCTTCGTATGAAGGCTGCTGACAAAGCATTGCAGTGCATTTGGGCATTCACACGAGCATACAATGTAGCTTAGTTGTGTTTCTTTCTGTGTGTTTTTGTTTTTTGATTGTTTAAAACCCGTTTTTACTGCTGATACACCACAGGCGGTAGACACTGGTGATGCACAAGATTTTATTTTTTTGTGAATGGTGTTTAACGCCTGTTTTAACTACTGAGGCACCACAGGCGGTGGACACTGATGATACATGAGATGAAATGATAAATTGGGATGGGATTTTTTAAAGGGAACGTTCCAGGTCTAAGTTTAAGGTACCTCACCGGCATTTGTCATTTATGTGAACTGAGGAAAACCTGGAAAAAACCTCAGTCAGGAGGATGGACCTGGCGGGAATCGAACCCCAGACCTCCAAGGGATGAGAGATGAAAGGATATTTTAAATGAAGGAAACGTTTCAGGCCTAAATTAATATTTATGGGAACTGAGGAAAACGAAGAAAATAAACTCAAGTCATTGAGGACGATCCTGGCGGGAATCGAATCCCAGATCTTCCACTTACGATCATGTTCTGTGTTTGATACATTGCTTATAAACATAGACTGTGCTTTTGATGGTGATCAATTCATGACTTCAGTTCAGGACTTTCCTGCATTATGGAACAGGAAAGGATTAAAAAAAAAAAAAAAAAAAAAAATAGTCCACAACGTTCTAAATTATTGCATTATTCTTAAGCAATTCTATAAAATATGAATTCTGTCTTATAGATGATTTCAAATCTTCTGTTCTTAAGTGTGTGTAATAAGTGAACTTTCTGATTGTATGCAGTCTCTGACTTGATGAAATGATAGTTTATATATTTATGTTATTCTTAGTTAATGAACCGTGTTTTCTTCTTTCAACAAGATCTTCAAATAAGTTGGCAAACATTCGGAAATAATTGAATTTACTGCATTGCTTTGAGGTTCTTTAAAGAGTGTATGCAAAGTTCCCCTTTCTTCTCGTAAACAATGGATGGATTCTTTCTCCTTTTCTTTATAACACTTCTTGTATATTATAGCCAAATAGCTAACGTTTTTAAGATCATCCATTAAAAATAACATGTTCATATGTACGCATTGAATAAAAATATATTATAACTCAGAAACGAATGATAAACATCACCTACATTCAGTTTAAGGGTACTGTAACGCATATATTCTTAAATTTTTTATTTCGTACACCTGTATCGCATACATAATAATCGTGTGAAAGAATTAAGTGCTGGTTTATGAATCTCATTCAAGCTATCTGAAAAACAAAATTTATTAAAGAATTAACTTAGGTATAGTATGTCAAGCCTGTCATACTGTTTTATTACTATGCTGATTTTGTGTAAATATATTGCCACCATTTGATCGCCTGCCACATCATAATAAAATTAGGTGTTTTAAGAGTAATGTCATTACCTCATTTTAAAAATAGCAAAGCTTTAAAAACAGATAAGTAGCCACAGGTCTGCTTTTGAAGCATTTGAAGCAAAGTATTTTACTATCCTATTTGCAAGTATTATTTGTTTTCAAAGTAAAGATACTTTAGCACATAGATAATATTTATTTTTGTAGCAATTATCGTATTGTTATTACGATATCAGACTTTTTAAAAAACCGACGTACAAATTTCTGAAGCTCCAGAAAATATCCAATATCTGATAAGTGATAAATGATAAATATACTCTAACGGATGATGCTTGCTTGCTTTGGGAGAATTGCCAGCAAACGTTCCTACGCCTTGCCAATGCTTTCAAGTGTACCGACAAAAAAGCTGCCGAAAGAATCGGGTCAACCTTTACGGTGGGCTGCCTTTGAACAAAAGACTAACGGCCTCCCAGTGGTTTCGTAGGGGTTGAAAAACCGATTCTTTATCATTAGAGCGATGCAGTTCATAACTATATCCTTCTGGCTTCCATAAGCAATTTTGTACCCATTAACTATCTTGTACTGTGCACAATTGCTAATATTTATCAATGTACATATAGGCGTATTGAAAAAAAAATATATATGTACATAAGTACAACATGTATACATATGAAAAATATCTTGTTTAAACCTTAATTACCAGATATATGAAGACAACAAAGGGGAGCTGTAAATATTTTTCACTTCTGCAATCGCGTAAGATGCTCAAAACTGTTCACCGCTATTATCCAGACACTTCTGATTTCGGCGAACTACTGCCTATAGTGTCCTTAGGGATTACTTTGCACGATATTTCCATTTCTTCCTATAGTGCAGCAGTTATTGCAGTTGTTTCCTGCGATATCCACATATTTTAGGCTCCCTACAGGTAAAGGTCTAGAGGTCTTAAGTCAGGGAAATAAAGAAGCATATACACGATCAAGAGATATATAATATATGCAACAATTAGGAAGTACTTGAAGGGAATGTAGTCTTTTTATTGATCATATTTTTTATTTTTATTATTTTAGTAAATTTCTAATTGTAACCTAGTTAGAAGTATAAACTGGAAAATAATAATGTAAAAATGTAATTTGTAATTAAGAAAAGTGTAAGCGTTTACAATACACGTCCCTGTGTAGGAAATAAGGAAACGGGATGGGTTATTTCAGATTTTTATTTATTTATTTATTTATTTTTACAACTTCCTGCCGAGGCCAAAACCCTGACGAATAACACATTAAAGTTATATCTCATGGAACCCGTATATACGAACCATGATATCTTTAGCACTAAAATATTATAATTAGGTTTGCACATACATATTATAGTTACATTTCCATGGCAGTGGGCCGCAAGTACTGCTTCACATGTTAAACGCCTCCTCATCCTCATAGGTGGTCAAAGAGGTAGCACTTCTTTTCGACAAGGTAAAATCTAAATTGAAGCAATTTTTTTCCCCCCAACTGATCTACTTTTTCATTTCCATAAATGCTCTAATGCCCCGGCACCCACCGCATGTCGGTCCTGGTGGTGTAGTGGTTACCATACTTGCCTCCTAAACCCAAGATCGCGGGTTCGAACCCGGCCAGGACCGATGGAGTTTTTCGGGGCGTAAAAATCCCAAGTATGGCTTCCTTCGGAAGGGAAATAAAGCCGTGGGTCCCGTGTCGTACATTTACGGCACGAAAAAGAACCTCAAGCCTGAAAGAGAGGCCTCTGAGCAAAATTTGTCGGCCGTTTCACGCCCTAGTTGAATGGGACGCTGATGACCTGAGATGTTAAAGAGCGTCCATAAATAAATCATTCCAAAAAAAAAAAACCCCACCGCATTTCAAGTCTGTGCAAGAAGTTAGGGCAGTCAGGGTATTTTGGCATTCCAATACGTCCATTCGCTAGCATTCTGTTGCGTATTGCCGCCTATAGTTTCAGTTTGCCGACTAGCCTTCCTGTGGTCCGGGCAAGGGAAAGAGAATTTCCAGAACATTGCATTATTACATACAATTATACATTCAACTAAAATGAATCATTATATGCACTTTGATTAATTCTACATAGTATACAATTGTAACTCTACATATAATACACGGATCACAACGCTTTTTCAATGACAAGACACAAAACAGCTGCAAATAATCACACAATTACTGATTATATGCTATGCGTGTCTGTTACTCAATTATATTATAATTGATGGGACACCAGATCTGTTTAAACATTCCATATAACTATGACCTCTAATGGGAAAAGGCACTTTTAGTAATTCCAATATGCTGCGCTTTTGAACATAGCACGAATGAAGCGAATAATGGTGTATTTTTTATTTTGGTCGGGGAACGAATGAAAAAGTTTGAAAATTTCAAACTGATGGGTCCAGGCGATGGAAGAAAAAGTCAGACGACATTGATGCAACTTCAATTCTCTTTCTTGCTATGATCCCCTTTTAGGTATTTTACAGAGGTCTGAGTGTTTTCCCCCCTGGACACTATTGTTTCTATGCGGATTTTTATTGATATTTTATTTTTATTGAATACATATACATATACTTTTTCTGCATGAATGTGTTCGAATGTACAACTACATAATACCTATCATTTTCCACGGCAGAGCTCCAAAAATGCCTGACAACAGATGACTCGTTGCTACTTTTGGACTGATGAAAGAAGCCTAGGCACCCATCTTGCACTAACCTTATTCATGTTTAAATGTTCGTGAATAATTCGAAGGACTGTTGTTTTAGAAAAGTTTAACCTTGCTGCTATTTCTGTAACTTTGAGCCGCAGGTCTTCCATAATTTTTCCTTCCACAAGAGCCATGTTTTAAGGAATGAACACCTCCAAGGACCGACCTGTACCCTCTTCGTCTTCAATGCTTTCTCGACCCATTCGAAAAAGTGGTCTATTCTTTCGCTGTAGAATATGAGAGGAATGCTTCTCCATTTACACCATCCAATCCCTGTTTAATTTCATTCCGAGTATGTCCTTTTGTGAATAACTGAATAACAGCTCGAAACTCCGTTTTGAACAGATCACAATCTTCTACGCATAGCCTTCATTGCGCAACTATATCTGAACAACTGAACACAGGGAGCGGAAGTTACAGCTGCAATTATTTACTTAACAGATAATAAATGACACTAGATAAGGGTTTTGTGGCGAATCTGGAAACTTATGAACCTACCTTCTTAAGTCGCCGGCATTTAATATATAAAATGTAATTAAAAATACAGGGCTATTCTAAACGAAAGGAACAATTTTGCCTATTTATTATAAAGACAGTGTATAGAAAAGCTCATGAAAACTCTCCAAGTCATAATTATTTACAAATATTCCATGTGACACTGCGCCACATTCCATATCTCCTAGCGATAGTAAAGTTCTTGCAGCATGTCAACATATATGGTTTTGGTAAAGTTCTAATTTCTGGCAACAAAAGTAACCTCAGAAAGCTCTTTTATGATTTGAATCAAATCTTTAAATGACATAGTATCACGATCTGAATATAAAGTACTAAACGGTTTTTGAAGAGAATGGGATATTAACTTTGTTTGTTTGTTGAAATATAGTATCGACATTTAATTTTTGGGATGCAATATATCGGTGTCCAAAGAAATACACGTTTAAGTAAAATACAAATATTTAATCAAATCAATGGTATTATTAGCAGGAATGTAAAGAAAAATAGAACTGAAATGCAGCTCAAATTTTACAAAGCAATGTCTGCAACTAGCACAGCAGCGAAATTTGGGCACTCACAGAAAAAAACAAAAAGTAAAATTCGGATTTGCACATGAAATGAAATTGCTGAGATTAGTCAAAGGAGTAACACGCCAAAAATATTTCAGAAATGAAAGCATAAGAAACCATCCGCAAATAGAGAGCCTAAATGATATAATTGGATGGAGCACTTAAAACGTATTTATATAATTGTATATAAACCTAAAGGTAGAAGAGAGAATGGCCCACCGATGAAACGATGGACTGTTCAATTTAAAAGCCGCAACAGGATTAGTTCCTGGTGCTTGAAGTACATATGTAATGATGTGTGTCCAGTTTATGGTTCTCATCTGTTATTATTTTCAGAGATTATGTTTGGAAAATTCTTCCATTTACCTTCGTCTGTTCTTTCTTCCCTTTAAAGATGAAGGCAACTTTTCTAAAGCTTTTATTGCGTTCAGAGATATTGTAAATATATTTATGCAATGTTGAGCACAGCCGCAGAAGTAGTTGTGATTGAATGTCGATGAGAATGTGTTTCCCGCTTGAACGCTTCTCTAAACGCCACACACAAACACACAGGTGGGAAATGGCTGACGTACTGTCACATTACCCGGTATACTCTTTTATTACTGATGGGACGAAACCGCGGTGGTTGCCTTGGTGGTGGACGATAGTCATTTGTTGTCCAGCTTGACATTTGAAACTGTTCGCAAACAACATACAATCAGTAGAGGTATTGTTGTTTCATCACGGTTAGCAATTCTATTTCTTGTCTTATTTAATAGTCCATATTCTATCTGCTCGATTTCTACTGTTCATGTAAACTTTAGAATTATATTTATTTGCTCATCTTAAACGTATTTAAATATGATATGAGTCAGTGTAGAATTGCTTTAAATTCTCTCTTATGGAGAGCCGGACCATTAGAGCGTTTAATGTGTCTATTTATAATGTATACTGTACTATTTACGTTCTACTTTTACTATTTCCAGTTTACACTTTTGCATTTAAGTTTATTAACCGGTATGGTTTCGCTTGAGTTTTTCACTAATGCATACTCTCTTTTGTTAAATCAATTCAGAAATGCCTATCTTTCATGGTTTTTTCCGCCCGTTTCACGGCAGCTGGCGAATCGGCAGTCAGAGCGGTAACTTTAGGCGAAGCAAATGCATATCCGCGCAGCTGACTCAAGTCAGATAACTGGTGTTATCTTACACCAGTACTGAAATCAGTATGTACAATGTAACAGGAGATTTTGAAAATGTTGTCCTGTTATATCCACATTTTTCTGGCAGCTTTATAGAAAATTGAAATACACATGCTTGATTCTATCCTCCGAAATTAAGCCAATTTAAACTTGAAAGCATACAAGGACGAATTGCAGGAAAGTATTCTAGTAAATTTCTATATTTCATATTTTTTACTAATAAAACATAACGGTTGCATAGACCGATTTTCTCGTCATGGAAGATGGTATAGTGTATAAAATCTGACTTTTGTGTGCTTTAGTGTCGAAACATGACCAGGAAATATCCTTCCTCAGTAAAGAATATTAAGCGTGGATAAACTATTCTTATCATTAATGCTCCGTACTATCTAATTAAGGAAATTGCCGAATATCAGGATCACCTGCAAGCAATTAGTAACCTATATTGTTCTTGTATGCTTTCTAGTTTAAATGATTTACTTTCGGAAGATGAACTGATGTGTGTGAATAACAATCATTTTCTACAAATATATAGAAATACGTGGATGCAGCAGGCCAATATTGTCAACATCTTTTGTCATAACTGAGCGTGGAAGATAGCCAATATATCGTTTTTATCTGAGTGAATATGCTCATATTTAAGATTAAGATAGAAAAGAACATGTTTCCGTACACTTGGGGTCCGTAGGGACAGTTTTTATTTTGCCTTTTTGTCTACTTTGAATTTTATTACCTATATTAAACTTTAAGACATAATTATGCTTGTTGGATTGTTATGGAGTTTTCTATGATTATTTACGCATTTTAAAAAGCACATAAAGAATTTACTATATCGAAGTGAAAAAAGTTATAAAATTAAATGTCATCTTCACCTCACAAAAATATATATTGAGAATCTTGTTATACATTTATTTCTTTTCAAGCAGTCAATTTTTTTTTTCCTCAACCCATTCACTTAAGCTCTTTAAATAGCACAACTTTCATTAGTGAAATGAATGCAAGATTACCTCGGGCATACGAATGCCAGGAAATAGAGAGGATGAGGGAAATACTGTTGTTTTGAAAAGTGCTGGCAAATGACCTTGTATAGATCTGCGCGAGACAATTCTAGGATTGTGGTGGGGGTAACTTCTCGGCTGCATAAATATAACAAATAATTGCAAGCGAGAAAGATGAGAGCGGTACAGTAGAGCAATAAACCTGTCCCTACAATGTACACAACACGGAAGTAAGGGAGATACTAACCTGATTCCCCTATAAATATATAAACAGAAAAGGAACTGGACCAGAATTCACTCTGAATTCTTTTGGTTATTCGCCAGGACTATTCTAAACTACTTTACTTTGTCTTGATCGACATTTCCATGATGAAAGATGAATGTTTTTTGTAACTAGTATAAGTCCTTCCGAAATAGTTTGTTTAAAATATGTTCTAATTACTTCAGTGGAAGTAGAACGCTCTTTTTTCGCTATGAAAAGTGTTCTCTCTAATAAGGGACTGACTATGACAATTGATACCTTGGAAAAACAACTTTTCTTAGCTTGTAACCAAGAAAAATAAGCTTAATTACTTTAATTATGTGATATAGAAAGTAATAAGTATGTTAAAAACATATTTCCATTCATAATGGGTGATATTGCTTTCTGTTTTCAATTTTAATAAATGCTTATTGTAATTATATTACTGCTTATTTTCAGTATTTTAAGTACCTTTTTGTCTGCCTATTTAAGCAAAATAAATACCTTAATTTCCAATCTCTGGTCATAAGGCACTTTATTATTTTCAGCGGGGTTGAGCTATAATTTCCAGAACTTGAATCAGTTGCTCGTATATTACATCTCCTTCGCTGGGAGTTTCAACTCTGATAGCCGACCCACCAGCTACGGGCGACAAAACAATGAAAGATCCAGTATTTTCCCTAACTGTTACTGTCTTTTTTTTCTGTTGTTTGCCACCGCTGTTCATGTATTTCCACATTCGACCTTGAGACCTGAGACCGCTTCTGCATCGTGTGCCATTTCTTTGTGTGCTCTAATCAGAAGTCCACGTTGTTGCCGCATGTGCCTACCTATCTTGAATAACCCGATAACCTCCTCATCGCCATTTTAGCTGTTAAATTGCTCATCTGCTAATTTATGAATTTCTTATGCAGCAGGATCTGTGTTTGAGAGCTCCATATAGCACTATAAGAAATTCACTTTTCAAACAATTAGAATTTAGTTTTTTAAAATTTTATAATCCTGTCATGAAAATTAAATTCATGTCCCAAAATTTGCACCAGGCTAGGCCAACCCTGCATCTTATTTCTTCTCGTAGTTCCGAATCATTTTAATCATTTTCCCAAAATAGGTTTATTCGGTTACGTAATTTTTATGTTTTCTACAATTAATTGCCTCTTCAGCATTTGTCTTTAACTGCGCTCCTCCTTTGATTTAAATTGACGAGTATTTTTTTCCTACATCTAACAAATAGGACTAAGCCGTCCACACTCACAGTTCTTTGTTCATTTATATTTATGCAATGCGTCTTCTTTGACCGTTTATTTTTCTGAAAAAAAATACATTGGACATATAGGATGATTAAAAAGTCGCGCGCCATAGGGTAACTCCGTTATTACTGTAGGTTCCGAAAAAAGAAAGAAGGGAAAAATTTTAAAAAAATACATAGTTTTAAACAATGTCCTTGAATCTTGCAACGTAAGATGCATCATTTGGGGTAATTAGAACAATTGAACAATTCAAAGAAGATTAAGGGGTAGGGTTGATAGTCTGATTGAACACACAAATAACTTAACAAAAAATTGATACTCGGACACTACAATGGCAAACATTTAATCACTAGCAATACCATGTCCTGTAATTTCTCCGCTTGCACACTAACGCAGGGAGTGTTCAAATTGTGGCAACACATCCACGTTAAGGCAACTGATTTAAAACTACGTATTTCCAACTATTTTACCCTCTTTCCTTTTTCGGTACCTACACTAATGCCGGAGCTATCCTATGGCTTGCGACTTTTGATCACCCTGTATTAGGAATTTAGGAGAGTTGGGATCGTCATGTTTCACTCCCTTTTCCAACTAAACTTTCCTATCTTTATTTTTTGTTCTAACTTTTGCATATATTTTATCAAAATTGTGATATATTTGGTTTCTGCATTTGATTCTTTTAGGGATTCAATGACACTTGTATGTTTTACGAAGTCCAAAGCTTTCTGGAAGTCCCTAAATGCATGCACATTATGAATTTGAATTCTTTAGCTTTTCCTGTTCCTGATTCATGGGTTAGAGATTGTCGACTATGTTAAAATTTGACGAAAGTCTTCTTATTCTGCTAAATGAGTCATCTCAAATATATTATTTGAATATTAGAACATAAATTAAAAGAAAATTTATTTTAAAGCCTTAATTTTCATTGTTTAAATCGCTTTTGCGCACAGTTATTCTTTCCTTATACCTGTTCTCTCCCTTTCCCTATCGTGCTCAGCTGGTCACCACAGGATAGCTCACCAGCTAATGCTTAATTCCTAAAGGCTCTCTCGTCTATCGAAAGTTCTAGCAAGCTGTAACGTAACCATTCCATTCTGACTGGTCTCGTAACTGAGAATCATCTCCGGAATAACGGGGTTTATAGTAGCATTCGGCCTTCTATTAAAATTGTTAGGCCCGGAACCTTCTCCAGAAAGTAAGCCCTTTGACTTAGGCACCATTTGATTTAGAACTGTGCAAAATTCTAATACATGCTTTCTGCCCCTGCTTCTTTTAGGATACCAATGACCCTTACATGTTCTATGAGGCCTAAAGTTTTCTAGTAGCCCATAAATGCATAAACATTATGGATTTGAATCAGGAATTGGTTCATGGGGGAGATAGTCTATTAGGCTAAATTTTGAACTAAAGTTTTCTTATTCTGCTAAATGAATTTCAAAGTAGTATTTTAGCATTGGAACATAAATTAAAAGAATTTTTATTTCCTTTTCATTACTTTGTGCTACTTTTACACTTTTTTGTAATATTGTTTTCTTTTCCCTTTCTCCATCCTGCCCATCTGGCCACGTCAGGATAGGTCGCCAGCTAATACTTGTTTCCTATTGGCTTCCTCGTCTGTCGAAAGTTCTAGCAAGCTGTGATGTTCTATTCCCTTCTGACTGGCTCTCCTCATTGAGGGTTGTCTCCGACACAGTGAAATTTATAGTAGCTTTTCGCTTTCTATTCGAAATTGTTAGACCTGGAGCCTTCTTGAAAAGGTAAGTCCAGTGACCCTAGGTACCATATGTTTTATTTTTTTATTTTACGTATAAAATTATATTTGCATATATTAGCGTACGGCTCTCTTTTATAAATCTTCTATGAGTTTTAATTTTGTATTTGAAATCACCGAATCGTCGGTTTGGGCAGCAATAAAACTCTTTTATTAATTCAATTTATTATATGTTTGATGGGTCCATTATTTGAAGCTTTATAGTTTTAATTTAAATTATATATTGCTGATTTACATTTTACAATTTTCAACCTGAAATCTATCTACTCAATATGTGTATTACATTTACATCTATCGTTGTTTAATGAACTATGTTGGTATTGTAAAAAAAATTCTTCTCCGGAACTTTATTTGATTCCGGTCACATTCTGGGGGGAGGATGCGGGGGGGGGGGGTTATTCCAGTACAATTCCAAGGCTAAAGCAGAAGGGTGTCAAGCTGTGATTATGTAGTTACAGAACTTGATACGTAGCAGTGTATTTTGCATCATGAACCCTAAAGCAAACTATAAATCAAATATTATTATTAATAAGTGCTTATTTATATAGAATGTGAAATAAACGAGAGAAGAGAGAAAATGTACACTAAAATATAAGAGTCCGACCTCTAATAAATCTTATTAGTCACTTTACTGTAGATAGTTAAACTTTGATCTGCACACAAAAGAAAATATTTTCAACAGCTCCACATATTGTAGTAGTTGCAAAAGAGACATAAGGTAAAAAGCATTCCGTTAATGGACTGATACAACAGTATCAGGAATATCTGATAGTCTGTTCTCGTTATATTACAATGTACATAGAACATTTTCTTATTGCTGGCTATATCATTTGTGGAGAACAATTTTCAAAATTATTCTTTCGTGTGATCTAAATAAAACTTTTTTTTTTAAAAATCCCTCAGTGTAATAGGCAACTGGTCCAGAAGGGAGACTCATTTAATAGCTATATTTGAAGTCATGGCTTTGATGTGTGCCAGTATAATGGTACGAGATTGTCACCCTGTGACGTCATAGCCCTAGGGGCTCTTTAGGCTAATTCGCAATATAGCAATATACAGCACACTCGGACTTAATGAACAAGGCAATGATGCACAAATTGCGAAAGGTTTCAGAAATAAAATCAAGCCTCTAGAAGGAAATTAGCGAAAATGAAATGGGACTCTCCACGATTGGCTCTGCACCGGAGCATGCGTAGATTTTTTTGCTTCTGCCCCCCCCCCCCCCCCAAAGTGTCAAACAGTTACCGTTAGGTATTAGTGGGATATAATCACATTTCGAGTAATACGAGAACTGTGAGGCTCGACCAAATCTAATTTTCCTGTTGCGTCCTCTATAAGAGAGACAGAGTGCAAACACAGGTTCTTAATTTAAGGGTCACGGTCGACGTAATTTCTCTCCTAATGTAACATCCCGTTCACAACTTTAAGTAGCCTCATGGCAGAGTAAGAAAACGAACTTCAGAATATGAAAGCGGATGCAATACGTTCTTAATGGTTGTATGAGTTTTGCAATATTTATTTACGGAAATAGTTCCTTCATACTAGCCGTATGTAGGACTTTAGTTAGAAAGGAAGAATGATATTTGAAAAATCTGGGTCACGGCTGCAATTCTAACCACGGATCTTCAGCCTTCCCAGGTTTAACGCATAATTTCCCATTAGCGCTTTGTTCTAACTTTCTGTTCATGAATGTTAAAGAGCTTCCTTAAATAGAGAAACAAACTGTCCATGACGAAATCGCAGCTAACCCATTTAATGACAAAAATACCGATTGCACTACTCCCAATGTAAATGCAGGATGTCACTGTTAGTTCAACATAGGAGTTCTCTAGCGCGTTGAACCCTGGCTTCCTTTGACGAATGGCGTGGTTAGAATACCGGCCAAGACCCGAAGGGAACAACTGATCTGTTGTAGAGCATCTGTACCAGTCTTTACAGTTTCAGCAGAACCATGTACTTCTTTCATCGTGAACTTTTGTGTGGTGTTACTTTCTATTATTGTTATTATTATTATTATTATTATAGTTATGTTAACTGATTTACATTATAAATTCGATATGTCTTCTTTTCGGCATTATGCTGAAATTGTGATCACAAGGGAAGAAACCATGTTCCATTAATGGAAGAAAAAATGCGGAATCTTTTTAAATTTTTGTGTCAATTAATCCTAGAAACAATTTGGCCATTGGGTCCCGACTTCTTTAATATGAACAAGCCCATAAGTTTGTAAATAATTCCAAAAAAAAAAAATGATCAAACTAATAAAAGAAAGTTATTTCATTATGCAATAGTTTCAGTGGTATTAGAGATAGTTAAATATAGATTATATCTTTTGAGTTGCATTTAAACTATTTATAAACTGGGCTATATTCTATATTATAATATAAGATTAAATCACCTACACCCTTCATCAGTCCTTCGAGAGTTGTTTATATAAGCTTCTCGTGCCAACCCTGCTGGTTTTAAAAACTTACTTTATAACCTTTGAGAGCTGTCTTTTCTCTTTCCTTCACGAGATTCGAGAACATTCATCTTCATCTGAAGTACTCATGATGCTTAATGATGCTTTGCAAGGTTTGATTTTACAATTCAAATTCCAAAGATCACTATTGGGCTTTGATATAATAAGCGAAACGTACTATAAACTCAATTATACAGTTAAAATGTTAAAAAGTGTAATGGACAGGTAATCTGATCTTTAAAAAATACAACGACAGCATTTTAAACTTATAACTTATTTACAGACATTGCTATTCTTTTAATAGTGCATATGCTCTTCTAGCTCCATACTTTTCGGGTGAAAAAAATGATGTCTGCTCTTTTAACAAATGCTTATTCATATGCAAAATGGACATACATTCGATCGATTTTCATGAATCAATGATTTGTTGTAAATGAAACTTAATATGACAGGCGCATGCAAGTGTTATCAAAAAGTTCCTAACCTGGTTCTGTTACAAGAAAAATATCATTTGAACACATCTCCTTAAATATTCTCCTTAGGCAGCAATGCACTGGTCCCAGCGTTTCTGCCACTTTTGGAATGAGGTCTCAAAGTCATTGTTTGTGAGTGGAAAACTTTCTGCGATTCACGTTGTATCTCGTCAATCGGTGATCTTTATGATGGACGAGAAAAGGAATTTGCACTTTCGTTCTTACTACTCGAAGCATTGTGTACGTTGCTTGCATCATTGCCGTAAGCTTGCGGAAACATGTTTAACATCTCTTTGGTGCATTTCCCAGTTTTAACGCACACTTTCACGCTCTTTGTTCCAACCTGCTGTCCATGATGAAATTGTAGACCAGTACACGCATGTGAAGACAAAAATACCGATTGCACTACTCCCAATGTAAATGCAACGATGCCACTTGGCACACTTCTAGTTCAAGGTTACAGCTTCCTAGCGCTGCGCTTGCAATCTGTATTTCCTTTGTTGGCGAGCTACAAAACCAGTCCGGGAACTTTTAGATACTACCTCATGATTTCGTATATATAACGTCCTGAAAACAGTGAGGTTTTGTTGTTTTTTTAATATCAGTATGTTCTTCCTCAGTTCATAGGTTGATCTCGCCTTCTTAAAAACTCCTTTTTGGGGTTATACTGGATGGGTCATGCAGCTATGAAGTAATCGCGTGGCATTTGCTTCTACATATGATCGATATGTGTATGCTCAGAGTGTTTAGAATGTTACTATCGATAATGCAAGTGGAAATAAAGTTCCTCAAAATTTCCGAGGTAAAAGCTCTTTAACGTCTTGTATTATTATTATTTTTTTTTCCTCCATACAACCAAGAGAAAATCCCTTTTGGCGTGAAAGGCAATAAATGGATTTTGTAAGAGAATTTTCCAAACGGTTGTCAATACCGTTTAGCATTACGGATAAAACTCTTGGTTGCTTTTTAAAGACTTAGAACTTGGACGCTGATACGATTGAAATAAGCATATGGTTTTATTTCTAAGTCTCTGTTTCTTATTACTGAAATCATTTACCCTTACCTAACGTAACCCAATCTATTTATTTGTATAACTACATTAATTAATAATATTTGTGTTATATGTTCACCTTCCCTTTTAAAATCTTCTATTTTATATTTTCCGTTATGTTTTAAGTTATTTTATTTACATTTTCTTAAGTTATCTGTTACTAATATCGCCCTGTGCAGATTAAACTGGTTTAAATAAAACTATTAGCAGTTCATTCTCTGTTATTAATTTCCACAATTTTCATAGTCGATTGTACCCAGGTCTTTTGTACTACTTTATCTGTTTATTTTTGTCTAATGACATTTAACCGAAGCCTATCTCTCTGCTTTATTTAACTATTTTAAGCAGTTATATAATTTTTGTCGATGTTTATGAATATCATTCTCTGTTACATGGCATGTATGCCAATTATTTATATATATATTTTTCTATTTTCTATGTAACAGTATTATTATGTATATGATCTAAACAGCTCTCCTTGTGTTGATGTTATTTTAAGTAGGCGTTTTCTCCCCTCTTCCTCTTCCACTTATAATATTAGCCTTATAATTCCTCGGCTGCGTGCAACTAATGGCTTATTTTTATATTTTATTATTAGTTTTGTGTCGTTGTGCGAGCATTTCTTCCTTTCCGATCGATATACTGATCTTTCTACTTCCTCTTTCCTTACGCAAGGTGTGAGGAGCAGATTGATTGGACATCTGCTCAAGCAAATTGTACCTATGCATCGTTTCTAAATTGTTAGGCCTGGGGCCTTCTTCGTTACTTACACTCACTAACCCAGGTAGAATGTATCTTTAAAATATTTTTTGTGAAATATTTATGTATTATTTGATTTACTTAAGATAAATTGTTATAAATTTGCTCGGCAAGGAACGTGCATTTGTTAGCCAGTCATGGTTGTTCAGGCACAGTATTAAATTCTTTTTTGTTTGTTAAGCAAGAAGATTTTATCACATGATTGTACCTTAAGATTTTTTGCCTTTTATTTGGTTATACATGAATTATTATGTGATAATGTGTCAAATATTTAAAGATTTATATTATTTAAAATTGAAA
Organism: Metallyticus violacea; assembly: GCA_030762175.1. Taxonomy (NCBI): domain Eukaryota; kingdom Metazoa; phylum Arthropoda; class Insecta; order Mantodea; family Metallyticidae; genus Metallyticus; species Metallyticus violacea. Next base: position 38,161,029 of record CM060838.1, read on the forward strand.
ATTTCAAGGATTCAATTTAATAGTTAAATTATGTATTGTTGGCATACATTTACATCAATTGTGTGTTAAAGTATTTGCTTTTCTACCACAATTTGTTTTTGTTTTAAATCCAAATCTTTTGACATTTTTTTCACTGTTGGAAATTTTAACATATTCTTATCTCATTCTGCAGAGTCTTTTTCCAGGCCACGACGCATTTTTTCCTTACATATCCCCAAAGTTAAAACTTGTTTGACATTACCGGGAGGGGGTCGATCTGATGCTATTAAAACCATTTTACTTGACACGTGGTTGACGCTTACACTATTTTTAATGACGATTAAATATTTCTATTTATTCTGTTTGGGATGATTCTGTTACTTCAATTTCTTTGGTGTAAATTAAAACACAAATACAAGAAATGTATAGAACTGGAAATACATATAAAATACATATACCTGAGTTTGGAAGTTCACATCTTGCATTGAAAAGTTTGGTTTCCATGGGCAAATACAAAACACCACTAAAATGAAAGCCTATAGCTATAATCCTTAGAAATTTAATTTCTTGTTTAAAATCAGATTTTGTGTTACACAGTTAAGTTCTTAAAGAAAAGGGCGAGCAACAGCATTATTCTCCATAGTAAGATGCATTTAGAGGTGTTCAATTTTTCAAATCTATCAGGCAGGATGCATAAAAGGAAAATCATCTACAAATAATATGTTTATCTTAAAGCAATTAGTAGAAAAGAAAAGAGAATTTAACTGCCCAACTTACATAATACTTATAGACTACATAGAGCATTCGACAAAGTTGACAGAAATAAACTATTGAATATAATGACAAAAGAATGGAAATTTCAAGAAAACAGATAGGAGCTAAACACGGATGATACACATTATTTAATTTATATTTAGACAACGCGTCTGCGAATGGAACTTTGCTTATCTCTACTAATTATAACAGCACTTCTATATGCAGGTGATCAACCATTATCTTAGATAATGAAAATATACTGCAGAGAGTACGCTTTGAGCTTCATAAAATTGCTGATGAGTATAACTTTGATATATCCATAAATAAAAATATTTATATATATTACACGCAAGTTCTTAATATACAATTAAGCAAGCAAATAACTTTAAAGTTTTTGACTGTTCAATATCACACATCACAGAAATAAGCATGGAAAACTTTTCAAAAATGCGCGGAATCGTTAAGAGAACATTAAAAATAAAGTCATAAAATAATAATACAGTTATATAAGACTGTTGTAATTACAGGAACTTCATATAGCAGTAATACATTGGCAATGAGATGAAAGAGACTGCAAGCGGCGGAAACGAAAGTTTTAATTTCAATATTAGGAACAATAAGACAAGACAGATTCAGAAATAAAGACATAAAATGTCAGCAAAAATGTAGAATATTAATTAAGATAGAACATTTTCAACACAAATGTAGAAGAGAGTGTCTGGTGAAAGACATCCAAAAGAAATTCTATGTTACATTCCAAAAAGAAAACGAAAAATTGGAAGACTAAATAAAGTATGGTTGAACTAATAGATAATTTGGAGTACGCAAGCATGTTCGGAATATTTTGTATACTTATAGAGCAATTTTAAGTCAATATTTGGGAGTTTCTCTTGGGGAGAAATTTAAAGTAATTTTATGACATGAACGAAAATTTAAATGCCTACAGCAATATTGGGCACTACTAATGCATAGTTGCTATTGGACTTTTCTGAAAGTAGATGTGGCGCTAAATAGTGGGATTGATGCAGAGAGAGGCAAAATCATAATACCCTCCTGAAATAAAATAAAATTATAATGGCAGTTTGTTTAAACCTATTGCAGCTTTTGAAATTGGTTAATACTTGTCATGCTTTTGGCACAAAACTTCAAAAATATACGCAAAAACCACTAAAACTGTTATTTAGCTTATTATTTTAATATTTAATTACTATTTTGTATAAAATAATTGTATATCTATTAGCATGATTAACAGATCATTGGATTAACTGTAACTACTCTAAATAATTTTGCAAATGATATCTGATGTTTTCATTTGAGTAATTAACAGGGTGATCGTGATATCAGAACGCGTTTTAATATCGTTATGAATATTTCTTAATTACTGTACAGCTATTTTTGCGAATTTATAAATGTAAAAAATAACAATGACCAACAGGTTTGACATTTTGAAACTTGCGTTCACATATCTGTTCTGCTACGTTTTACGACGCAGAGGAACTACTAGTATTATAAAATTCTGCTATCTATCATTTGGAAGATTGCAATAATAATGGGGAAGGGGGTATCTGCGTCCACGGCGGTGACGTCAATGCACAGTGCGACAAGATTAAATTATTTCCTGCAGCTCTGCACCTCTCTTTTCGTTATTATTTATACATTTGGTTCCATATCGACTGAATTGGGCTTGAAGATTTATTGCTTTTTACAGTGCGTTTTAGATTGAAATTATAATGGTGGAAATGGTCTCACTTTCATTCAGATAATTATTTTTGGCTTTAGTTTGTAACGTCACTGACTAGTAAAATATTAATATTAAAATATGTATATGAACCTGAGAACAGGCTACTACTCTGTGTTTATTTGTCTCTGTCCTTAACAGAGAATGAGAAATAACAATTTTATTCCAATAAAATACAAAAAAGGGGGTTTTGAAACTGAAAGCAACGTATTTTAAGTGAAATTTAATTCAACCCCATTTCTATACATATCAATGCATTCGATAAGTATAGAAAGGCTTATGATGCGTTTTAAAATGTTCAGTTTTACTTGAGTTACAAATATTATACAATTGTGTACAGCTCATTGTGTATCACTTTCAATTGTTTCGGCTGAGAGACACAGTACATATATTAAACAGTTAATTACATTATTTTAAATGTCTTTTTAAATTTGAACGTTGCATCGTTCTGCCCGCGATACTTAATGACAAAATGCATTAGAAATAACAGTATGAAGACTGTTAAATAAATATTTGAATAAACTTTTTTTCTAAAGTTTAAATTAAGTTTTTTTTTCAGTTATCAGAGTTGAAAAAGCGGACTTTCGTACATAATATCTACATATAGTAGTGATAGTGGTTTGCTGTTTGTAGTACTGCCTAACAAAAATGGAAGTGACACGAGTTGAACGGTGTATAGCAATACAATTGTGCTCATTTTTTTTCCACTGCTAAGCAAAGCTAGCCTGGAGCTTCAGTAAATACAGTTAACAAACATAACAATGATTGTCCATGAACATCGGCGGATAAATTACAACTAATGCTCTAAGAATTTCAAGCGGCGGTACCTTCACAATTCTTTATGACCATCTGCACATGAACTACGTTTGTGCTCTATATCTTTTGACTCCGGAGCAACTGGTTTTGAAATGGTCACAAGCGAGTTTATGTTTAGTAATGATAGACTTTTTCTGCGATTAGCCATCATCGGTGGTCCTGCAGGAAACAGGCGAGCGCTGTATACAAAGTATTAATCTACAATACAGAGAAAAAAATATCGAGGTAAATGGTGATTGACTGCTATATCAGTGCTGGATACTCTGGAGGAAGCAGCTTGCTTGAAGCGACCACGACTTCATTGGAACGGTTAATAGCTTAAGTAGTGCACCACACCCCGTATAGCCCTGATCTAGACGTTACTTTTTCTATTCTTCCTGTTTAAAAAACTTTCTTCTGAAGGGAAATAAAGCCGTGGGTTTCCGTCGGCATTAAAAGAACCTCAAGCCTGAAAGAAGAGACCTTTGAGCAAAATTTATCGGCCGTTTCACGCCTTGAATTGAATGGACGCTGAATACCTGAGATGTTAAAGAGCGTCTTAAATAAGCCAAATCAAAGCAACGCTAAAAGAATCTACATTGTTATTAATTTGAGAAAGCAGATCTAAGGCTACTATGAAGAATATCACAATGAATGGGTTAGATTATGTACTTGGGAACTGGCAGAAATGTTGTAATAAATAC